>CM060307.1:46063680-46081180 GCA_030674185.1 Monoplex corrugatus
TTTGGACCTCAGCATGGCCATGAATCCACTCTGTCCTCGATCTGTGGATTGATAAGGTATGTTTGTTTTGTAAACATATGGCCATCGTGTCAGACAGGCACTGGCTCTCTTCTCTCTGTGAACAAACCCTCTCTGACTCTTTACGATTCTCTTTCCTTTTCTCGCCTCTGAAGCATGTGTTTGGCTTCCACACGATGATTGAGCTGAAATCTTCACCTTATCTGATATGAAAGGAACAGCAAAAAACCGCCATGCATTAGGACTGCTTTTGTCGCATCAATTATGGATGGGAACGTGCAGACGAATGCGCTGTGTCAGAAGACAAAATGCCGTTGAAATTCCAGATTCAGTCTTCCGCAAGCAAAGAGCTGGTGTGGAAAAGTGAGAGATGGATTACAGCGCATCAGTTCCTGCCAGAACTCCTCTCTTAGCTCTTCCGACCTGACTTCTGAGCTCACAACGTCAGATCTTTGTAAATCAGAGCTTGAGGAAAACCATGTCTGGGGATGTACGGATGGAATGGTAGACATACTGCACATCTACACAACGGCTGTGCCAGGCTTTCTGTTTAGCTGCTGTTTCAGTTTCTCAAGATGACATCTCCGCGCTCGCTGTGAATTCCATATATAGTACCTCTCTCTCTCTCTGTGCATCTCTCTCTCTGTCTGTCTGTCCCTGTCTGCTGTGTCTTCCTTTCTCTCTGTCTCTGTGTCTTCCTTTCTCTCTGTCTCTGTCTCTCTCTACTTGTCTCTGTCTCCCTCTCTCTCTCCTTCACCCTATCTCTCTTTCTTCTTCTCTCTCTGTCTCTTTCTCTGCGTGTGTGTCTGTCTCTGTCTGTTTGTCTCTGTCTCTCTCTTTCTTCTTTCTCTCTGTCTCTGTCTCTCTCTCTTTCATCTACAAAACAAACACTCTCTCTCTCTCTCTCTGTTCTCTCTGTCTCTCTCTGTCTCTCTCTGTCTCTCTCTGTGTCTCTCTCTCTCTGTCACCTCTCTCTCTCTCTCTCTCTCTCTCTCTCTCATTTTAGTGGAGCCATAGTGTGTTTAATGTTTATGTGCATCTCATGACTTACGGAGTAAGGACTTGTAGGAATGTAGGTTAAGACCGAGTACGACCCCCCCCCATGCACACACACACACACACACACACACACACACACACACACACCACACACACACACACACACACACACACACACACACACACACACACACACACCATTAAATTAAAATCGGCAGTCATCAGGAAATATTATCAGTTCCTGCCTGAAATCCACTCTTAGCTCTTTCGACCTGACTTCTGAGCTCACAACGTCAGATCTTTGTAAATCAGAGCCTGAGGAAAACCGTTTCTGGGATGTACGGATGGAATGGTAGACATACTGCACATCTACACAACGGCTGTGCCAGGCTTCCTGTTTAGCTGCTGTTTCAGTTTCTCCAAGATGACATCTCTGCGCTCGCAGTGAATTCCATATAGTACCTCTCTCTGTGTGTATCTCTGTCTCTCTCTCTCGTTCTCTGTGCATCTCTCTCTCTCTCTCTCTCGCTCTCTGTCTGTCTGTCTGTCTGTCCCTGTCTGCTGTGTCTTCCTTTCTCTCTGTCTCTGTCTCTCTCTACTTGTCTCTGTCTTCCTCTCTCTCTCCTTCACCCTCTCTCTCTCTTCTTCTTCTCTCTCTGTCTCTTTCTCTGCGTGTGTGTCTGTCTGTCTCTTTGTCTCTGTCTCTCTCTGTCTCTCTCTTTCTTTCTGTCTCTCTGTCTCTGTCTCTCTCTCTTTCACCTACAAACATTCTCTCTGTCTCTCCCTCCCTCTCTCCCTCTCCCTCACTCTCTCTGTCTCTCTCTCTGTCTCTCTCTCTCTGTCTCTCTCTCTCTGTCTCTCTCTCTCTGTCTCTCTCTCTGTCTCTCTCTCTGTCACACGCACTCTCTCTCTCCTCTCTCTCTCCTCTCTCTCTCTCTCATTTTAGTGGAGCCATAGTGTGTTTCTGCTGTTTAATGTTTTTTGTGCATCTCATGTCTTACGGATTAAGGACTTGTAGGAATGTAGGTTAAGACCGAGTACGACTCCCCCATGCACACACACACACACACACACACACACACACACACACACACACACACACAGACGCGCACACACACACACACACACACACACACACACACACACACACACACACACACCATTAAATTAAAATCGGCAGTCATCAGGAAATATTATGGCTTCCACACGATGATTGAGCTGAAATCTTCACCTTGTCTGATATGAAAGGAACAGCAAAAAACCGCCATGCATTAGGACTGCTTTTGTCGCATCAATTATGGATGGGAACGTGCAGACGAATGCGCTGTGTCAGAAGACATAATGCCGTTGAAATTCAAGATTCAGTCTTCCGCAAGCAAAGAGCTGGTGTGGAAAAGTGCCAGATGGATTACAGCGCATCAGTTCGCGCCCGAATTCCTCTCTTACATCTAACAACCTGACTTTTGAGCTCACAACGTCAGGTCTTTGAAATTCAGAGCCTGAGGAAACCATGTCTGAGGTTGGACAGACAGAATGGCAGACACACTGCACACCAACAAAACGACTGTGCCAGACTTCCTGTTTAGCTGCAGTTTCAGTTTCAGTTTCTCAAGATGATGTCTCCGCGCTCGGAACGAATTCCGAATGCATTAACGTCACAGGTGCCATGTGGTGGTGAACATGGCTTGCACAAGCCTTAAGCCTGCACATATACCCGTGAATATAGCTGTAGACTATCAGCTTTATCTCTCCTAGACATCTGGTACAATCGAACGGAAGTTTTGGAGTTTGGAGTTTGCTCAAAAGGGATTTATTGTGCTCGGGCAACTGCATCTGTGCTCCACCCAAACCTGCCAGCAATTTATCTCACAGATTTCCGGAGCCTGCGCAAAACCCCTTGCACTGGCAAGATTTTGAAATGGGAAGGGGGTGAAAGGACCTATGAAACACTAAGCTGACACCACTAGAATGATGGAAACATTAAGATGAGCAACGAACCGGCCAGTTTTTTTTTAATGTTACGGCTTGGGACAGAACTAGAAGTAAAGTAGGTAAGCTAAAGTGAGCGACTGTATGTAATTGCTGAACTCAGCACAAATGACTTTCGTGTCAGTTTCGGTTTTCTTTTGATGGTATGTCCGTCATCATCATCATCATCGTCGTCGTCGTCGTCGTCATCATCATCATCGTCGTCGTCGTCATCATCATCATCATCATCATCATGATGTGCCCTGCAGCATGGCGTTGGTGATCATGGCCCTCCACATGCGTCTATCCCTTGTCGATGCAAGTACATCTCCCACCCTGTCTGTCCTCAGCAACCCTGCAAGTCCGTCCAATATTTCCTGTCTGGGTCTACCTGGTGTTCTCTTTCCCTAAAGCTTTCCTGTTGTGACCAGGTGCTCTAATTTCCCTTTCCTCATAAAATGGCCTATACATTTTTTCTTGTCTTTTCCTAATCTTCTTTATCAATGATCTTCTTGTGTCTGCCTCCATCGAGACTGTCTCCTTTGTTTTCTTTGCTGTCCATGGAACTCTCAACAGTCTTCTTAGAAACCACATCTCGGCTGCGTCAATCTTGTTCTGGCTTTGTGTGTTGACTGTTCACGCCTCACAACCGTATAACAGTACCTGTTCTATATAACATTCAAGAACTCTCTACCTGATGTCCGTACTAGGAAAAGTCTGTATGCACGAACAGTGCAGATGCCATGGGATGGGAAAGGATCTACAATAACGATCACAATAATGACCTACAATAATGATCTACAATAACGATCACAATAATGACCTACAATAATGATCTACAATAACGATCACAATAATGATCTACAATAATGATCTACAATAACGATCACGATATTGATTTACAGTAATGATCTACAGTAATGATCACAATAATGATCTACAGTAATGATCACAATATTGATCTACAGTAATGATCTACAACAATGATCACAGTATTGATCTACAGTAATGATCTACAGTAACGATAACAATACTGATCTACAATAATGATCTACAACAATGATCACAATATTGATCTACAATAATGATCCACAATAACGATCACAATATTGATCTACAATAATGATCTACACCAACGATCACAATATTGATCTACAATAATGATCTACACCAACGATCACAATATTGATCTGCATTCATGATCTACAATAACGATCACAATATTGATCTACAATAACGATCACAATATTGATCTACAATAATGATCTACAATACAATAATGATCACAATATTGATCTCCAATTATGATCTACACCAACGATCACAATATTGATCTACAATAACGATCTACAATAACGATCACAATATTGATCTACACTTATGATCTACAATAACGATCACAATATTGATCTACAATAATGATCTACAGTAGATGAAATGGCCAATGGCTCGAAGATGTCACATATTTTATATTCTTAAAACGAATTTCATGGGGGAGGGCTTGTGTCCTGATTGATAGGAAACATGTATATTTTGGTCAAACCAACGTTTGGAGTTTATAGGTAATATACAAATTAACAGTTATAATATTGTTTCACATGAAAAAGGGATGTGTAGGATTGTTCTGAAAGATACCAGGATACTGTTCAGAGTACGATCTGTCATCATCATGTACCTGCCGTGTGGTGTTGGCGATCATGACCCTCCAAACGAATCTATCATTTGTTGCTGCAAATACATCTCCCACCTTCTCTGTCTCCATCCACTCCTCAAGTCCGTCCAATATTTTCTCCATCGTTTTAACTGGTGTTTTCTTTCTCTCCAACTTACCTGTTGTGACTAGATGCTCTAATTTCTTTTGCCTCATAAAATGTCTTATCAGTGTTGCTTGTCTTTTCCTGATCTTCTTCATTAATGTTCTTCTTGTGCCTGGCGTACGATCCACTCACCAGATAACAAGGGACAGAACCACAAGGGCTCCATCTACCTTTTTTTTTTTTTTTATTGTTGTTTAAAGCCCAGCCGACTGCACAGAGCCATATCAGGGCTATAACCGCTTCAAAACACACAAAACTTCAACAGGAAAAAAATAAAGAAAAGAAAATTAAGTACACATATCAATGCATTCGCGCACATAATCTAAGGACATGCCCCCGGCGAAGGACCATTCTGTCCGATTTATCGCACAGGGGAGATTTAAAAAACACACCTGAATACAAATATAAACATACATAAGGACACCAAAACATATATAGAAACAGGCATAAATTACCTAAAATTGCTTCCGCATATCTCACCTCCTTAGAGCCAAAATTGCACTTAATACATGTATCCAATTATCAATCCGAAGAAAAAGTACGAAAGACTTTATCGAAAAAATACAGGTGAATGGACCATTAAGGCAGAAAATAAGTAGAAATGACAGAAAGCAAGGCAACAAGGCAGAAACAAAGCGAGTGAGAGAAAAGAGGAAATTTCTAGCACAGAATTTCCAGAAGGTGGGGATACTATTTATACTGAAAGAGCTGCGTGCATCCCAGACCCATTAAAAAAAACACACACTGGTATTCAATATTCAGAGGCTTTTTTTTTTATATATGTTAAAAGAATAACCGTCATCTAAAGGGAAGAAAGATGGCACCACAGCCACAGTCATCCTATCAGAATAAATACATCATTTCAAATATGAAGGATAAGAATGTCTCTTGACGTTTTTTTACGTTTCATCGTGCTAAATAACGTTGATTCTGTTTGAACTGAAAGAGTTTCAGATGCAAGGGGCGTTTGATATCATGTGTTTTATGTTAAGTATATATAGATGAATGCAGTACAAATAAATGTAAAATAAATCTGCTCACAAACACACATACACACAAACAAACACACTCATGCATCCACACACAAACACACACACACAAACACACACACACATACGCATTTAAATACACAAACACATACATACAAACACACATACGTACAAACACATACATACACAAACACACACACAAACATAAACACACACAACACACAAACATACACACACACACATACACACACACACACACACACACACACACACACACACACACACACACACACACACACACACACACACACACACACCACTGAGATTGAGAGGGAGAGAGACAGAGAGACAGAGACAGAAAGAGAGAGACAGACTGAGAGAAAAAGACATAGTGAGAGAGAGAAAGAAAGAAGGAGAGAGAGAAAGAGAGAGAAAAAGAGAGAGAGAGAATGAGAGAGAGAGAGAGAAAGAAAGAGACAGAGAGTGAGAGGGAAGAGAGAGAGAGCGAGAGAGCACAGTGTTGTGTTTGGCAGTTTGCATTCAAATGCCCACATTGTACTATGGGAAATACGAAAGAAATACCATCTTTATCATTTACTTGTATCTGCCCTACTGTTCCATGTCTATGGAACTGGCAACAATAATATGATTTTGCTTCCGTTTAACTTAACCAACATTTTATTCATGCAAACAGACCCTTTACAGTGACGTTTTGGGAACAGAACAATTAACCTTTTGGTTCCCTGTCCCTATTCACTAACATGCTACATTGTCAACCATGCTAGCAAACCAAAAACTTAACCCATAATTCTATCATGGGGGGATGGTTCACCTCCATCTGTCACGGGGGGATATTTGGGTGATGTTCTGGAATGTGAGGGGTGTTTATGTGGAATTGCCTTTCTGTATAGAGATCACACACAACGACGAGAAAGGAGAGAGATGAGTAGAAACGCACTAAGCACACTAACAATATTTTTCAAAAGCAGTCCACACATAGCATTACAACTCAGTATAGTTTCTTTAATTAAACATATTCATCTGAAAGCATAATCATTCATCCTCCTATTCTTATTTGCCTACGTCCTAAAGCAATCCTACTTCTTTGCCCAGCAGCCCTAAACACTACATTGAAATAAAATATCAACGTACCTTCACTACATGTTTCTGGCAAAGGCTCAGCACCTCTGCCAAGTTGGGTGGCCCATCTCCTAACACAACTGTGACTGACTGACCGTTCTGTCTCTCTGTGTCTGTCTTCTCTGTGGGTCTGTATTCTCTTATGTGTTATTTTCCCTTTTCATTTATAGTGCGTGGATCAGAACACACTGGGGCTCTGACCCCGCCTGTATTAAGATGACCTTCTAAAATGTTCTTCTATTTGTGAATGCATGAAGGAGGAGTTGACGTGGACAAACACAGCCAGAACTTGCCCACTGAAACAATGGACCGCTCTCTTCCACTGTGGCGATCTTTGAAAACGTCCCAACAGAGCTGCGTTTACAGATGGCTCTATTGTTTAACTGTCTCGTTTACAGTCTACATAATTGTGAGAACGGCTGTGCTGCCCGATGCTGGAGTATACTGAAGTACGTAAGGACCTGTTTCTACTTGAGGGGTTGTACGTTGATTAATCCTAAGCTTTCACTACAGGCTAGTTCGTCTGCCTTGCCAGACATTGTCAACATCTTGGCTCAGACATTGTCAACATCTTGGCTCAGACTGAAGTACATTATGGAAGCAATGGAAGCCAAAATCAACAAATACACAAGAAAATGGCTCGGTGTCCCACCTGGTCTCACTGATGTTGCATTCTACTGTCGTCAAGCAATGCTGAAGCTACCTCTGAAATCCATAGTGGAGGAATACAAAGTTGGAAAAGCAAGACTGTTGAGCATGCTGGAGGAATCGGAGGACAATATCGTGAGAGCAGTTCATCCAAAGCTGAGAACTGGCAGAAAGTGGAAAGTCCAAGAGGCTGTAAACAATGCCAAGAGAAACCTCAGCATCAAAGAAATAATTGGACACACGCAAACCAACAGACAGGGACTGGGAGCAACAAAAATGCAGTGGTGGTCCAAAGCCAAAGGGAAGGAAAAAAGAGACATGATCATACAGGAGTTGAAGGAAGAAGAAGATGTCAAAAGAGTGCAGAAGGCAGTCCAGCAAGGTCAACAGGGGCAATGGACAACATGGGACAGTGCACTCCAAAGAAGTCTCAGCTGGAACGATATGTGGCTTATCCTCTAAGGATAAGCTTCCTCCTCAGATCTGTATATGACCTGCTCCCCTCGAATGCAAACTTAGTGAAATGGGGGAAAGCAGACGACCCAGCATGTCCGCTCTGTCAGAAGAAACAAACAGTGGAACATGTCCTAAGCTCTTGCAAAGTAGCGCTAGCCCAAGGAAGGTATACATGGAGGCACAACCAAGTTCTGAAAGTGATCACAGATGTGGTTAGCGAAAAAACCATGACCCCAAACGCACCAATTGCTATGACAACGTTCTACAAAGCAGGAGGGAAACAGGTCTGGCCCGAAAGGGCTATGACAACCAGCACATTGCCAAAGGGTCTTCTGGATGGAGCAGTCGACTGGGAGTGTACAGCAGACCTCCCAGAGTGGAGAAATTACCCAGATGTCATCAGCAAGACAGGCATGAGACCAGACATCGCTCTCCACTCTGACTCCTCGAAACAAGTGATTCTGATAGAACTCACTGTGCCATACGAAAGCAGAATGGAAGAAGCACATATCTACAAGACCGAAAAATACGCCGGTCTTGCCAGCACCCTGAAGAAAGCAGGTCTGCGGGTCAAAATCTTCGCCATAGAGGTCGGGGCAAGAGGGTTTGTGGGCACCTCCGCTTATGATCTCATGAAACAACTCGCCATTTCTGGGAAGAAGAGGACTAGAGCCCTTAAAGCGATGGCAGAGGCAGCAGAAAGGAGCTCAAGCTGGATCTGGGCAAGGAGGAACCAAAAAAGTGAACTTCATAAGGATTAAATTCCCTACAGATGATGTGTGCCCCGTTAGCACATTGGTAAAACCGCGTACCGCAGTTCTGAAGCGCAGAATCGCCCAGGTTCGATCCCCGGCGTGGGAAAAAAAAAAAAAAAAAAAAAAAAAAAATAGACAACAGCAGAAGGGCATCCAGGAGTCATGACCTGGATGTGGCCCGGCCCCCCCAGAGTGTAAGGAATTCAGGGCCGAAACACTTGTCTAAAGGGGGTTACTTCTCTGAAGACCTTCTGTTGTCTAGCTCTCCCTAGAGTTTCTTTCTACCTGGGCCTGTTTCTACATGAGTCATTTCTGCGATAATTCCCTCACCCTAGCCACCAGCATCCTGCATTGTCAACCATGCTAGCAAAGCAAAAAAAGTAACCCTTTGATTCTCTCACCTTGTTTACCTGCATCCTGCATTGTCAACCATGCTATCATCATCATCATCATTTGCCCTGCCGCTTGGCGTTGGCGATCATGGCCCTCCATAGGAATCTATCCCTTGTCACTGCTAGTACATCTTCCACCCTCTCTGTCCTCAGCAACCCTGCAAGTCTGTCTAATATTTTCTCCCTGGGTCTGTCTACCTGATGCTCTCTTTCCCTCCAGCTTTCCTTTTGTGACGAGGTGCTCTAATTCCCCTTTCCTCATAAAATAGCCTATAAATGTGGCTTGTCTTTTCCTAATCTTCTTTATCAATGATCTTCTTGTATCTGCCTGCATCAAGACTGTCTCCTTTGTTTTCTTTGCTGTCCATGCAGTCATGCTAGCAAAGCAAAAACTTAACTCTTTGATTCCCTCTCCCTATCCACCAGCATCCGGCATTGTCAACCATGTTAGTGAAGCAAAAGCGTAACTCTTTGATTCCCTCACTATATCCACCAGCTTCCCGCAGGAAGCTGGCGGACAGTCTGAGGGAATCAAAGGGTTAAGTTTTTGCTGTTGGGGGATAGGGTGTTGGAGTCACAGGGCTAACGCCAAGTACTATCCCAGATTTCTGACAGTACAACTACTGTGAAACATCAGTCTGTAGGACAGTGTTTGGTTTGGACACTGAAGACAAAGCCAACCACACACGTACTTTTTATGCTGTCCCACTGCCTTTAATAGAATCTGTAACAATTTTTTTCTACAGTTCTGTGATGATGGTTTCAGCTGAAATGTGATTTGTAGGAAGAATATGGTTGAGAACAGAGAGGGTGGGAGATGTATTTGCAGCGACAAGGGACATATTTGTATGGAGAGCCTTGATCGCCAACGCCATGGGGTAGGGCACATGATCATGATGATGAAGAAGAACGTTAAAATTCCATGGCCAGCAAAGAAAACAAACTAGACAGTCTTGAAAGCAGCAAACACACAAAAATAGAACACTAATGAAAAAGATTAGAACATTTATTGGACATTTTATGACACAAGAGACATTGGAGCATCTAACGACAGGAACGCTAGAGGGAAAAAGAGCACCAGGTAGTACCCAGGGACAAATATCAAACAGCTTTGCAAAGTGGGTGGGGATGGAAAAGAGTGGGAAATACACTTGCAGCGACAAAAGATAGATTTGTATGGAGGGCCATGATCGCCAACGCCATGCGACATGGCACACGATGGTAATTATGATATTACTGCTGCTGCTGCTGCTGCTGCTGCTGATGATGATGATGATGATAATGATGGTGGTGGTGGTTGTGGTGGTGGTAGTGATGGTGGTGGTGGTGATGACGACGACGATGATGACGATGGGATGATAATCATGATACTGTGAGCTTCCACTTTGTATTATAACTGACCGCGTTACAAGGCTGTACTCTACACTCACTTTAACAATAATATATTCTGGTGTCGACTAGGCCCAAGAGATACAGCCACCCGTGGTGTTGGTCAGGAGATTTAAGCACCACTCCTAAATGAAGTATTCGTTGTGTGGTCCCTGTCTCGCCAATGAGCCTACAACACGCTCTGTTTTTGTTTGCTATGTGTGTATGTGTGTGTGTGTGTGTGTGTGTGTGTGTGTGTGTGTGTGTGTGTGTGTGTGTGTGTGTGTGTGTGTGTGTGTGTGTGTATGTGTATGTGTGTGTGTGTGTGTGCGTGCACGCGCGTGCGTGAGTGTTTCGGTGAATAATCCCATTATAATTTAGAAAAGACTGATAAGATTCAAACACACAACATTCCAGTTGTCAGTCCGAAACGGACCACTGCACGACGGCGACTGGGCCACATACGCATTTTACATCGTATCACATCACATGTGTCATCATCATGTGCCCTGCGGCATGGCTTTGGCGATCATGGCCGTCCATACGAATCTATCCCTTTGCACTGCAAGTACATCTCCCAACCTCTCTGTCTTCAGCCATCCTGCAAGTCCGTCCAATATTTTCTCCTTGGGTCTACCTGATGTTCATTTTCCCTTCACCTTTTCCGTTTTGACTAGGAGCCCTAATTTCTCTTGCCTCATAAAGTGTCCTGTAAATATTGCTTGCTAGTCTTTTCTTAATCTCCTTCATTCGTCGTCACATGTGTGCAGAAACAAAAAAATCACTCTCACGAAAGATGTCATTCAAGAAAAAGTCGAGGGCAAAAGAGGAAGGGGAAGACCACGATGGAAACACCAAGGAGTGGACAGGTCGTAACAGCCAGATTACCTGGGAAACATCAAGAAGTGGACAGGTCGTAACAGCCAGATTACTTGGGAAACATCAAGGAGTGGACAGGTCGTAACAGCCAGATTACCTGGGAAACATCAAGAAGTGGACAGGTCGTAACAGCCAGATTACCTGGGTAACATCAAGGGGTGAACAGGTCGTAACAGCCAGATTACCTGGGAAACACCAAGGAGTGGACAGGTCGTAACAGTCAGATTACCTGGGAAACATTAAGGAGTGGACAGGTCGTAACAGCCAGATTACCTGGGAAACATCAAGGAGTGGACAGGTCGTAACAGCCAGATTACCTGGGAAACATCAAGGAGTGGACAGGTCGTAACAGCCAGATTACCTGGGAAACATCAAGGAGTGGACAGGTCGTAACAGCCAGATTACCTGGGAAACATCAAGAAGTGGACAGGTCGTAACAGCCAGATTACCTGGGAAACATCAAGGAGTGGACAGGTCGGAACAGTCAGATTACCTGGGAAACATCAAGGAGTGGACAGGTCGCAACAGCCAGATTACCTGGGTAACATCAAGGAGTGGACAAGTTGCAACAGCCCAGAGATCTTCAGTCTGGTTGAGGAAACACAGATATGGAGGACAGAGACCCGGAGAACAGTGCGGGCAGCCAATAACTCCAAGGAATGATGCTGTAGACTGAATGATGACGTCACACGGCCTGATGACCATTTTGCACTAAGCGTTTTGAGTATTAACCCTTTGACTCCATCAGCCTATCCGTTAGCAATCGTGCTTTGTTAACTATGACAGCAAAGCAAACATGTAACCCTTTGACTCCCTCACCCTACCCACCAGCTTCCTGCAGGAAGCTCGTGGATAGGGTGAGGGAGTCAAAGGGTTAAATTTTTGCTGATAATGGATAGGATGCGGGAGTCAAAGGGTTAAACAGGTGTGGTAATAGACTACTTACCTCTCTTTACTGTGTGTATGTACTGTAAACAAACTAACGTGGTCCTTTAGGTGTGTGGCAGTGGTGTGCAGGGTGTTGACAACCAGGGTATCTGCTCACTAGTGCAGACTGAATGTGTGCCGCACACAAATACTCAATTACAACACGCTTTTTTGTTTGCTCTGTCTGTCTGTCTGCCTGTCTGTCTGTCTGTCTGTCTGTCTGTCTGTCTGTCTCTCTTTCTCTCTCTCTCTTTCTCTCTCTATCTCTCTCCATCTCTCTCCGTCTCTCTTTCACTCGTTCATTCACCCTCTCTCTTTCTCTCTCTCTCTCTCTCTCTCTCTCTCTCTCTCTCTCTCTCTCCTCTCTCTCTCTCTCTCCATTTCTCTCCATCTCTCTTTCACTCGCTCACTCACTCTCTCTCTCTCTTATCTCTCTCTCTATTCATCTTTATCTCTGTCTCTATTTCTTCCTTCTCTCTCTCTCACTCTCTCTCTCTATCATTTTTTCTCTGTCTCACTTTATTTATCTCTGTCTCTGTCTGTCTCTCTCTCACCGTGTGTGTGTGTGTGTGTGTGTGTGTGTGTGTGTGTGTGTGTGTGTGTGTGTGTGTGTGTGTGTGTGTGTGCGCGTGCGCGTGCGCGTGTGTATGTGCATGTGTGTGTGTGTGTGTGTGCGTGCATGTGTGCGTGTCTGTGTATGTGATCGTGTATGTAATTGTGTGTGTGTGTGTGTGTGTGTGTGTGTGTGTGTGTGTGTGTGTGTGAGAGAGAGAGAGAGAGAGAGTGGTGTGTGTGTGTGTGTGTGTGTGTGTGTACGTGTTTGTGTGCGTGTGTGTGAGTGCGTGTATCTGTGGGTCTCTGTGTGTGTATGCGCGTGCGCGTGCGCGCGTGCGTGCGTATTTGGGTGAAAGCAGGGAACTTGACATGGAAGAGAGACAGGCTGGAGGGATGAGAAACAAGCCATTAGTCTTTATGGATCTTGACAAAAGTGCAAGGACAGAAAGCACAATGAAGACTGATGTGAATAGTGGGTAGATGACAGAAACAAACACCGGGATTTCTATTCGAGTGTGATAATGTCTCCCACAAAATTGAGACAATTTGTTTACAGACCCATGGAGGGCCATTCTGTGACAAATCAATGCTCTCCTTTTTCATTATACCCCAGTAAGTTGCAGAAATGAAGATGAACCTTCTCCAGTGTGTAAGACTGAAACGAGAAAAAAACAAAAACAAAACAAAAAACACGAAAATAGAATCAGAACGTGTATTTAATACAACCAGACAAGACAGGCGCAAATGTACAGCCAACTAGTCTTTGTCAAACGTAAACGTAAGATCACAAAAGAACAACCAACAAATACAAAAAATTAGGAGAAAGAGACTAAAAGTTCCCTGTGCTTCGTCCAGTGGGAGAAAAGGACTAAAAAGGTAAGATTGAGAATGATCGTGTATACTGAATAGTCGTAAGATTGAAAATGATTGTGGATTGATCATCATAGGATTGAGAATGATTGTGTACTGCCAGTCGTAAGATTGAGAATGATTGTAGACTGATCAATGGTAAGATTGAGAATGATTGTAGACTGATCAATGGTAAGATTGAGAATGATTGTAGACTGATCAATGGTAAGATTGAGAATGATTGTGTGGACTGACCAGTCATAAGATTGAGAATGATAGTGTGGACTGACCAGTCATAAGATTGAGAATGATTGTGTGAACTGACCAGTCATAAGATTGAGAATAATTGTATAGACTGACCAATCATAAGATTGAGAATGATTGTGTGGACTGACCGGACATGAGATTGGGAATGATTGTGTGGACTGACCAGTCATAAGATTGAGAATAATTGTGTGGACTGACCAGTCATAAGATTGAGAATGATTGTGAACTGACCAGTCATAAGATTGAGAATAATTGTGTGGACTGACCAGTCATAAGATTGAGAATGATTGTGGAACTGACCAGTCATAAAATTGAGAATGAATGTGGACTGACCAATCATAAGATTGACAATAATTGTGTGGACTGACCAGACATGAGATTGAGAATGATTGTGAACTGACCAGTGTAAGATTGAGAATGATTGTAAACTGACCAGACATATGATTGAGAATGATTGTGGAACTGACCAGTCATATGATTGAGAATGACTGTGAACTGACCACTTTAATGATTGAGAATGATTGTAAACTAAACCAGTTATAATGATTGAGAATGACTGTAAACTGACCATTATATGATTGAGAATGACTGTGAACTGACCAGTTATATGATTGAGAATGACTGAACTGACCAGACTGATGGTCACTGATGCCAACTCACACTATGAACTGACCGACTCTTTGAATGTTATAGTGTGAAAGAAATTACTTGGATACACACTTTGATACAACAATACAACAAAGATTAGAACTGACAATTTTAGAAAGAAAATTTATAAACTAAAAAAAACAAAAAACAAAACAAAAAAACACTATAATCAACAGAGAAACGAAAATGCTCAATAAATTTAAATACTTTAGAATCTGGTTTAATGAACAGATGACATCGAACAAAAAAATACATTTTTCAAATATAAATATTGCAGACAATTACAATATCATAATGTTCATCAAGACTTATTGCAGAATTAATTTCTACTGCGAATAATTCAAAATTGATCATTTGTATTTTAACCAGTGCTGAGGAGGGAATTTATCCAGGCAAAACAAGAAATGAATGTGAAACCCACATAGTAGTAAACTGGAGGTGTGGTTGAGAGGAAGCACGTTTTCCACCCCTGATACTGCTAGAAGGCATGCTTGTCCACTGCGTCTGGACAATGCTGACATGAATGACAGTGTAGCGACTTCCTTTGATCTGAGAGTTACTTTCCTCCGTTGTTTTTAGTCACGAGGAACTGAGAAACCTGGAAAACACGAAAATAGAATCAGAACGCGTATTTAATACAACGAGACAAGACAGGCGCAAAATTTCGACCAACTGGCCTTTGTCAAGCGTGAATGTAAGATCACGAACAAACACCAAATACAAAATTAGGAGGAAAAGACTGAAACTTCCCTGCTGCTATGTCCAGTGGCAGAAGAAGACTAATTCTACTGGACAAACGGCAGGGAAGTTTCAGTCTTTTTCGCCTAATTTTGTATTTGGTGTTTGTTTGTGATTTTACATTCACGCTTGACAAAGGCCAGTTGGTCGAAATTTTGCGCCTGTCTTGTCTCGTTGTATTAAATACGCGTTCTGATTCTATTTTCGTGTTTTTCTGGTTCCTGTTTGCTTGAACGCGGGCAGTCGCACTTGTTTTGGATTTCGAGGAACTGAGAGTTATGTCCCTTCGGTGAGTTTTTGTCACCGTTGTATTTGTGAAGATCGTTGTAGAGATATAAAAAAAAAAACGAAAAAAAAAGAAGAAAAGAAAAAAGAAAGAAAGAAAAAAGAAAAATCTCAGACGCTGCTGTGTCTTTCTTTTGAGCTGAATGAAACTTATTGTTTTGCCAGTCTACAACGGAAAAGACGGACAGATATTCGAGTGAAAAATATCTAGTTCCCACTTTACACAATATTTTTAACGATGCAGTTGTTGGTAACATACAATAACTTGTTTTATAGACTAAAAATATTTAGTTATTTTTAAGAATGTGTGAGCATAATTTATGTTTTAAACTGATCGTCTAAGTTTTGTGTGTGTGCTTTGAAATACCACGCAGGGAAGTCACAGTCTGCTTTTATAAAATCCTTGATTACCGACGTTGTATTCATTGTAATTTCATGATGGTCACATATGTTTCGTTCTGTTGGATAATGCATCATTGTGTTGTTATGTTGTTTCGTGTGTTGTTTGGTTTGTGTTGTGTTGTGTTGTTGTGGTTTGTGTTGTGTGTGTTGTTTGTTGTGTTGTGTTGTGTTGTGTTGTGTTGTGTTGTGTGTGGTGTGGTGTGGTGTGGTGTGGTGTGTGTTGTGTTGTGTTGTGTTGTGTTGTGTTGTGTTGTGTTGTGTTGCTTTGCGTTGGTTCGTGTGTGTTGTGTTGTGTTGTGTTGTGTTCTTGTGTTGTGTTGTGTTGTGTTGTTTTGTGTTGCTTTCGTTGCGTTCCGTTTGTGTTGTGTTGTGTTGTGTTGTGTTGTGTTGTGTTGTGTGTTGTGGTGTGGTGTGGTGTGGTGTGTGTGGGTGTGGTGTGGTGTGGTGTGGTGTGGTGTGTTGTGTGGTGTTGTTGTGTTGTGTTGTGTTGTGTTGTGTTGTGTTGTGTTGTGTTGTGTTGTGTTGTGTTGTGTTGTGTTTGTGTTGTGTTGTGTTGTGTTGTGTTGTGTTGTGGTGTGGTGTGGTGTGGTGTGGTGTGGTGTGTGTGGTGTGGTGTGGTGTGGTGTTGTGTTGTGTTGTGTTGCTTTGCGTTGCGTTCCGTTGTGTTGTGTTGTGTTGTGTTGTTTGTGTTGTGTTCTATTGTGTTTGTTTGTTGTTTGTGTTGCTTTGCGTTGCGTTCCGTTGTGTTGTGTTCTGTTGTATTGTGTTGTGTTGTGTTCTATTGTTCTGTGGTTGGTTTTGTTGCTGTTGTTGTTTTTTCGCGTGTTGTAAGTGGTCTGCGTTGGTTGCATGCGTATATCTGGTGGGTGGATGCGCTTTGATTTGAATTGTCAAGATTTGGTGTTATATGAATATTGTAATTATTATTATCATTACTGTGTTATATTGTATGGTGCTGTGTTGCTTTGCGTGTGTTGTATTGTTGTATATGGTTATTTTGTATATTTCTCATTTGAGCTATGTATGCCTTGATATGTCGGCACAACATTTGTATCAACCTTACAATAAATATTTGATGATAAGGATGATGATGATGATGGTAGTGGTGGTGGTGGGGATGATGATGGTTATGATGGCGGCGGCGACGACGACAACGACGATGATGATTATATCGACGAAGGCGACGACGACGATGACGACAAACGATAATGATAATGGTGATGATGACAACGACGATGACAATGATGATGACAATGAGTCGATATTAAAGCTTTCTTCATAGTTCTTGTGCATTCTGAAGTTAGGAAATGTCATTCACACACACACACACACACACACACACACACACACACACACACACACACACACACACACACCACACACACACACACACACACACA
>CM060307.1:46086180-46156180 GCA_030674185.1 Monoplex corrugatus
GCTGAAAACATCAGGAAATCTGCCAGCTTCAAACCTCTGGAAATTTACCAGCTTTAAACGTGGGAAATTTACGAGCTAAAAGCGTAGGGAAATTTAGCAGCTTAAAATGTGGGGGAATGTACTAACTTTAAATGTCGAAAACGCAGAGAAATCTGCCGACTTAAAATGTTGAGAAATTTACCATCTTAGAACATAGGGAAATATGTCAACTTAAAACGTTGACAAATTTACCATCTTAGAACGTAGGGAAATATGTCGGCTTTAAAACATCGAGAAATTTATCGATTTAAAAACGTAGGGGAAAATGTCAGCTAAAATGTCAAGAAATTTGCCAGCTGAAAACGTACGGAAATCTGTCAACTTAAAACATTGAGAAATTTTCCTGCTCAAATCATAGGAAAACATGTCAGCTTAAAACGTTGAGAAATTTACAAGCTTAAAACGTAAAGAAATATGTCAGCTTAAAATGGCGAGACATCAACCAGCTTAAAACATAGGGAAACATGTCAGCTTAAAACTTTAAGAAATTTACCAGCTCAAATCGTAGGGAACTATGTCAGCTTAAAACGTCGAGAAATTTACAGCTCAAATGGTAGAGAAATATGTCAGCTTAAAACTTTAAGAAATTTACCAGCTCAAATCGTAGGAACTATGTCAGCTTAAAACGTCGAGAAATTTACCAGCTCAAATCGTAGGGAAATATGTCAGCTTAAAACGTCGAGAAATTTACCAACTCAAAACGTCCGGAAACCTGTCAGCTTGAAAGATACAGACGTTTGTCAGTTTAAAAACGTCGAGAAATTTGCCAACTTAAAACATCGGGAAATTTGCTATCTTTTAATATAGCGAAATTTACCAGCCTTAAACGTCGGTTATCTGCCAGCTTAAAACATGTGGAAATCTATCAGCTTAAAAGTGGAAATATTTTCCAGAAAGAAACAAAGCGAAAAGTAAACTAGCACAGTGTTTTATCCTAAAACAGTGATGTATAGCGCATTAAGTTCTGCTTATTCTCTTCTGCCCGTGGATTTGAAAAAAAAGCCAACGTAGAATCTCAACAGCGTGTTTTCGCCAACAACAGTTTGTCAATGTGGACATGCAGTGTTGCTTTTGATCCATTAACCATTAGACCCCGCACCCTGTCCACCAGCATCCTGTATTGTCAACCATGCCAGCAAAGCAGGAACATAACCCTTTGACTCCGTCACCCTATCCATGCAGGAACCTGGTGGATAGAGCGAGGGAGTCAAAGTGTTAAGTTTTTGCAGTTGGTGGATATGGTGCTGTAGTCAAAGGGTTAAACATCGTGTTCAGTTCCGGCACGAAAGTCATGTTTTGATATAATTTTTTTGTTTGTTTTAGTCTCGCATCTGTTTCTGGCAGCTTGTAAACGGATGTATGCCTCAATATGCTGTATTCAAAGGAAACATACGAGTATATACAGTATCTGTTCCAAATGTCATAAAGTACTTCTGGATCATCTTATGTCAAACTAAGCAACAACTATTTAAACATATATCATACCTTCACAATACCTTTTTTGAGCAAAAGAGACAGAGAGGGAGAGAGAGAGAGAGACAGAGACAGAGAGACAGAGACAGACAGAGACACAGAGAGAGAGAGATCGAAAGATCGAGAAAGAGACACACACAGAGTGAGTGAGAGAGACAGAGAGAGTGACAGAGAGAGAGACAGAGAGACAGAGACAGAGAAAGAGACACAGAGAGAGACAGAGAGACAGTGAGAGAGAGAGAGAGAAGAAGAAAGAGAGAGACAGAGAGAGAAAGAGAGAGAGACAGAGAGAGTGAGAGAGAGAGAGAGAATGACACAGAGACAGAGAAAGAGAGAGCGAGACAGAGAGAGAGACAGAGAGAAAGAGACAGAGAAAGAGACAAACAGAGAGACGAGAGAGAGATACATAAGCAGAGAGAGATGGGAGAGATGTTGAGAAAAAAAACCCTCTAAACAAAGTCATTTGAGTTCGATCTGCAGACTCATTCTCTGTGCCCTCATCCTGGCCTGCTTGGCGAAGGGCCACACGTTGTGAATGGCGTCCAGACTGCTGTGGTGTCTCACCAGACGGGCGTGTGGGGGACGAGGGGAGGAGCCTGCACCACACTTGTCCATACTGTCCTGCAGACGGCTGATGGCCGACGACCTGATGATCAAAGAGTAAAACCTGGACACGGCCCCGCTGCTGCCTCTGGCTGTAGAACCAGACCTGTCACTGGCCGGCCCCCTGTGACGTACGCCGCACAGGTCTCTACGGAAATTGGAGTTGTACCAGCCGTACACCACTGGATTGACGAACACAGAGGTCAGTGCGAACAGCAGACACAAAGAGTACGTCAGGCAGAAATGGCGGGCGGAGAAAAGAGAGTCGGATCGAAGTCGGCGACGATGTTGACGACAGTGATGGGCAGCCACTCCAGGTCGAAGGTGATGGAGATGACGGTCAGCAGAACCAGGTTCTTGCGGTGTCGCGCCAGCTTCTGTCGGCTCCTCACGCTGTCCGCGCGCAGGTGCACGCGCGTGCGGAGAAATCTGCAGATGAGGAGATGTAGCGCCATGATGGCGACAGCGGGCAGGACGTACTGGAAGAAGAGGACGAGGACGGTGTAGACCCCCAGCCACGTGTCACTCTCCCAATCCTCCACACACAGCGTCAGCAACACTCCTCCCCCCGTCACGTTGTACACGTGCTCCAGGCGGTGAGTGACAGCTAGGGGCGTGGCCAGCCCCACAGCCAGTAACCAGATAGCGGGGATGACCACACGGGCCAGGTGATGGCGATCAGCTTTCAGGTGGGTGGAGCACACGATGGACCGGTACCGCTCCACAGCGATGGCCAGGATGGTGAAGATGGACACGAAGACGTAGGTCAGTTGCAGGAAGGGCGCCACACGACACAGCAGCTCCCCCAGCCGCCAGTCTTTGAGGATCAGTCGCACCAAGGTGAAGGGCACGCACAGCACGCAGGTGAGGATGTCGGACACCACCAGGTTCAGCAGGTACCAATGACGCGCTGATTGCAGGTGACGGCGGCGACACAGCATGAGGGCCACCAGCCCGTTGCCCAACAACCCCAGCAAAATGGACAGGCAGAAGGCCACAACTAGGCACAGCTCTGTCAGGGGATCGAACCAACGGCCGTCCGAGCCAAGCCCTGAGGACAGCAGCACCTCCTCTATGGTGAGATTGTGGGCAGCCAGCATGGCCCAGCTCTGTGTGCCCAGTGACATGGCCGTGGTCATGCTGTTGTTGGTCAGCACCTGCAACAGATAAATGAATAAATTAAAGGTCTGAGTCACAACACAACTAACCACTCTAAAAAAAAAAAAACAATAACTGTGACTTGCCTGAGAGTTGAACCCCTAACCCTTGTGTCATGAGCTTGGCGCTCTAACCATTGGGCCAATAGAACCTAAGGTTTCCCATAGTGGACGAGAAATGAGTCCGACCCATGTACCTTCCGGCTGTGCACACTAAAGATCCCACGGCAGTTGAAAATCGTGAAGAGCAGGGCATTGCCCGGCTGCCTTGGTATAAAACATTGAAAAAATAGGTTGATTTCACAAGTTCCTGCCCTTGAAGGCCAATTAACCTTCTAGCCTTTCTGAAGTCTTGTTAAAAATGGTGGCGCTGAACTGCGGCGACGCGTTCTCAAAAAGAAGACCAGCCCAAGTTTCACATGGTATTGTCAACTGTGACAAAACAAATGAAAATGAATAATATGTGAATATGAACGTGGAAATGAATATGAACATGAATATGAATATAAATATGAATATGAATATGAATATGAATCAAGGGAGAGGGGATGGGCACCGCCCTCATAATGCTGGCCCCGAGAAAAGTTGAGGTCTATACTACCTCACTCCCCTACGACCTCAGGGTTATGGGACTATCAAGCTTCCCATAGTAAACATCAAAGAAGTCGCAGAACATATCAAATAATAACGTGTTGCAGCTATCACTTACACTGTGACATCGGCCCACCAAGCGCTGGAATTACAAATTGCATTTGAACGGCACACAGCCTGTTTTCCTGCCCTGTCTCTTTCACATGATTATGCGGTTTGTTTGTTTTCCTGTTGATCTTTCTTGTAATTTATTGTCTTTTCACTTTGACAAGGGATATTAGGTGGCGTGTGTGTGTGTGTGTGTGTGTGTGTGTGTGTGTGTGTGTGTGTGTGTGTTGTGGTGTGTGTTTGTATAGGGGGGGGGGGTCGTGTGTGAGTGTGTGCGTGTGTGTGCACGTGCGCACGGGCGCGTGTATGTTTATATGTGTGTTTACTGGGTATATGTCTGCACCTGTTGTGTGTGTGTGGTGTGTGTGTGTGTGTGTGTGTGTGTGTGTGTGTGTGTGTGTGTGTGTGTGTGTGTGTGTGTGGTTGTGTGTGTGTGTGTGTGTGTGTGTGTGTGTGTGTGTGTGTGTGTGTGTGTGTTCTTCAGGTCTTACTGTAAAATGAAAGCAGGCAATGAAAATACAAAACAGTTTTCAGAAAGCTGTCGCGAAGTGATGTAACCTGCACAACAAACACATTCATGTTAGTGTGTTTTAACAAAAGAAAATACAATGATAAAAATATTGTATGTTTGGTGTTTTACGTGTGACACGTTCTTTAGTTTGATTCATGACCCTTTCTGTATCTAAAAAAATTGTAGCTTGGAGTTCACTTTATGCCGAATTGTATTCTTGTTTGCTACGTGGCATCACAGTCATGAACTATTCAAACTATTACATGTTATAATAAACACACACAAACACACACACACACACGCACGCACGCACGCACACATACACACACACACAACACAACATACACACCCACAGAGACCCGAAACAATACACACACATACACACACGCATAATACATATGTACACCACACACACACACACACACACACACACACACACACACACACACACACACACACACACACACACACACAACAACACACACTCCCGAAACAATAAACACAGAGAGAGAGAGAGACAGACAGACAGACAGGCAGACAGACAGACAGACAGACAGACAGACAGAGAGAGCGACAGAGACAGAGACAGACAGACACAGGTCTTACTGTAAAATACACACACATACACTGCAGGTGTGTAGAAACAGCTGCAGGTGTGTAGAAACTACTGTAAAATACACTATAGTTTCTACACACCTGCAGCTGAAACAGGAAATTCAATTTATAGAACGGAAAAAGTCTGAACAAGAAAATTTGATTTGTCAAAATTTGTGGGTGAAGAACAGGAAACTGAGCGAATGACACGTGTATGGAATGTGAGATCGTTGGTTTTAAAGCAAACAAACAAAAACAAAAGCGACTAAACATTTTCATGAAAAATTGTCAGACATGCAGTGGAGTAATGTATTGCACTGACACTTCATGCTGAAAACGGTGCCAGCTTTTACAAGAGATACATCAAAATTCCTCTGTAATCCTTTCACTCTCGCATCATATCCATCAGCTGCAAAAAATTTACCCTTTCGCTCTCTCACCTTATCCACCAGCTTCCTGCAGGAAGCTGTGGACAGGGTGAGGGAGTGAATGGGTCAAGCTTTTACTATGCTGTCATAACGGACAATGCAGGATGCTGGTAGATAGGGTGAGGGTGTCAAAGGGATAAAGAAGGATGGTGAGGACGGTGTTTTGAGTGTTCATTTTCAGTTTTCAAGGTCATCATCATCATCATCATGTGCCATGACGCATGGCGTTGGCGATGATAGCCCTCTATGTGCATCTATCCATTGTCCCCGCAAGTACATCTTCCACCCTCTCTGTCCTCAGCCACTCTGCAAGTCCGTCCAATATTTTTTCCCTGGGTCTATCTGGTGTTCTCTTTCCCTCCAGCTTTCCCGTTGTGACCAGGTGCTCTAATTCCCCTTTCTTCATAAATGGCCGATGAATGTTGCTTGTGTTTTATAATAATAATCTTCCTTATCAATGATCTTCTTGTCTTCTTCTATCAAGACTGTCTCGTTTGTTTTCTTTGCTGTCCATGGAACTCTCAACATTCTTCTTAGAAATCATATCTCAGCTGCCTCAGTCTTCTTCTGGCTTTGCTTGTTAAATGTCCACGCCTCACAACCATATAAAATTATCGGTTCTATATAACATTCAAGAAGTTCTCAAGATGCAGAATAAAAATCATGCACGGTTTTGAACCACGTATGACAAACGTCACAGACAAGTCCCAGACGACATCTGCATCGGTAGGGAGTAAGCGTGCCACGCCAAGTCATACGAGAACTACACACACTGCCGATAATCTGATAAATTGTTCAGATTTTTTTCCAAGGATAAATCTCCTGGGAACACACATGTGCATAATATACATTCTACCCTTACGTCTTATGAGATTGTTTCCCTTAACTAAAAACAAAAACTATGATTACTATCTTAAGTTTAGTCCATATAAATCTCCTGGGAAGATATATGTGCATAGTATATATTCTACCCTTACGTCTTGTGAGATTGTCTCCCTTGACTAGAAAACAAAACAAACAAACAAAAACAAAACAAAAAAAACATGGTTACTAATTATATTTGGTATAGTTGAAAAACCTAATTGTTCTTTCATATACGACTTTAGTCAGTCATCCTTCTGTTTGGCTTTAAATATGTTTATGCATAAATGTGTCCATAGCCAAAGATGTCTTTTATACAAATCAGTTAGGACTGGATAATTGTCTGTATCTGATCACTGGCGGTTTGCCAACAGTTGTTGTATGATGAGCAGTATGTCTGTGAATATACTATGCTGAGAAATTGTGTGTCCAGTTCAAATTGTAAGTAAGCAAAGTGTGTTAGACTTGCTATCTCTTTCGACAGAGCTGGAGGAATCTGGTGAACAATTCTTTAGTACAGAGCCCGATTGACTTCACGTGGAGTTAAGGAGAAGAAGAAGATTTAATCGGTTACAAGCCATTGTTTTTTTTAAAAATTTTTTTATCTTCTCTCCCTTCATTTTAGAACCTTCATTCCCCACCCCTACCCCCACTCTTTTCAGCCTCTAATATCCATCCCCCTGACCACTTCTGGTCTTCCTCGAAGACAAGTTACTCAGAACGTGCTTTATTGATTGATTGATTGATTGATTGATTGATTGATTGATTCGTTCATTTATTTACTTATTCATTTACTTGTTTATTTATTTGTTTATTATTTATTTATTTATCTATCTATTTATTTATTTTTATTTGTGCATCCATTTTGCAATTTATTTATTCATTCATTCATTTGGTTTTTTGTTATGTATTTTGTTTATTTATTTATCTATCAGACAGGGTTGTGTTTTGTCACCAGATCTGTTTTCACTTTACAGCTAAAACATCATGAGAAACCTAGAAGAAGACCCTGGATTAAAGATTGGAGGGAAAATGATAAACAACATTCGATACGCACATGACACCGTGCTAATTGCAGAAAATGAAAGGGACCTAAAAACCTTGTGAATATACTAGAAATAGAAAGCAAAGGTAAGGGGTTGGAACCAAACAGCAGGAAGACTGAAGTCTTGGTGATCAGTAAAAAACATGAAATCCCCTCATGCAAAATAACAGCAAATGGCATAACCTTGACACAGTTTGATAAATTCAAATACCTGGGAACGATCATTTCATCAGACGGCAGATGCACATCAGAAATAGCCGGCAGAATCGGCCAAGCCAAAACAGCATTCAAGAAGATGACAAGCATTCTTACCAACAAATGCTTATCAATTAACATCAGGAAGAGAGTTCTTGAATGTTATATAGAACCAATACTGTTGTACGGATGTGAGGCGTGGACAGTCAACAAGCAAACCCAGAACAAGATCGAGGCAGCAGAGATGTGGTTTCTAAGAAAAATGTTGAGAGTTCCATGGACAGCAAAGAAAACAAACGAGACAGTCTTGATGGAGGCAGACAAAAGTAGATTACTCATAAGGAAGATTAGGAAAAGACAGGCAACATTTACAGGCCATTTTATGAGGAAGGGGGATTTGGAGCACCTGGTCACAACGGGAAAGCTGGAGGGAAAGAGAGCACCAGGTAGACCCAGGGAGAAAATGCTGCACGGACTTGCAGAGTGGCTGGGGATGAGGAGGGTGGGGGAGATGCTAGGGGCAACGAGAGATAGAGATAGATGGAAGTCCATGATCGCCAACGCCATGCGGCAGGACACCTGATGATGATGATGATATATTTTGTTATTTATTTTTTTATGTATATGCCTATCTATCTAGCTAGCTAGTTAGCTCGATATTTGGCTAGGTAGCTAGATATCTATTTATTATTCACATGTTTAATTTTCTGGTATTTCTTCTTACTATCTTCAATACATTAATTCATTTACCGTCTTTTTTTCCTCCTATTTTATGCGCTGGCACTCACTCACTCACTCACTCACTCACACACACACACACACACACACACACACACACACACACACACACACACACACACACACACACACACACAACACACACACACACACACACACACACACAAACACACACACACACACATACACAACACAACACACACACATCACGTGGGCAGAGACGTAATGGTCATTATCCACAGCGATGTTTGCAGTCAGTTAGTTACGACAGGGAAGTAACTCTCTGTGGACACTGTCCACTACAGAGACTGCCGCCGGGTAAAGTACATAAGTCAACACTATGTGCTGACGTCATTATCTGTGTGTAGACGTCATCACTATCTGTGTTCTGTTGTCATCATTAATATATGTGTACTGACGTCGTCACTACCTGTGTGCTGCTATCATTATTATCTGTTTGCTGACGTCTTCACTATCTGTTGCATTAATTATCTGTGTGCTGACGTCTTCATTATCTACATGCTGTCATCAACATTATCTGTGTGCTCCTGTTTTTTATCATCTGTGTTCTCATGTCTTTATTATCTGTGCGACGTCGTTAGTATTTGTGTGCTGGTGTTCCATTGTCTGTTTGCTAACGCCTTCACTACGTGTGTGCTGACGTTTATGTGTACTGACATCTTCATTATCTGTGCTGGTGTTTTGATTATTTGTGTGCTGATTTATTCTTTATTTGTGTGCTGACGTATTCATTATCTGTGTGCGGATGTATTCATTATTTGTGTGTTGACGTATTCATTATCTGTGTGCTGATGTGTTCATTATCTGTGTGCTGATGTGTTCATTATCTGTGTGCTGATATGTTCATTATCTGCGTGCTGACATCTTAATAATTGTATCATCCACTTCTTCCTGTTATGGCTCAGAACCAAAGTCCGGAAGGACTGGAAATTGAAAGTTGCACCGCCTGACAGACTCTCTCTTTCACACAGGATTTCTGCCAGATCAATATTGATCAGTATTAGAATCAGTATTAGCACAGCGTATTATACTCGTACAGGCTGTGGTGTTAGGAATGACAGGGAAATGGTCAATCTTCCGAGTAGTGGCTGGAGTCCTGTCTTAGTCAGTAAGCTTTGTCCAGGTTATTTCTTTGGGCATTGGCGTGTTTGTGGGACCTAAGGATTAGGTTTATTAGTTTAGGGCTCTTCCTGATTACTGGCAGCCGTGCGTTTTCGTGCGTATCAGACAGTTGTTCTTTGTTATATATGTAGAAACTGTACATCGAGACAGAACCTATAGTCATTGTTCTTTGTTATAGAAACTGTACATCAAGACAGAACCTATAGTCATTGTTCTTTGTTACAGAAACTGTACATCAAGACAGAACCTATAGTCGTTGTTCTTTGTTACAGAAACTGTACATCAAGACAGAACCTATAGTCATTGTTCTTTGTTATAGAAACTGTACATCAAGACAGAACCTATAGTCATTGTTCTTTGTTACAGAAACTGTACATCAAGACAGAACCTATAGTCATTGTTCTTTGTTACAGAAACTGTATATCGAGACAGAACCTATAGTCATTGTTCTTTGTTATATATGTAGAAACTGTACATCAAGACAGATCCTATAGTCATTCTTCTTTGTTACAGAAACTGAACATCAAGACAGATCCTATAGTCATTCTTCTTTGTTACAGAAACTGAACATCAAGACAGAACCTATAGTCATTCTTCTTTGTTACAGAAACTGAACATCAAGACAGATCCTATAGTCATTGTTCTTTGTTATATATGTAGAAACTGTACATCGAGACAGATCCTATAGTCATTGTTCTTTGTTATATATGTAGAAATTGTACATCGAGACAGAACCTATAGTCATTGTTCTTTGTTATATATGTAGAAACTGTACATCGAGATAGAACCTATAGTCATTCTTCTTTGTTACAGAAACTGTACATCAAGACAGAACCTATAGTCATTGTTCTTTGTTACAGAAACTATACATCGAGACAGAACCTATAGTCATTGTTCTTTGTTACAGAAACTATACATCGAGACAGAACCTATAGTCATTGCTCTTTGTTATAGAAACTGTACATCAAGACAGAACCTATAGTCATTGTTCTTTGTTATAGAAACTGTATATCAAGATAGAACTTATAGTCATTGTTCTTTGTTATAGAAACTGTACATCAAGACAGAACCTATAGTCATTGTTCTTTGTTACAGAAACTGAACATCAAGATAGAACTTATAGTCATTGTTCTTTGTTACAGAAACTGTACATCGAGATAGAACCTATAGTCGTTGTTCTTTGTTACACAACTGTACATCAAGACAGAATCTATAGTCATTGTTCTTTGTTACAGAAACTGTACATCGAGATAGAACCTATAGTCATTGTTCTTTGTTACACAAACTGTACATCAAGACAGAACCTGTAGTCATTGTTCTTTGTTACACAAACTGTACATCAAGACAGAACCTATAGTCATTGTTCTTTGTTACAGAAACTGTACATCAAGACAGAACCTATAGTCATTGTTCTTTGTTACAGAAACTGTACATCAAGACAGAACCTATAGTCATTGCTCTTTGTTACAGAAACTGTACATCAAGACAGAACCTATAGTCATTGTTCTTTGTTACAGAAACTGTACATCAAGACAGAACCTATAGTTATTGTTCTTTGTTGCACGAACTGTACATCGAGACAGAACCTATAGTCACCGAGCCTGTCTATCATTGTGGTTTGATTACATCTGACTACTACTTCAGACGTTAGAATTCTTTAAAGTCTTCGTTGCAGTATCTGCATTTCAAAGACTCTATCTATCGCTTATCTGTACAATATATCTATACATAAAAAGTCTGCAGACGATTCACAGATTCTCATACATCAATGAAATAATTAGGTTTTAAGATTAACCACAGTAAGTTCAGGATTTTACAGGAAACAGAAAATGAGAGACTGCGTCTGCGCTAGTCAGAATTTAGTTCGAAGAACTGCAATGGTACTAAGACCAATTGGATCAGTCCAGTGATTTACGGCTGTATGGCGCTCCAAAAATTTGGTTCATGATTTGTAAGCACTCAGTGTATCAAACAGCAGCATCTCCGTACACTTGACCTAACGTTGAATGTACCAATAAACAGTGACTCAGATGTACAGAGATGCTGATCACACAATACGTTTAGAACAAATATTTAATAAATGTCATGTCATGACAGAAAAGCATTCACAAAATCAAAGTACTCTCTACCACAACTTTATCAACTTTACGAAAGCATTCGACAGAGTGTGGCACGAGGGCCTGTGGCAAGTCATAGGAGACATCAACACAGAACGGGATCTTCTCGAAGTCACTGAGGCGTTGTGCAAGAACTCTAACACAATTTGCCAGTGACATCAACCTTATGGGGGGCACCAACATTAACCTGCAAGATCTCACCAGCAGACTTGATGACAACTCAGGAGCAGATGTAACAGACGTCAGCAACAAGAAAAGCAAGGTCGTGATTAACAGCAAAAACAAAACAAAACAAAAACAAACAAACAAAAAACATGGCAGTGGAGAAGTCTACATGAATGACCAGAAACATTGCAGAACCTGAGAGTTCCAAGTCTCTGGGAACTGACCTGACCAAAGATGATGGCGGCACATCAGCTTCAGTTTCAGTTTCTAAAAATAACGGCTGCCTCAATCTTGTTATAAACCATCGATCCTTGCTATACACCACTGAAACCATCTATAAAGTCTTAGTAACGGGCCAAACAGCAGGCCTCAGAAGTGTAGCGAAAGGCTGATTGGTACAAACCTGGTCTTCTTTAGTTTGATCATATAACATCGGAAATCCACAACAGACAGCTACACGTTAAGACACTCCCCTGTCATTCATCAGTTTATTCCTAGTGGCCACTGGAAGATACTGGTGGGCTTCATTGGCTTATTAACAGTAATGGCTGCATCAGTTTGATGGATGAAGCTAGTTTGAGAGCTAGAGACAATGGCGGCTATGCGTGCCAATGATCATAAAAAGCAAGTAACTGTTAGCGGCAAACCAAGTGCTTGTCAGTGAAGGAGGCAGCAGTGCTCGTCAGGAAAGACATGATGATGGCCTGGCAGGACTTCATGTACCCCACCCCACCCCCACCACCATTCAATGAACAAACAGGGAAGACCCACTAAACGTGGACTACATGTACATTGCTGTCTGCTCTTTGAGGCCAGCTTTCTACGCACCTGTTCCGACTGACCTGGCATTTAGGTGAAGGTTTGATCCATTATCCTCAGGTCATAGAAGAGTGACGGCTAGTGTTATTCACTCATATTTGTATTCATATTCGTATTCGTATTCATATTCACATTCGTAATCGTATCCGTATTCGTATTCGTATTCGTATTCGTATTCGTATTCATATTCGTATTCGTATTCGTATTCGTATTCATATTCATATTCGTGTTCACATCCGTATTCATATTCACATGCATATCCATATTCATATTCATATTCATATTCAATTCTTTTTGTCAGAATGGAATTTACCATGTGAAATTCTGGCTGCTCTCCCCGTTGAGATAAAAAAAAAAAACGAACGAGTTTCAACGTGACTGATTTATCAAACGCCGTCACCTGCCCCACTCAAAAAGCTCAAGTGCTGTAGATCAACTGCCGAAGGTGTGCAGATTTTGAAGGTGAAGGAGATACAATACAGAGACAGAGATGGCTGGAGGGAGAGAGAGCTTCAGTTCTGGAAGTGGAACTTTTTTCCGTCCCATTTTCTACGCCGCTTTAATGGCCTCAGAAGCTGGAACAGTTTTTACAATGCGATGATGATGGTGTCGATGAGGATGATAATCATGATGCTATGAAGTTCCATCTAGTATTGAGACTGCGTGACAGGGTTGTACTGTACGCTTACTATCATAATATATCCTGGCGTCAACCAGGCCCGAGAGATACAGACATCTGCAATGTCGGTCAGATGAACACTCTCAATGACTCATCCGTGAAGTGGATGAGCCTCGACTGTGTGGTCCCAGTCTTCCCAATGAGCCCTTAGCACGCCCAACTCTGGATAGTAGTCGGTTAGAGCCGAAAAATCCCACAATGATTTTTGAAGGTACTGATGGGGATTCGAACACACATCCTTCCAGTCGGTAGTCTGTTGCGTTAACGGCGACTGGTCTGGAAGTGGACCATGATTCAGAAAGGCTTAACTGGGTTTTTTTCCCTGCTATTTGCCAGAACATACTGACAACTTTGATAAAGGGAGAACAAGTGAGTGAATGCATAAATTGACGAATAGCATCCTGGCCTGTGGTTTTTCACTTAAATGGTGGCCAGAAGGAATAGTATCCCTATAGCAAGCCAGAGGCACTAGGTACGATCTCCTTAGGGTTAGTTGCATACTATCCTCCGCTTCCTCTAGTTGATCCGGCGTAGTTCCTGGCTTGGACAATAAACGAAAATCCCTTGATATTACGCACGTAGCTCATAAAAACATAAAAAGGAAGATACCTTAACCCTTTGATGCCTGCACCCTATCTACCAACTGTTTAAATTTAACCCTTTGACTCCCTCACTCTGTCCACCACCTTCCTGCAGGAAGCTAGTGGATATGATGAGGGAGTCAAAGGGTTAATTTTTTTTTGCTTTGCTAGCATGGTTGACAAGACAAGACGCTGGTGGACAGAGTGAGGAATCAAATTTTTAACAGCACCCACATGGTGCACATGAAACATGAAAGGAAAATCCCGTGATAACATGCATGTAGAGCACGTAAAACAATCTATAGCACTGAAGGGATTGTCTCATGCCAATACCATCCACAAATTCGCTTATATACAAAAACTACATAAAAATGGGGGAAGAGGGAGGAAAATATTGCTCTTCAACGATCGAGGTGTCAGAAAAACAAAAGCTTAGTTCCAGTGCCCCCCCCCCCCCCCCCCCCCCCCCCATCCACAACCTCCCTATTCAATCTATCAAAATCCTCAGACACATATTGATTGTGATATTTATTTCATAATATTTGCAACTATTTGCTTACTTACTTACTTTCTTTCTTACTTACTTACTTACTTACTTACTTACTTGCTTACTTGCTTACTTACTTACATACTTACTTACTACTTATTTATTTACTTACTTACTTGCTTGCTTACTCACTTGCTTGCTTACTTACTTGCTTGCTTACTTGCTTGCTTGCTTGTTTACTTACTTACATACATACTTACTTACATACTTTCTTGCTTGTTTGCTTGCTTGCTCGCTGACTGACTGCCCATTGTAATGCCAACGGAATATAGGGCAGCAACGAAGATTTATCACTTCTGTGTATTCTGAACGATCAAACGCTATATAGTACCTCAAGTGTGTTTCAGGGTCATGAGGTCCCTTTCTGTTGTTCGTTGCCATGTGTTCTTTCGTCTTCTATCGAGGTCTCTTGTCATTGCTCGTTGCGAGGTATTTTGGGTCTTCTCTTGGGTTTTCTTTCCATTGTTCGTTGCCAGTGTTTGTTTGTTTGTTTGTTTGTTTGTTTGTCTGTTTGTTGTTGTTGTTGTTGTTGTTTTGTTGTTTTGGGGGGAGTCTTCTGCTGAGGTCTCTTTCCATTATTCGTCATTAGGTTGCTTTGAATTTTTCATAAGATCTCCATTGTTCGTAGCGATTTGTTTGCTGGTCTTCTCTTAATGTCTCTTTCTATTGTTCATTGCCAGGTGTTTTCGGTCTTCGCTTAGTGTCTCTTTCTTTTGTTCGTCACCGTTTTGGTTTTTTCTTTTTTTCTTTTCTTTTTGTCTTCTCTTAAGGTTTCTTTCCATTGTTCGTCATCGGGTAATTTTTGGTCTTCTCTGAAGGTCTCTTTCCATTGTTCGTCACCAGATGTTCTTTGGTCTTCATTCTGGTATTCAGTAACAAACCATCCCGATTATATTACCCTGCTCATTCCGGATAATGAGTTCAATCCATCTCCATCGTATTTTTATGATGACAATGACCGTACTCTCTTGACTGCACTGGTCTTCCGGGCTGAGGTGTGGCACAAGGCTTACAACCCAGGGGAGGGTCCATTGGGACTAAACCATTGTTTCATGCTTGAATAGTTGTGGCGACCAGTTGCTTTGCCCCATCGGACTAAAACCTGATTAGACTAATTGTGTCCATGGTCCCTCTGGGGCTAATTAGTATTAAAGTATCCAGATGCATATACATGTTTATAAGGTTATTAGTATTGTATCATTGTTATTGAATCTCTCGGAATATCAACACACACAAACACGCATAGTCACGTATATACATACTTAATTTCTGATAAAGTGTGCAAGTCTAAGACTGACAACAAAACCAACAACAACAACAACAACAGTAACAATAATAATGATAACAATAACAATTGTATCAATACTGATGATGATGATGATGATGGTGATGGTGATGGTGATGGTGATGATGATGATGATGATGATGATGATGATGATGATGATGATGATGATGATGATGATGACATTTATAAGGCGCCAAATCTTGATTCAAGAACCAAATCAGGGCACACACACACTCTCATCATTCACCAAAGCAATCACCAACTACGAGGAAACCTCCAGTGCACAAAGCACATGCAAACTGACGGGGGGGGGGAGACAGGAGGAGAATAAGGTGTGTGACCCTTGACCCAAGCCTTCACCCTCCCTCTGTCTCACGCACACACACATACACACACACTCATACACACACATACACACACACGCACGCACTCCCACACGCACACACACACACACAAACACACACACACACAAGATGCTGAACTAGGTACACTCAAACCTTTTAAGTGAATGACCTTTCACTCAAATTGCCATTCTCTCTCTCTCTCTCTCTCTCTCTCTCTCTCTCTCTCTCTCTCTCGCTCGCTCTCTTATGCACACACACACACACACACACTCACTCTCACACACACTCACTCTCACACACACTCTCTCTCGCTCTTACTGTCTGTCTATCTGTTTGTCTGTCTGTCTGTCTGTCTCTCTCTCTCTCTCTCTCTCTCTCTCTTCTGTATCTCTCTCTGTCTCTCTCTTTGTAACCTGTGATTAATGCAAATATGCTGTGGATGTTAGGGTAGGGATGTGTGAGTGTGTGCATGTGTGTGTGCGTGTGTGTACGTGTGTGTGTGTGTGTGTGTGTGTGTGTGTGTGTGTATGTGTGTGTGTGTGTGTGTGTGTGTGTGTGTGTGTGTGTGTGTGTGTGTGTGTGTGTGTGTGTGTGTGTGTGTGTGTGTGCTTCAAATGCTGCTTGAAGACTCCAAATATTGTTCGTTCGGAACGACTCTTCATCCAAGTATATGAAATGACACCATCTTACATCGTCAGTCTATGTCTTGACCACGCAGTCATATAGTTCGTCAACTATTTGAATTTCAGCAAGAGGTGAATCACGAATCGGTAACCAAGCACCAACAAGGTTTTACCAATGGCATACACGGCCAGACATCAAACGAAAATTCTCAGTTCATCATGTTCACGGTAGAACCAATAAACCATGCTCTTGTACGGTTGACTGATTAGTCTATGCGGGACAGGAGCTTAACTTAGCTAATAATAATAATAATAATTACAATATTTATATAGCGCAAAATCTTGATAAAATCAAATCTAAGCGCTGAAACAGACACATACGCACGCACGCACACACACATACATACACACACACGCATGGCTATAAATGGGGAGAAAGAATAAAAGCAATGGAAAATTATGGAGAGCATATTATAGACAATTATATATTACAATGTGATTCCCCTCAGAGTAGAGACAGGCTGCAGAGGGGGTTGAGTGAGGTCAGGGTTTTATGCAGAGGAGAAAAGGTGTTTTGAGAGTGGACTTGAAGGAGACAAAAGTAGGTTGCTGACGGACTGAGAGAGGAAGTTTGTTCCAGGAGAGTGGACCAGAAACAAAGAAGGCTCGTGGACCATAGGTATTGAGCTTAGTGCGTGGAAAGCGAAACGTCAGAGGATCGGAGGCAGAGCGGAGGGTACGTGAGGGAACATAGATCTCAAGTAGGCTTGAAAGGTAATTGGGGGCTGAGTTATTGAGGCTTTTGTAGCACATGGTGTCTAGTTTGTACTGTATGCGCTTTGATACAGGGAGCCAGTGAAGTTGTGCCAGGAGAGGAGATATGTGGTCAGCTTTTTTCTTTTTGAGTACAAGGCGTGCAGCATTGTTTTGAATGTGCTGTAGGATGTGAATGGTGGAGGCAGGAAGACCAGACAGGAGTGAATTGCAATAGTCAATGCGAGACATTATGAAGGAGAGAACGAGTTTTGCAGTTGTTTCCACAGAGATACTTCCTGATCAGGCTTATACGATGGAGGTGATAGTAGCAAGATCTGGCAGTTTGAGAAACAAAGTTGTTCATGGAGAGGGTAGAGTCAATGCAGACACCAAGGTTTTTAGCTGAATCAGAAATTGGGACTGATGTGTTACATAATGGGAGAGAAAGAGGAGGCAGCTGAGAAAGTTTCTGACGGGTGCCAATGAGGATAGCTTCTGTCTTGTCGTCGTTAAGTTTATTGTGTGTCATCCAGTTCTTAATGTCCGAGTAACATTCAGTGGTGCGAGTCAAGAGGCGCTGTACATTGTCAGGTGAGTCACTGTCTTGAAGTTGGGTGTCATCAGCATAGAAGTGGTGTTTTATAGAGTGGGACTTGATGATGATGGACAGGGGGGAGGTGTAAAGAGTGAAAAGAACAGGGCCAAGGACGGATCCTTGTGGAACACCACAGGTCAGGTATGCAGGTTGAGAGTAAGTGCCATTGATGAGAACAGTTTGTTTTCTGTTTGATAGATATGAAGTGAACCAGGAGAGAGCAATGTCAGAGATGCCAAAAGTATGATGAAGTCTAGAAAGGAGAATACCATGACCAATGGTATCAAAGGCTGCAGACAGATCAAGGAGTGTGAGGAGAGAGACTTTGCCAATATCAGTTGCAAGGAGGAGATTGTTGAGAATGTGTAGTAGGGCAGTTTCAGTGCTATGGCACTGGTGGTAGGCTGACTGAAAAGGATTGAGGAGATTGTTGGCAGACAGGTGAGAGTTCAGCTGGTTGAGGACAACTTTTTCAAGGAGTTTTGACAAGAAAGAGAGATTAGAGATAGGCCGGTAATTTTTCAGTTCATTTGGGTCTAAATTGTATTTCTTGAGGAGAGGGTGAACAATAGCAGACTTGAAAGAATCTGGGACAGTTCCAGTTTGAAGAGAAGTGTTGATGATGTCAGTGATGAATGGGAGGAGAGTAGGGAGACAGTCGGAGTAGAGAGAACCTGGAAGAGGATCCAGTTCGCAGGTTTTGAACGACATGGATCTGATTGTGTTGAGAATTTCTTCTTGTGAGACTGGGGTAAAGTAGTAAGAGGTGTGCCAGAGAAGGAAGGGTCAGGTGGGCATGGTTGACAGGGTGTCCTGTCAAGCCTGTCACGAAGAGTTTGTATTTTGGTGGTGAAATACTTGGAGAATACAGATGGGAGTTCTTCATTTGTGTGTTTTGTTCGGAGAGGTAAATCTTTTCGTGTGCCAAGGAGATGATTCATGGTTGTAAAGAGTTCTTTTGAAAAAGAGGCATTCAGGATTTTGGTTTGGAAATAGCTTGTTTTTGCAGATGCAATGAGGGTGGATACTTTTGTTTTAGAGGCTTGGAAAAGTTGCCTACATGTATGTACAGTGAGTTTGGATTTGCGCCAGCGGCGCTCTGCTCTGCGGCGGGCACGTTTTGCACAGGCAATCTCATGAGTGAGCCAGGGGGTAGGGGGGCGGTCCAGGTAAAAGGCGGGTTGTGGCTGGAGCATGAATGTCCAGAAGATGGTGGAGAGTAGTATAGAATTCATCGGCAAGGTTATGTGACTTATCAGAAAGGAGACGGGAGGCATCAGATGAAAATGTGGAGAGGTTGATAGATTTGAGATTGCGTCGAGTCACTGTGCGCGTGGTAAGGGAAGGAGGAGAAATGTCAAGAGAACAGAGAATTGCAGAGTGGTCAGATGGAAGGGCTGAAGTTAGACGGGTAGAAAGAGTTAAGCAGTTGTCATTAGCTGAATTGTGGTGATCACGAGAAATGATCTAGTCAAGAATGTGACCTTTTTGATGGGTTGGTTCAGAAATGTGTTGAGTCATATTGTAATTGGACAGAGAGTTGATGATATGTCTTGTGTCATAACGGTGAGTGTTGTCATAGTGTTCATTGATGTTACCTAGAATGATATGATAAGATTTCCAGGTAAGAGGCAGTAGTAGTTAAGTAGTTGGTCAAAGTCAGAGAGAAACGTGGATGTGGTGAGCTTGTTGGCAGAGCTAGGTGGAGGTCGATAGACACAGGAGAAGGTGATGGGGTGATGAAGGTAGTCTTAGAGGGATTAGTTTGAATGGAATTAATCCGAGAAGAATTAGTCCCAGAGGAATTAGTCCCAGGGGATTAATTTCAGTGGAATTAGTCCCAGTGGAATTAGTGTCAGAGGGATTAGTCCCAGGGGGATTAGTTTCAGAGGAATAAGTACCAGTGGAATTAGTCCCAGGGGGTTGGTCCCAGTGGATTTAGTTTCAGAGGGATGATTCCCAGTGGAATTTGTCTAGTGGAATTAGTCCCAGGGGGATTAGTCCCAAAGGTGATTAGTCCCAGCGGAATAAGTCCCAGTGGAATAAGTCCCAGAGGCATAAGTCCAAGTGGAATTAGTTTCAGACTGATTAGTCCCAGTGGAAGTAGTCCCAGTGGAATTAGTCCCAGAAGGATTAATCCCAGTAGGCTGTCTTCACCAAGCCAGTCCCAGGGAAAAAGTCTAGTTGCAGAAACAGCACCTTCCACACAAAGAACCGCTGAAAAATCATACGATTCTTCTGGCAAAACACCATCTCCAACCAACGACTATAACATGTGCAATATCACACCATATATGCAATACCATATGGTAAATGCAATAACATACGCTGTATACAATACTATACAATCTATGCAATACTATATAATACATACAATATTATTCAATATATGCAATAGAATACAATACATACAATATTATACAATGTATGCAGAATCTTTCAGCATATACAGTACCATACAATTCATGCTATACCGTACAATATAAGCAGTGCTATGCAGTGTATACAATACCGAACAATATACACAGTGCCATGCAATAATACAATACCTGCAATACCACACAATACCATGCAATACATACAACACCATACAAAACATACAATACCATAAAATACATACAATACCATACAATACTTGAAACACCACACAATGCATACAATACCATACAAACCTGCAATACCATATAATACATATAATACCATACAATGCCTGTAATACCATACAATACATACAATACCATACAATACATACAATACCTGTAATACCATACAATACCTGTAATACCATAAAATACATACAATACCATACAATACCTGTAATACCATACAATACATACAATACCATACAATACATACAATACCATACAATACATACAATACATTACATACCATACAAACCAACACGGTACAGAGTTACTATACCTATCGAAGTTGATCATCTAAACAGGTGGTGAAGATGATACAGGCAGCCTCATAACCGTGAAGTGGTAGAGACCTACCACTCTTGGGTAAGATTTTTGACAGCAGGTCCCATTTCTCTCCTTCACTGGTTTACCTTTCCCAACCCTCAACAGAGGGTAGGTACCCACCCACGGCTGGGTGGACTTGGAGACCACACTCACAAAGTTTGCAGAGAGTTCGAATCGAACTCGTGAGTTGAAAGGGAAAGACGTGAGCTGTACGTCTGCACCAATCATCTTGTCAGATCCAAACCACGTGTAACCAAAAGCTCAAAACACTGTCTGAGCGCCCGCATGTGGAAGGAGGTGATCATTCACTGTGACGCGATTGACCCCTACACTTTAATGCCACAGATTCTCTGTCTGTCTGTCTGTCTGTCTGTCTGTCTGTCTGTCTGTCTGTCTCTTTCCCTATGTCCCCCTCTCTCTCTTCTCTTCCTCCCTCTCTCCCTTCCTCTCTCTCCCTCCCTCCCTCTGTCTGTCTGTTTCTCTCTCTTTCTCTCCCTCTCCCTCTCTCTCCCTCTCTCTCTCTCCCTTCCTTCCTCCCTCTCTCTTTCTCTCTCTCTCCCTCTCTCTCTCTTTCTCCTCCTCCCTCTCTCTGTCTCCCCCTCTCTCCCTTCCTCCCTCTGTCTGTTTGTCTCTCTCTCCTTTCCTCCCTCCCTCTCTCTCTCCCTCTGTCTCTGTCTCCCTCCCTCCATCTGTCTGTCTGTCTCTCCCTCTATCTCTCTATTTCCCCCTCTCTCTCCACCCTCCCTCTCTCTTTCTCACTTCATAAGGGTTTGGCATATTTGAATGGAACATCCAATAAAGTCTTACCCAGTCTCTTCTCTCTCTCTCTCTCTCTCCTCCTCTCTCTCACTCTCCTATCTATGTCTATCTATCTATCTAGCTGTCTGTCTATCTATCTATCTATCTGTCTGTCTGTCTGTCTGTCCTCTTCTCTCTCCCTTCTCTCCCCCTCTCTCTTTCTTTCCTTTTTCTCTCTCTTTTCTCTCTCTCACTCTCCCCTCTCTCCCTTTCTCTCTCTCTGTTTCTCTCTGTTTCTCTCTCTCATTATCCCTCTCTCTTTCTTCCCCTTCTCTCTCTCTCTCTTCCCTCTCTCTCTCTCTTTTCTCCCCTCTCTCTGTTAGGACGGGGGGTGGATCTCAGCACCCTAGGCTTAACCATTCATAAGGCGCAAAGGCAGGATATTGAATAGTTCATGCATATTCATGCGGTCAGTCTATTGGGATGTCAGGGAGTCAATGGAAGATCTCTGGTAATGGCATTTATCAATTATGGAATGTAAGGCGATGCTTCTCTTTTGTATCAGCAACTTTCGTTCCTGCCTCTTGGCGACCAAGTTTCATGTTTTGTGGTTGTTTACCAGTTTTCCCAGTTCATGGTCATTCTTCTGTCAATGTCCTACTTAATTCTGTTAAAAGGAGGATAGATTGCTCAATTTATTCCTAACTGTCGTTTGAAAGCGTGAACGCATTTTGCACATTGCCCATACCGTCCTGGGTGTGAGCATGCATGTGCATGCATAAGTTATAGGCCTTTGATCAGAAATGACTCGAAAGTCTGCGAGTGTTTCAAAGTAAGGTCGAATGATTGATATTCTTTTATCGCTTCATTCAGTCTCTCTCATTCCTCTTATATTTTTACTAATACTTCATTTTTGCTCGAAAGTTGGTCATTTTGATTCAGATTATATGTATATATGTATATATTATATGTGTATGCATAATAATACTACAAATACATACATACATACATACATACATACATACATACATACATACATACATGCATGCATACATACATATAGATATGGAGAGAGAGAGAGAAAGACAGAGAGAGAGAGAGAGAGAAAGAGAAAGAGAGAGAGAGAGATTCACTTTTCCCAGTTTTAGTTTTAATAGTTCCTCTGATTCATTTTTAATTGACTAAAATCTTAAAGGTCTTGGCCTTTCGTTGATTGATTTGAATCAGCAACAGCAACAACAACGACAGTAACAACAACAACAACAACAACAAAAGTAGAAACATGAGAATTGTCATAAGTTAAAATGTGAGAAGCTTGAGAGGAATGAAAATGAATTATAAATGACTGGTACCATTTGAAACAAACACTAAGATGCAGAGACTAGACCAAGTACTTAGTGTATAAAAACAGTAGCATGTTGGTGATGAAGACGACAGCACACAGACAATAAAGACGTCATCACACAGATAAAAGAAGACTGTTATTACTGTTATTTTTGTGTAAAGCCCATCCAACTGTGTAGAGCCATATCAGGGCTATAACCTGTTTCAAAACATGAACAACACCTCAGCTGGAAACAAGAAAAGAAAATCATGTACACATAACAATGCATTCACGCACACAACCTAAGGATATGCCCCTGGTGCTGACCATTCTGTCCAACTCACCACACAGGGAACCCAAAAAACATACCCGAATACAAATTTAAACATAACTAAGGACACTGAAACATATAAAAACAGGCCTAAGTAACCCAAAATTGCCTCCGCATATTTTATTTCCCGAGAGCCAAAAACGCATTTAATACTCTGCCCAATCATGAAATCCCGAGAGAGAGAGAGAGAGAGAGAGAGAAAGACAGACAGAGAGAGAGACAGAGACAGACAGAGAGAGAGACAGAGAGAGAGAGAGAGAGAGAGAGAGAGAGAGACGATAAAAACATCAGCACACAGACAATAAGAACATCAGCACACAGATAAAGAATATGTCAGCACACTGACAATACAGACGTCAGCACACAGACAATAAAAACATCAGCACACAGACAAAGAATATGTCATCACACTGACAATAAAGGCGTCAGCACACAGACAATAAAAACGTCAGCATACAGACAATAAAGACGTCAGCACACAGACAATAAAAACATCAGCACACAGACAAAGAAGTCACAATGACATACGGACGTCAGCACACTGACAATACGGACGTCAGCACACTGACAATATGGACGTCAGCACACAGACAATAAAAACATCAGCACACAGACAAAGAATATGTCAGCACACTGACAATACGGACGTCAGCACACTGACAATGCGGACGTCAGCACACAGACAATAAAAACATCAGCACACAGACAAAGAATATGTCAGCACACTACAATACGGACGTCAGCACACTGACAATAAAGACGTCAGCACACAGACAATAAAGGCGTCAGCACACAGACAATAAAGGCGTCAGCACACAGACAATAAAAACATCAGCACACAGATAAAAAATATGTCAGCACACTGACAATACAGACGTCACACACAGACAATAATGGCTTCAGCACACAGACAATAAAGACGTCAGCACACAGACAATGAAGACAGCAGCATGGAGATAAAGAAGACAGCAGCACTTAGATAATCAATACATCAGCAGACAGATATTGTATCAACTCAGAGATCTTCAGCATATCAGCACACAGATAATCAGTACATCAACACACAGATATTGATAACGTCATCACAGATGACAGAGACGTCACCAAGCAGATAATGAAGACGTCAGCACACAGATAACGAAGACGTCATCACATAGAGTGGACTTGGTTCACCTCGTTGTGTCTGTTATCCACAGGACTTACAGTGTCCATACAGAATGAGGTGTCTGCCATAACTCATTGACCAACATGGCTGCTGCTGATGGCCACTATGTCAATGGCTTCTTTCCTTCAAACTATCTGGTGCTGAACTCACGTCCTGACAGACAGGGAAATAAGAGAGAGAGACAGAGACAGACAGAGAGGGAGAGACAGACAGACAGACTGATAGACAGAGACAAAGAGACAGAGACAGACAGAAACAGAGGCACAGAGAGGGACAGAGAGACACACACAGACAGAGAGAGACAAACAGAGAGACAGTGAGAGAAGAGACAGACAGAGAGAGAGAGAGACTCACAGAGAGAGAGAGAGGAGAGAGAGGAAGAGACAGAGAGAGGGAAAGAGAGACAGACAGACACACAGACACAGATAGACAGACAGACAGACAGACAGACAGACAGAAACAGAAACATAAGAGGCATGCAGCTGTCTGGTGAAAAAGAGAACGAGAGATCCCCGAGCAAATGGATTTTTTTCGCACTCAAATACAGAGAGATAGAGACAGACAGACACACAGGTAGACTGACACACAGACAGACATAGAGACAGAAACAGAGAGACATACAGCTGTCTGGTTAAGAAGAGAAGGACAGATCCCGAAACAAATGGATTTTTTCACTCAAACGCACACAACAAAGTTCCCATTCTCAAAGCAAACACTTCCCAAATAAGACTGAGTCGGTTAGTGTGGGATGGGAGAAGTTGTAAGTCTTCACAGCTACCGACATTCCATCTTCACTATCACATGTCTTTGGTAAATGGCAGATGGAGACAGGAGAAGAAGGGAGAGGGGGAAGGGTGAAAGCAGAAGGATGGACAGACCTGATCCCTCAGAGAGGGCAAAAGACAAAGGATGAACGGACAGAAAGACGTCTTGTACCTACACATGTCGACACACTAAACCAAAGACTGGGGCTGATTGTGGCTGATGTGACTGGGAAATAAATAGAGGATGTTTTCAGCTTTTTTACATATATACATACATGCACACACACACACACACACACACACACACACACACACACACACCACACACACACACACACACACACACACACACACACAACATACATACATACATACACCATACACACACTCTCATGCCCTTACAAAACCACACACCCACACACACATACACACACACACACACACACACACACACACACACACACACACAAACACAAACACACACACACACACAAACACACACACATGTTGATGACTGGGTTTGCCGGTTGTGTGTGTGTGTGTGTGTGTGCATCTGTTTGTTTGTGTTTGTGTGTGTGTGTGTGTGTGTGTGTGTGTGTGTGTGTGTGTGTGTGTGCGTGTGTGTGTGCGTGTGTATGTGTATGTGTGTATGTATGTGTGTGTGTTGTGTGTTGTGGTGTGTGTGTGTGTTTGTGTTTGTGTGTGTGTGTGGTGTGTGTGTGTGTGTGGTGTATGTGTGTGTGTTGCATGTTGTGGTGTGTATGTGTGTGTTGTGTGTTGTGGTGTGTGTGTGTGTGTGTGTGTGTGTGTGTGTGTGTGTGTGTGTGTGTGTGTGTGTGTGTGTGTGTGTGTGTGTGTGTGTGTGTGTGTGTGTGTGTGTGTGTGTGTGAAAAGGGAAAAAGTAATGAAATGTCGAGTCGTCTATTTTCCCCTACTAATTCTACCTCACAATCTTATTGCACAGGCACAAGCCTAGCTTATGGAGTACTCTTTCTTTGATCCGCACATTCCCCCACCCCACCCCCAAGCTGTGAATGGGGACTTGACTATGTTCAGGGCTGAGGAAGTTTAAAAACAAAAAGGAGAGGGGAAAAAGAGAGGAGGAAAATAGGTGTATGCATTGATGCGTGTACCTAGGTGTGAGATCAGACGGGGATCAAGATGTATGTACTCTGGTTGGAAAACATGATAGGCTTCATAGTTTTGTAATGTGAGTTGTCAACTTGTATTAGTCATTGTACAGTTTGATATTGCTGAGGGGGATCAGGGAAAAATTCTGTGGAACGATTGTCTCTAATGTATATGATATAAATGCTGTGCTTGTCTTCATGGATTGAAATAATGGAGTTTGCGTTTGTATGTCAATATGTTTATATATATGCATATGCATAAAATGAATAAAAAAATGTTTTAAAAAGGAGAGGGAAGATGGGCACTATCCTTAATAATGATAATAACAATAACGACAGCAATGATAATAATATTTACAATATTAACAATAATAACAATAATAATGATACGGCGCCAAATCTTGACGATTCAAATCAAAGCTCACTCACATACCAGGCATACGCATACAACCGACGAAGACCATCTTGCAATATTTGATACACAGACTGAGGGAAAGAAGTTGTTGTAGAATTCATTGTTGGAAAAAGAGGTAGGGTTATTAAATTGGATTTAAAAGCAGACAGTACAGGTGTTAGGCGAAGGCAGAGCGGAAGTCAATTCCAGACTTACAATGAAAGCCTTAATAAAAGTTGCAGGATCTACACATTCATACCTCCAAGACTTAAGAATTGTAGGAGAAACATTCTAGCTTTTTTTAAGCGTGTGTCCAAGTCTCTATGTAAAGTCCCCATCAATAAAAATGCATGTAGAGTCTAAAAGGCGGATGGATTTCTCAGTGTGGTATGGTCATCAACCATCTTGTTGATGCCATGACAAAACGGCCATCTGCTATACCTGTACAGTATTTAATGTTGGGATGTGTTGACCTTCAGCATACCATTGGTTGATAGTTCACATAGTCCATGATTTAGCAGAGAACACAAAAAGACAATAAGCGAACAGTGATGCAGTACACTTAGTATCCCCGCCGCAAGCAATCTAGTGGACGAATTTAATCAACGATTTCTCCCTATTAGTCATTTGCTGAGGCTGTCGGGACAAGCCATGGGTCGACCCTACCGAAGGGTCCGTCTGTGCACAGAAAGGTCGAGAGCTAATTACCAGACTTAAGTATATAACATAAAGAGTTGATTAGAAGGTCTAGACAGAAAGACTTACTGGTCAGTGACGCCGAAATCAGAAAATGCAAATCCCCACTCACTCTTCCTAATCTCTGTGGTGCTACGTGTCTATCTTTGTCTCGGTCTCGGTCTCTTTTTGTCTCTCTGTCTCTATCTCTGTCTCTCTTTCTCTCTGTCTCTCTCTCTGTCTCTCTTTCTCTCTGTCTCTCTCTCTCTCCATCTCTCTATCTATCTATTTATCTATCTATCTATCTATCTATCTGTCTGTCTGTCTGTCTATCTGTCTATCTACCTGTCTGTGTGTGTGTCTGTGTGTCTATCTTTTTCTCTGTCTCTTTCTGTCTCTCTCTTTCTGTCTCTCTCTCTCTCTGTCTTTCTCTCTCTCTCTCTCTCTCTCTCTCTTTTTTTTTTTTTCCCCCAAGTCGATGATGGCTTCAGGAAGCTAGTGGATAATAATAATAATTACAATATTTATATAGCGCAAAATCTTGATAAAATCAAATCTAAGCGCTGAGGGTGAGGGAGTCAAATAAGTCTTTGCAGCTTTTTGCAGTCGGTGAATAGGGCGCGGGAGTCAAAGGGTTAATCCAGAGGTGGGTTGCTTGGGGCACCACAAATATTCTACCACTCTTTTTCTCTGTCCTCAGCGGCTACCAGGGAGCCACTGAAAATTAAACCCGTCCATTGTCTGACTGTTATCCTGCCACGCCTTCTTTGATCCAGCGATGTGCAATAAACTTTTAGTGTGGATTACTATTATTACATCAGAAATGGCAAGCTCCTGCAGCGGTTTAGTGCTTGAAACGCCCGCGTCTGGTGAGAGGAGTATAGAGTTCGATTTCCGATCGGATTGAGATTTGTTTTATCCCTTCCAACGGACTCTAACCCTTTGACTCCCGCACCCTATCCACCAACTGCAAAAACTTAACCTTTTGACTCCCTCACCCTATCCACCAACTGCAAAAACTTAACTCTTTGACTCCCGCACCCTATCCACCAACTGCAAAAACTTAACCCTTCGACTCCCTCACCCTATCCACCAGCTTCCTGCAGGAAGCTGGTGGATAGGGTGAGGGAATCAAAGTTAAGTTTTTTTCTTTGCTAGCATGGTTGGCAATGCAGGATGCTGGTGGACAGGGTGCAGGAGTCAAAGGGTTAAGCTGTGGTCTTTCGGATGATAATGGAGAATCTGCGTGCAATGTATACTTAGGGCACGTAAATCAATCCACGGCAACGGAAGAGTTTGTCCGGGGAAAACTGTACACAAGTCAAGTCCATTGTAGTAGATCAAGGAAAAGAGACGATGGCAGAAACAAACGGGTAGCGCTAAGCTGTGTGGCCATGTCCTTTTACCGGGGGCAGTGTCGCCATCCTACTTGGAAAAGCTGTCATTACAAGGACTAAATACAACACAACACAACACAACACAACACAACACAACACAACACAACACAACACAACGACACAAACACACACGACACGACACACAAACACGACACAACACAACACAACACAACATACACACAACATAACACTCCACTCCACTACATTACACTACACTACACTGCATTACACTACACTACACTACACTACATGTACACTACGCTACACTAAACTACACTGCACTGCACTACACTACACTACATTACACTATACTACACTACATTACATTACACTACACTACACTACATTACACTACACTACACTACATTACACAACCCAACACAGCAAAGCACACTATGGTACCACACGAAACATATAAAACAACACAGTATAATGCGATACATTGGGATATAATATGATGAACACATCCAGTGCAGTGTTTGTCCATTGAACATTTCTCTTCTGATCAGAAGAGAAATTATTAAAATGCATGGATGTCACAAAAGAAACATACTTGCTGAATGTCACACAAGATATGAACTTGATGAATGTTACAGAGGAAGTATCCTTGCTGAATGTTACAAAAGAAATATACTTGCTGAATGTTACAAAAGAAATATACTTGCTGAATGTTACGAAAGATATGAACTTGCAGAATGTCACGAAATATGTGAACTTGCTGAATGTTACAAAAGAAATGAACTTGCTGAATGTTACAAAAGAAATGAACTTGCTGAATGTTACAAAAGAAGCATACTTGCTGAATGTCACAAAAATATACTTGCTGAATTTCATAAAAGAAATATACTTACTGAGTGTCACAAAAGTACACTCGCTGAATGTTACAAAAGATATACTAGGTGAATGTTAGAAACGATATGAACTTGCTTAATGTCACAACAGAGGTATATTTGCTGAATGTTGAAAAATATGAACTTGTTGAATTTTGCAAAAGAAATATACTTGCTTGCTGGATGTTACAAAAGAATATACTTGCAGAAAGTTACAAAAGAAACGCACTTGCTCAATGTTACAAAAGAAATTTACTTACTAGGTCTTACAAAAGATAGGAACTTGCTGAATGTTAGAAGAGAAGTATATTTGCTGAATATTACAAAAGAAATATACTTGCTGAATGTAAGAAAACTATGAACTTGCTAAATGTTATAACAGAAGTATGCATGCTGAATGTTAGAAAAAGATATGAACTTCCTGAATGTTACAAAAATATCAATTTGCTGAATGTCACAAAAGAAATATACTTGCTGAATGTTAGAAAAGATATCAACTTGTCAAATGGTAGAAAAGGGACGAACTTGCTAATTTTAGAAAAGATATGAACTTGCAGAATGTTAGAAAAGATATGAACTTCCTAAGGTTAGAAAAGATATAAACTTCCTAAATGTTATAAAAGATATGAACTACTTAAAGTTACATAAGATATGAACTTGCTGAATGTTACAAAAGATAAAAGAAATATACTTACTGAATGTCACAAAAATATACTTGCTGAACGTTAGAAACGATATGAACTTGCTTAATGTCACAACAGAGGTATACTTGCTGAAACTTGTTGAATGTTAGAAACGATATGAACTTGTTGAATGTCACAAAAGAAACAGACTTGTGGAATGTTAGAAAAATATGAATGTGCTGAATGTCACAAAAAAAACCCAGACTTGCTGAATGTTAATAAAATATGAATTTGCTGAATGTCACAAAAGAATTGTACTTGCTGAATGTTAGTAAGATATGAATTTGCTGAATGTCACAAAAGAACTGTACTTGCTGAATGTCACAAAAGAATTGTACTTGCTGAATGTTAGTAAGATATGAATTTGCTGAATGTCACAAAAGAACTGTACTTGCTGAATGTCACAAAAGAACTGTACTTGCTGAATGTTAGTAAGATATGAATTTGCTGAATGTCACAAAAGAATTGTACTTGCTGAATGTTAGTAAGATATGAATTTGCTGAATGTCACAAAAGAACTGTACTTGCTGAATGTCACAAAAGAACTGTACTTGCTGAATGTCACAAAAGAACTGTACTTGCTGAATGTCACAAAAGAACTGTACTTGCTGAATATCACAAAAGAACTGTACTTACTGAATATCACAAAAGAACTGTACTTGCTGAATATCACAAAAGAACTGTACTTACTGAATATCACAAAAGAACTGTACTTGCTGAATATCACAAAAGAACTGTACTTGCTGAATGTCACAAAAGAACTGTACTTGCTGAATATCACAAAAGAACTGTACTTGCTGAATGTCACAAAAGAACTGTACTTACTGAATATCACAAAAGAACTGTACTTGCTGAATGTCACAAAAGAACCGTACTTGCTGAATTGACGGTGGTATATAAGCAGCGGTCAGTCCTTGATCCAGCCCAGAGTTCAGAGAGTGGATGGAAGCTTTTAGCTGGATGGCAATCAGCTTTTGGTTTACCGCTAATAAAAGGGAGTCGGGTACGTCAGTAAAAACCAGGATTAAGGCTTCCTTAATGAAGATATACACAGTAATACCCCCTGGGACAATGACTTGCAGCACAGCACTTAATGCTTCATTCAACAATTTATTTGATCCGTCGCAGTCAGAAAGGAGAATGTTTAATGATATGTACATGCAGACTTAGAAACCCCACAAGATTTAGTCTGAAAATATATTACACACGAGAGAGAGAGAGACAGAGACAGAGACAGAGACAGAGCGAAAGCATAAAGCCCAGAGAGAGAGAGCTTAAAGCCCAGTGAGAGAGAGAGAGATAGCTTAAAGCCCACAGAGAGAGAGAGAGCTTAAAGCCCACAGAGAGAGAGAGAGAGATAGCGTAAAGCCCAGAGAGAGAGAGAGAGATAGCGTAAAGCCCAGAGAGAGAGAGATATATAGCTTAAAGCCCAGAGAAAGAGAGATATATAGCGTAAAGCCCAGAGAGAGAGAAGAGAGAGCATAAAGCTCAGAGAGAGAGAGCGAGCATAAAGCTCAGAGAGAGAGAGAGAGCGAGCATAAAGCCCAGAGACAGAGAGAGAGAGCATAAACCTCACAGAGAGAGAGAGACAAAGAGAGACAGGGAGAGACAAAGAAAGACAGAGAGAGAGAAAGAGCATAAAGCCGAGGAGAGAGAGGAAGAGGAGAGAGAGAGAGGCATAAAACCCAGAGAGAGAGAGGGGGGAGACAAAAAGAGACAGAGAGCATAAAGCCTAGAAAGAGAGAGAGAGCACAAAGCCTAGAAAGAGAGAGAGAGTGAGAGCATAAAGCCCAGAGAGAGAGAGAGACAAACAGAGACGGAGAGACTCAAAGAGAGAGAGAGCATAAAGCCTAAAGAGAGAGAGAGAGAAAGAGAGAGACAGAGCCTAAAGCCCAGACAGAAAGACAGACACAGAGAGAGCATAAAACATAGAATGAAAGAGAGAAAGAGACAGACAAAGACAGAGAGCATAAAGTCTAGAAACAGATACACAGAGACACAGAAAAAGAGAGACAGTGAGAGCAATAGAGCATAAAACGAAAAAGAGAGAGAGAGAATAAAGCATAGAAGGAGAGACAGACAAACAGCCAGATAGACAGAAAGACAGACAGACATACAGACTGAGAGGTAGAGACAGAGAAAGACAGAGAAAAACAGAGACAAAGCATGAAGCTTGAAAAGAAAAATCAAATAACCTAGAAAAGGATAGAACATAAAAGCTAGAAAAAGAGAGAGCATAAACCCTATTAGGAAAGGAAGAAAACGTATCAAGAAAAGAAACAGAGAAAGCGCGAAGCCTAGAGAAAAAGAACTTAAACCCTAGGAAGAGAGAGAACATAAAGCTTATAAAGAGAGAGCATAAAGTCTAGGAAAAGAGAGGAAAGCAAAAAGCATAGAAAGAATAGAGACAGCATAAAGACTAGGAAAAGAGAAAGCGAGGTAGCATCAGGCTTGGAAAGAGAGAGAAAACTCACAAAGCCTCAAAAGAGAAATACAGTAACAAAGAGAGCTTTAAGCCGCCTCATTGGGAAGACATGACAAAAAGCAGTAAATGTCACGATTAGAGTACTGTCACAGGATAAAAGCAGTCAAGGTCACAGACATGAACTAGTCACAGACAGATGGGATTAAGGTCCCAGACACATGGGATTAAGAGCATAGATAGATGAGAGTAAGGTCACAGACATCAACTAGTCACAGACAGCTGGGATTAAGGTCACATACATCAACTGGTCAAAGACAGATGGGATTAAGGTCACAGACATCAACTAGTCACAGACAGATGGGATTAAGGTCAAGGACGTCAACTAATCATACTAACCACAGACAATGGGATTAAGGTTATGGACGTCTAATTATTATTATTATTATTATTGCTCTTCTTCTTATTCTTATTCTTGTTCTTGTTGCTGCTGTTATTGTTCTTTTTTTTTCTTTTTTTTTTATCGTTATTATTATTATATTTTACTGTCGTTGTTGTTCTTGTTGTTGTTATTATTATTATTATCGTTATTGTTATTATTATATTATCCTTCTTCTTCGTCTTCTTCTTCTTACTATTGTGATTACCATTCAAATGTTATTATGATCATTATCATTATTATCATCAATATCATCATTGTTGCTATTATTGTTGTTGCATAAAACCCAGCCATCTGTGGAAAGCCATATCAGGACTACAACCATTTAAAAAACACACACAACATCCCGTTGACCATGAAATAACGAAAGACATGGAAAAGAATATCAAGTGCACATTTCACTGTATTAACACACATGATCTGAGGATATGCCCCTAACGTTGACCATTCCATCACATTTATCACTGGTGGCAGGGTGGGGGATGAAAAAACAAACCTGACTATACATTATAAACATGACTAAGTACACCAAGATGTATATAAAAACTGGCCTAAATTACATGACTTTGCTTCTGTACGTCACGTATCCTTAGAGCCAAAAAAAATGAAGTTGATACACATACTCATTTATCAGCCCTAAGAGAAACTGTTCGAGGCTTTATAGAACACATCTAGGTCATTGGACCAGCAAGGCAGAAAATGATAGGAAGAGATGACAGAAAGTAAAAAGAGCAAGCAGAGAGAGTGACAGAAAAGGGGAATTTTTTAGCACATAGTTTCCAGAAGATGGGAATACTATTTATACTGAAAGAGCCCCCGGCATCTCCTCGGGGAAGAGGTCAACCAATCAGAGACAAGTGGTGTTAAGGTCACAGACGCCAAGTGGTCACAGAACATACAGTCTGTTGACAGGAGACAAACACTTTGGGACAGGTGCTGCTTCGTTATCCTGACGTGAATATCTGTAAGCTTGGCCTTGCTTTGACTGTGAAACGATTAGTTTCGGCGAAGCCACAGGGAGTACACCAGGAAATCATTCTTTTCTACAGAACAGCTAGAGCTGCAGTGTACCAAGAGAATGACCATCACGCGTACGTGAAGATTCACTCGAATGCATCGAATGCATAAAAATACTTTGCATTTTTTACATTTAGTTTCGGTTTCAGTTTCAGTTTCTCAAGATGACGTGTTCGCGCTCGGAACGAATGCCATATAAACAAACGTCACAGGCGCCATGTGTATGGTGATCATGAGCTGGCCAGGTCCTGAGGCCCTACACAGACTATGTTTCACCTAGTCTATATTTTACACTGGTATTTTATCAGCCTACCACTGAAATGAAAGAAACTGTGACCCCACCTCAGGATCGAACCCACGACCTATGGTTTCTCAGTATGGCGCTTTAACCAGCTGAGCTAGAAGGACTGTTTTTTGTTTTTGTTTTTTTGTTGTTTTTGTTTTTTACAGTTAAACAGCTGAGACTGAGAACAAGTTAAACAGCTGAGACAGAGAACGCCAAATTTTACACCAGCTAGGAAAATGCTAATACTTTTTTATTTTCTATTTTAGTCTGCCATGTCAGTCATTATTCATCATCATGTGTCCTGCCGCATGGCGTTGGCGATCATGACCCTCCAAATGAATCTATCCCCTGTCGCTGCGAGTACATCTTCCACCCTACCAGTCTTCAACCATCCTGCAAGTCTGTCCAATATTTTCTCCCTGGGTCTACCTGGTGTTCACTTTCTCTCCAGCTTTCCTGTTGTGACCGGGTGCTCTAATTCTCCTTTCCTCATAAAATGTCCTATAAATGTTGCTTGTCTTTTCTTAATCTCCTTTATCGATTATCTTCTTGCGCCTGCCTCCATCAAAACTGTCTCGTTTGTTTTCTTTGCTGTCCATGGAACTCTCAACATTCTTCTTTGAAAACCCATTTCAGTTGCCTCAATTTTGTTATCATTAGAGAAGCAATGGCAGCAGTTTCCTCGCTCGTGTGTGCATGTCTGTGTGCGTGAGCGTGATGGAGCTTGTGTATTCTCTTCTTTCTGTAACTGAGAGCGCACGTGAATCTGTTTCTGTGTAATTGTCCTTTCTGTCTGCTGGTCTGTCTGTACCTCTGTGTGTGTGTGTGTCTGTCTGTCTGTATCTGTATCTGTGTGTGTGTGCGTGTGTGTGTATGTGTGTCTGTCTGTCTGTATCTGTGTGTGTGTGTCTGTCTGTATCTCTGTGTGTGTGTGCGCTGTGTGTGTGTGCGTGTGTGTATGTCTGTCTGTCTGTATCTGTGTGTGTGTGTGTGTCTGTCTGTATCTGTGTGTGTGTCTGTCTGTATCTCTGTGTGTGTGTCTGTATCTGTGTGTGTGTGTGTGTGTCTGTATCTTGTGTGTGTGTGTGTCTGTCTGTATCTGTGTGTGTGTCTGTATCTGTGTGTGTGTCTGTATCTGTGTGTGTGTCTGTATCTCTGTGTGTGTGTCTGTATCTTGTGTGTGTGTCTGTACTGTGTGTGTGTGTGTCTGTATCTCTGTGTGTGTGTCTGTCTGTCTGTATCTGTGTGTGTTGTCTGTCTGTCTGTATCTGTGTGTGTGTGTCTGTCTGTATCTCTGTCTCTGTGTGTGTGTGTGTGTGTGTGTGTGTGTGTGTGTGTGTGTGTGTGTGTGTGTGTGTGTGTGTGTGTGTGTGTGTGTGTGTGTGTGTGTGTATACGTGTGAACTCTGTCTTTCTTCTTTTCTCGTGCGTGTCACTGGTCTTTTTTTGTTTTTGTTTTTGTTATTTTGAGTTTTGTTTTTGTTTCGTTTGCTTCTTTGTTTCTTTTTCGATTTGGGGGATGTTTGTCGTCATTGTCGTCGTCGTCGTCGTCGTTGTTGTCGTTGTTGTTGTTGTTGTGTGGTGGTGGTGGTGGTGGTGGTGGTGGTGGTGGTCGTCGTCGTCGTCGTCTCGTCGTCGTCGTCGTCGTCGCGTGGTGGTGGTGGTGGTGGAGGCGGTGGTGGTGGTTGTGGATGTTGTTTTTGTTGTTGTTGTCGCTGTCGTCGTCGTTGTTCTTGTTAATGTGGTTGTTTGTTGCTGTTGTTATATGTTGTTGTTGTTGTTGTTTTGTTGTTATCATCGTCTTGTTGTTGCACGAGTTCTTCAAGATTGGTTACGCATGAGTAAAGAAGCTTTCAGGTTCTTGTGTGTCCGCCTGTGGTCCATGTCATTATCTCGCTCCACGGCTTGTCATTGTCACTGTCCCCTCGTTATTCTTCAGGCAATGTTTATCCGGTTAATGTGACCCAAACTATTTTGCAAGCAAATTACGTGCACGCGCGTGGAAGTGTGTTGGGTGAAAGTGTGAGAGAAATTCTGTTCGTTCGTTCTTTGATTTAACGTCTTTTCACTATGAGTGATATTAGAAATTCTCTGTGTGTGTGCGTGTGTGTGTGTGTGTGTGTTGTTGTGTGTGTGTGTGTGTGTGTGTGTGTGTGTGTGTTGTGTACGTGTGTGCACGCACGTGCGTATGTGTGTGTGTGGCGCGCGCGCGTGTGTATCTATGTGTGTGTGTGTGTGTGGTGTGGTGTTCCGTGCGTGCGTGAGCGTGTGTATGTGTGTACGCGTGCGTGTGGAAATGTTTAAAGCACATTGCCATGAAAAGATGGTGTTTTTTGTTTTGTTTTGCTTTGTTTTGTTTTGTTGTTTGTTTGTGTGGTTGGTTTTGTGTGTGTGTGTGTGTGTGTGTGTGTGTGTGTGTGTGTGTGTGTGTGTGTGTGTGGTGTGTGTGTGTGTGTGTTTGCCCCTTCTCAACCGAATTGTAAAATTACCATCATCATCATAAGATGAAAAACAAGAAAGAATACGACGATGATGATCGCGGAGATTCATCATAATCATGAAGAAGAAGAAGAAGAAGAAAAAAGAAGAAGAAGAAGAAGAAGAAGAAGAAGAAGAAGAAGAGAAGAAGAAGAAGAAGAAAAGAAAAGAAGAAGAAAAGAAAGAAAGAAAGAAGAAGAAGAAGAAAGAAGAAGAAAGAGAGAGAAGAGGGAAGAGAAGAACAAGAACATGAAAAGAACAAGAACAACAAGAAGGAAAACACAGAAGAAGAAAAAATAATTATTGTGAAACAAATATTTTAAAATGTGCTCATACGCTCGTATCTCACTGCATTTCTTTGATTGAGACGAAGTACCAAAAACTATTCATATCGATGATTATTCATTTTATGCATATGCATATATACAACATATTGGCAAACAAACTCAACCCCAAACTCCCAATACAACCACGTCAGTTAAAGAAACACTCTGTATTTGTTTGTTTCTTTGTGCGTTTGTTTGTCTATCTGTTTGTTGTTTGTTTTTGTTTGTTTGTTTGTTGTTGTTGTGTTTTATTTTTTTTGTTTACTTGTTTATTTATTATGACAGAAGCTCTCGTGTGTGGAGTGCGAGTGAGTGAGTGAGTGAGTGAGTGAGGGAGGTGAGAGAGAGAGAGTGTGTGTGTGTGGGTGGTGGTGTGTGTGTGTGTGTGTGTGTGTGTGGTGGTGTGTGTGTGTGAGTGTGTGTGGTGTGTGTGTGTGTGTGGTGTGTGTGTGGTGTGTGTGGGTGGTGTGTGTGTGTGTGTGTTGTGTGTGTTGTGTCTGTGTCTGTGTGTCTGTTTGTGTCTGTTGTGTTGTTGTGTGTGTGTCTCTGTGTGTGTCTGTATGTGTCTATGTGTGCATGTGTTTTTTCTGTCGATGCGAAAAATACGATTTTCTCAAATGTTTCTAAATGGGTCTTTATAGATTCGGTCAGAGAAGTAGACTGTTCAGGAGTCGCGAATGCATAAGTTCGATATCAGTGGTACCAAGGTCGAGGTCACACTGAAAATAGTGCCTTAAATCAGGCTTTCTTGAGGAAGGTGAGAGAACAACACTTTCTCGGGTACTTTTGACAATATTTATATTCTCATTTTGACAATATTTTTTCCTCTGTTTTTGACAGTATTTACATTCTCTTTTTGATGATATTTGTATTCGCTTTTTGACAATATTTACATTCTCTTTTGACAATACTTACATTCTCTTTTTGACAATATTTACATTCTCTTTTGACAATACTTACATTCTCTTTTTGACAATATTTACATTCTCTTTTGACAATACTTACATTCTCTTTTGACAATATTTGCATTCTTTGACAATATTACGTTCTCTTTTTGACAGCATTTACGTTCTCTTTTGACGGTATTTACATTTTCTTTTTGACAATATTTACATTCTCCTTTGACAATATTTACGTTCTCCTTTGACAATATTTACGTTCTCTTTTGACAATATTACGTTCTCTTTTGACAATATTTACATTTTTTTGAAAATATTTACGTTCTCTTTTTGACAAGCATTTACGTTCTCTTTTGACAATATTTACATTTTCTTTTTGACAATATTTACGTTCTCTTTTTGACAACATTTACGTTCTCTTTTGACAACATTTACGTTTTTTTTGACAACATTTACGTTCTCTTTTGACAATATTTACATTTTCTTTAAGACAATATTTACGTTCTCTTTTGACAATATTTACTATTTTTTTGACAATATTTACGTTTCTTTTTGACAACATTTACGTTCTCTTTTTGACAACATTACGTTCTCTTTTTGACAATATTTACGTCTCTTTTGACAACATTTACGTTCTCATTTTGACAACATTTACGTTCTCTTTTTGACAATTTACGTTCTTTTTTGACAACATTTACGTTCTCTTTTTGACAGCATTTACGTTCTCTTTTGACGGTATTTTACATTTCTTTTTGACAATATTTAAAGTTCTCTTTTGACAACATTTACGTTCTCTTTTGACAATATTTACATTCTCTTTTTGACAACATTTACGTTTCTCTTTTGACAATATTTACGTCTCTTTTTGACAACATTTACGTTCTCTTTTGACACATTTACGTTTCTCTTTTTGACAACATTTACGTTCTCTTTTTGACAACATTTACGTTCTCTTTTTGACAATATTTACTTCTCTTTTGACAACATTTACGTTCTCTTTTGACAACATTTACGTTCTCTTTTGACAACATTTACGTTCTCTTTTTGACAACATTTACGTTCTCTTTTGACAATATTTACATTTTCTTTAAGACAATATTTACGTTCTCTTTTGACAATATTTACATTTTTAAGACAATATTTACGTTCTCTTTTGACAATATTTACATTCTCTTTTGACAATTTACATTTCTTAAGACAACATTTACGTTCTCTTTTGACAATATTTACATTTTCTTTAGCACATTTACGTTCTTTTGACAATATTTTACATTTTCTTAAGACAATATTTACGTTCTCTTTTGACAATATTTACATTTTTTAAGACAATATTTACTTGTCTTTTTGACAATATTTGCATCTATTTTGACAATATTTCCGCTCTCTTTTGACAATATTCTATATGCGTTTTTGACAATATTTCAATCTCATTTTGACAATATTTACATTCTCTTTTGCATTTTCTTTTTTTTTACAATATTTACAATCTCTTTTTGACAATTTTACATTCTCTTTTGACAATTCTTACATTCTCTTTTTGACAATTATTTACTTGTCTCTTGACAAAATGTTACATTCTCTTTTGACGATACCTACATTTTCATTTGACAATTTTTACATTTTCTTTTGACAATATTTACAATCTCTTTTTGCAATTATTTACATTCTCTTTGACGATTTTGATATTTTCTTTTGACAATATTTACGTTCTCTTTGACATTTTGATATTTTCTTTTGACATATTTACGTTCTTTTGACGATTTTGATATTTCTTTTTGACAATATTTACATTCTCTTTTGACGATTTTGATATTTTTTTTTGACATTGTTAGCAGCCTCCATAGTCCTTTTCACGTCGTTTATTTCTTGAATGGCTTGACCATATGTTTTGCTTTATTGTTTGTTTGTTTATTTGTTTATATAATCGTTCTTGTCGTTGTTTCATTAATTTGTTGTTGTTGTTGTGTTTTGTTGTTTTGTTGTTGTTTTGTGTTTTGTTGTTGTCGTTGTTGTTGTTGTTGTTGTTGTTGTCGTCGTCGTTGTCGTTGCCGTTGTTGTTGTTGTTGTTTGTTGTTGTCGTTGTTGTTTTGTTTTGTTGTTGTTTGTTGCGTTGTTGTTGTTGTTGTTGTTTTGTTGTTGTTTGTTTTGTTGCGTTGTTGTTTTTGGTATTTGTTGTTGTTGTTGCTGTTGTTTTGTTGCCGTTGTTGTTGTTAGTTGTGTTGTTTTGTTGTTGCTGTTGTTGTTGTCTACTGTAGGCCTAGCAATAACTCAGCGCCCACCAAACATTCTCACATGCACATCAGTAATAAACATTTCACACATGTGCGTGTGCTCGTCTTAATGATAGACAGAAGAAGAAGAAAAAGAAGAAGAAGAAGAACAACAACAACAACAACAACATCAAGAACAAGAACAAGAACAAGAGCAAGAAGAAGAAGAACAAGAACAAGAACAAGAACAAGAACGAAGAAGAAGAAGAAAACTAGATGTAGAGAGTAATCTGCCCCTTTTTATACAAGACGACTGACAAGAAAGAACCGCTAAACGCGAAAGTTGATTGCCAAGACAAGCTGAAGCTGCCGCAACAAAAGAGGTGCATTGTCTGGCTTCTCTCCCTTGATAAATCTGGTTACTATTGACACACTGCCATCTCAATGGACTGGCCACATGAATATGCATGAGCTGTCCAATATCCTGCCTGTATGCTCTTTGTATGGTCAAACCCATGGTGCTGAAACTGACATAAACGCGGGGAGAGAGAGAGAAGAGAGACAGACAGATAGACAGACAGAGACAGAGACCCACAGACAGACACACAGACAGACATACACAGACAGAGACAGAGACAGACAGAGACAGGTAGAGAGACAAAAACGAGGTCAGAGACAGAGAAAGAGAGAGAAATAGGCAGAGAGGGAGACAGACAGAACGACAGACAGACACAAAGTCAGAGAGAGAGAGAGGGAGAGAGATAGAAACAGAGACAGAGACAGACAGAGACAGAAAGACAGAGAGAGAGAGAGAGAAAGAGAGAGAGAGAGAGAGAGAGATCTGAAGTTTATTCAAGAGAGATTCACTCACTCGGACAACGCCTTATGCGCCCCCCCCCCCCCGCCCCCACAAATTTATCAGCAAGTATCAGACAGACCCCCCGAGCTTGCGGAAAACCCAATGTGATGGCATGGTTTTGAAATGGACAGCGGTGAAGGCACCTTTGAAATTCAAACCACCCAAACCACCAGAATGATGAAAGCATTCAGATGGACAGCACAGAGGCCAGATTCTATTTTGCCGGCTGGGCTACGACTGAACACAAGCCAACGTTAGAACCTAGAAAGAGAGACACAGACACACACCTGAGACACACAGACTGAGAGACAGACAGACAGACAGAGACAGAGACAAAGAGAGAGACAAAGAGACAGAGAGTGAGAAAGAGAGAGAGTAAGAAAGGCAGAGAGAGAAAGAAAGAGAGAATGAAAAAGGGAGTGAGAAAAATAGAGAGAAAGAAAGAGAGACAGACAGACAGACAGAATGAGAAAGAGAGAGAGAGTGATAAAGAGAGAGAGAAATAGAGACAGACAGACAGAGACAGACAGAGACAGATAGACGGACGGACGGACAGAAATAGGAAAGACAAGGAGAGAGAGACTTCAGACTTCAAACTACAAATGATTTATCCATGTTAGTCCAAAGCCTCTCATGAAGGGGTGTAAATTACAAAATAAATCAAGTTATCAACAACAACAACAAAGTTGTAGGCACAAAAGCATTATGTATCAATGTAAACTAAAACCACTTTGCAACAAACACATGGCCTAGTTATAAAATACGTATCTACGAGATATCTTTTAGTCTTTTGACAGATTGGAACTGAAATATCGCCAGGTGTTTTATTGCTTCTTCATTTTCTGTTGTGAGAAGTTGAATTAACTTTATCTTTTCAGGGATATTCCAGTAATTTACCTTGGAGAGAGAGAGAGAGACAGACAGACAGACAGGCAGGCAGACTGACAGACACAGACAGACAGACAGACAGAGACAGAGAGAGACACAGAGAGAGACACAGAGGGAAAGACAGACAGACAGACAGAGAGACAGAGACAGACAGACAGACAGAGACAGAGAGAGAGCACGAGAAAGGCACAGACAGAAAGGCAGAGAGAGAGAGACAGAGACAGACACAAACAGGCAGACATACAGAGACACAGACAGAGAGAGGGACAGAGAGAGACAGAGACAGACAGACAGAGACACAGACACAGAAATAGAGAGAGACAGACAGACACAGAGACACAAAGAGAGAGACAGAGACAGAAAGAGAGAGACAGAGAGAGACAGAAAGAGACAGAAAGAGAGAGACAGAGACAGAGAAACAGAGACAGAGACAGACAGACAGAAAGAGCAGGTTACATTTACCACACCAAGACAAGTAATGGCGGCATCCCTCTGGAGATTGCGTGCCTTCCTTCGCTTAAGCTGTAAATTAATTTCTTCATGGAAAAGTTACTGCTACATAGCCGTTATCGTCTACTCCCTTTACCCGCTCCCCGCTCCCCGCTCCCACTCCCCGCTGCCCACTCCCACCAAACTCCACCTATTACATCCCAGGTCAAAAGGTTCAGGCCTTCACCATGTCCTCGAGTAGATTTCCTAAGAAAGTACATGTAGATTGGATTTTCACACTCCGAGTGTGGTGAGAGAACTGTCTGTGATGTACCCAAATTGGACGTGATCACGTCCCAACAGTTGAAAAGAAAATTGTATTGTATTGTATTGTATTGTATTGTAATTGTATTCCATTCTATTGTGTTGTGTTGTGTTGTGTTGTGTTGTGTTGTGTTGTGTTGTGGTTTGTGTTGTGCTGTGCTGTGTTGTGCTGTGCTGTGTTGTGTGTGCTGTGCTGTGCTGTGCTGTGCTGTGCTGTGCTGTGCTGTGCTGTGTTGTGTTGTGTTGTATTTATTGTATTGTATTGCATCGTATTGTATTGTGTTGTATTGTATTGTATTGCATTGCAATGCATTGAATTGCATTGTATAGCATTGTATTGCATTGTGTTGCATTGCATTGCATTGCATTGCATTGTATTGTATTGTATCGTATCGTATCGTATTGTATTGTATTGTATATAATTGTATTGTATTGTATTGTATTGCATTGCATTGCATTCCCTTGCATCGTATTGTATTGCTGGGCAAAATTCAGGCGGTGGTCTCATGAGAGCTCACACCGCCACAGCTCGAAATCAGGTGGAGGAATTGTTTCCATTTCTAAACACAAAAACAGCTGGTGACAACAGAGGGCGTCCAGGAGTCATGACCTGGATGCGGTCTGGCCCTCTTAGAGTGTAAGAAGTTCAGTGCCGAAACTCGAGCTTGAGGAGGGTATTTTTCTTCTGAAAATCTTCTGGTTGTCCAGCTCTCCCCACAGTTTCATGCTATTGCTACTGCAGCTTATCAAGACTATGTAGACCAACGACCGTAAGGGATAAGCAGCAAACAGCAATGAAGGCACTATTCAGTAATCATCATCGCGTGCCCTGCATCATGGCTTTGGGATCATGGCCTCTATATGCATCTGTCCCTTGTCACTGCAAGTACATATTCCACCCTTTCCGTCCTCAGCCACCCTGCAAGTCCGTCCAATATTTTCTCCCTACGTCTACATGGTGTTCTCTTTCCCTCCAGCTTTCCTGTTGTGACCAGATGCTCTAATTCCCCTTTCCTCATAAAATGGCCTATAAAATTGCTTCTTTATCGATGATCAATTTTGTGTCTGCCTCCATGAAGACTGTCTCGTTTGCTTTCTTTGCTGCCCATAGAACTCTCAACATTCTTCTTAGAAACCACATCTCGGCTGCCTCAATCTTGTTCTTTTACCTAATCTTCTTTATCGATGATCTTCTATTGTCTGCCTCCATGAAGACTGTCTCGTTTGCTTTCTTTGCTGTCCATGGAGCTGTCAACATTCTCCTTAGAAACCACATTTCGGCTGCCTCAATCTTGTTCTGGCTTTCAACATTCCTTCACTGTTCTGGTGTACTGTGATGTGGTGGAGGTGAAGCTCTGCCAACCTGTCATCATGCTCTCAATGGAAGAGGAAGAACGGAGCTGTCTCGTTCAGTGACAACTGTGTGCTGCTATTGACTGCTTGGCTTTTACTGACACCAGTATACCTCCCGCTCGCCCCCCCCCCCACTCTCTCTCTCTCTCTCTCTCTCTCTCTCTCGCTGTCCTTCTCTGTCTGTCTGTCTGTCTCTCTCTGTCTGTCTGTCTGTCTGTCTCTGTCTCCCTATCTCTCTCTCTCTCTCTGTCCCTATCTCTCTCTCTCTCTTTCTTTCTCTCTCTCCCTGTCTCTCTCTCTCTCTTTCCCTCTCTCTCTGACTCTGTCTCTCTCCCTCTCTCTCTCTCTCCCTCTCTCTCTTCTCCCTCTCTCTCTCCCTCTCTCTCTCTTCCTCTCTGTCTCTGTCTCCCTCTCCCTCTCCCTCTCCTCTCTCCCTCTCCCTCTCTCTCTCCCTCTCTCTCTCCCTCTCCCTCTGTCTCTCTCCCTCCCTCTCTCTGTCTCTCTCTGTCTCTCTGTCTCCCCCTCTCTCTCTCTTTCTCTTCTTGGTTCTAGTTCTCTGGTCCTCAAACTCACCAGTCAAACCGATGCTGCCATTTCTGTTAATAAGCCAATTATCCCCACCCTCATCCTCCATTGGCCTCTGGGAATAAGCTGATTACCACCAGAGACAGTCTTAATGTGTGGCTGTCTATTCTGGGTACCTGAAGAAAATTATAGGATGAAGTTGTAAAGGACAGGGTTAATTGGATTATCTTTCCACAACGAGCTTGATACCAGGCGCATGGCAGGGGTTAAACGGTTTATGGAAGGGTTAAATGGTTTCCAGTAGAGTTTAAATGGTTTATAGCGGGGTTTGAATTATTTAAAGCAGAGTTAAAGGATCATATGAAGGAGGTTTAATGACTCATAAGAGTTTATGGGGTTTAGAGTTTGTTAAAGAGCGATTGATGGCATTCGGACAATTCCATATGTACTCCACCCAAATCCGCCAGCAATCATTTGGCAGACTTCCTGACCTGTGCGAAACCCTATGCGCTGGCAAGACCTTGAACTGAGGAGCGGAATTGCAAGAGGTGGGCAGGGGGGGGGGAGGATTTTTGAAACCCTAAGTTAACACCACCAGAATGATGGAAACATTTAGATGGGCAGCGAACAGGCTATCCAAATGGAATCATCACCATCATTGTTATTATTATTATCATCATTATTTTTATATCATCATCATCATTGTCGTCATCGTCATCACCATCATCATCACCATCATCATCATCACCATTATTATTATTATTATTATTGTTGTTATTATTATTATTATTGTATTATTGTTATCATTATTATCATTGTTATTATTATCATTATTATTACCATCATCATCATCACCATCATCATCTTCATAAACAACACTGTCATCATCATTAGTACTAGACTCTATTTTTTCTATTATTATCGGTATTATGATTATCATTATTATTATTATAACTATCATCATTATCATTACCATTTTTGTTATCATCATCATCATTATCATTCGTATATTGCCTATGACTACATCCTGTGTTTGACAGGCAGTGTTTGGCCAAGTCAGTTATAATTCTCACGGCAAGACAAAGAGGCACCAATTTGCCCAAAGTGTGTGTGAGTCCTGTCAACAGACCGTGTGTCTGGGCCTGTGGCTAGCTGACGTTTCTCAGCTTAACCCTTTGACTCCTGCATCCCATCCACAACTGAAAAAACTTATCCCTTTGACTCCCTCACCCTATTCACCAGCTTCCTGTAGGAAGCTGGTGGATAGGGTGGAGGGAGTCAAAGGGTTAAGTTTATGTTTTGCTAGCATGGTTGATAATGCAGGATGCTGGTGGACAGGGTGCTGGAGCCAAAGAGTTAATGCCATCTGTCCAGTACCAGCTCCTTTTCCTCTGACCTTTTTCTGTTCCGTTGACAGGTTCTCCTCTTTCCAGTGGACTTAGTCTCTCTCTCTCTCTCTCTCTCTATATATATATATATATATATATATATATATTCTTTCTCTCTCTCTCTCTCTCTCTCTCTCTCTCTCTCTCTCTCTCTCTCTCTCTCTCGGGGTGAACTCTCGTCAACGAATTTAGCGGTCACGTTTTTCAGAGCTCTGCACCCAGTTAACCAATTTGCGTTAATTACGGAGTACTTCACTGTGTCTGATGTTAAGTCATCATGCCTCTGGCAGGTGTAGACTGTAGGGTACGTTGTGGTGGATTTCTCACCATTTACATAGATTTCATGGTCAAGCGGGCTAATTTCAAGCTAGCCATGACTCTTCGTGTGTTGACAGTTAGGACTCGTGTGACCGGTGTCATGGTAGGGTTGGTCCTCTCGTCATTTTTCTACAGCGACCTGTTACTTAGTTGCGGCGATGTGGATCAGAACCCAGGTCCTAGGTCCAACCAAAGCAGTGCGTTGAAACAGGCTCGACTGACCAGTGATGGTGCCACATGCTGTGCCAGTGCTGACCGCCTTTCACTTATGGACCATGACCGCTCTTCATCAGGTGAGGGATTGTCTAACGACCCAACATTGAAGGACGTTATGTCTTCGATTTAGTGCATACATACTAAGTTTGATGATATGAAAACTGAACTTAAAAATCTGCGTGAAATTGTCAGTGATTTGAAAAATGAAATGCATGATATCAGGGACTCTGTTCGTAATCTGACAAGAGAAAAGACTTCCTTAAAGCAGAGATTACAGTACTAAAGGACAGACTTGATCAAATGGAAAGAAAAACTGATGATCTTGAAGGTCGGTCGAAAAGAAACAACATCACGTTCTACGGAGTCCACGAAAGAGACGGTGAAACAAAGAAGGAATGTGAAGATTGTGTACAGGACATACTGACAGATAAATTAGAACTTTCAAAAACAGTACAGTTTGACCGTGTGCATCGCTTGAACACCAAACCAAATTCCCCAATCATTGCCAGGTGTATATGTTATAAAGATAAAGAAGAAATCCTTAACGCAAAGAAAAAACTGAAAAATAGCCTAATATTTATTGGGGAAGACTTTACACAAAGAGTTCGCGACATTAGGAAACGATTGGGACTTCATTTGAAAAAAGCTGGAGATGACAACAAAAGGGCCACCATGATCTATGATCACCTCCTTACTGAGGGTAAGAAGTTTGAATTAGATGACAATGATAAATTAAAAGAAATCAGACAGTGTCTGGCCGGCCCAATGTAAAACAAATATTTACTGTAAGCCAAAAACAAAATACCTTGAGCAAATAACAAGAGGTAACAAACTCCCCCTCAGCACCGGTTCTCAAAATTTTCAGTGAAGAGTCAGAAGTGGTCAGTAATGTGTTGAAAAGCCAAGATACCGTGCAGGCATGTCGTGCATGTCGTAACAAGTCCCTCCGCTTTTCATCTACTCCCTCTCTTACGCGCTCCTTCCAAGAAAGTGAACAAGTAAAAACTAAGTGTGATGTAAATCACAAGAAGTTACTGTAATAATGGGAGATTTTAATGCTAAAGTGGGACAGGATTGGGTGGAGGATATAGTTGGACCTCATAGCCTTGGTACGCAAAATGAAAGGGGAGAGAAACTTGTAGAATGGGCACAGATGAATGAGTTCATAGTAGGAAACATCTGGTTTGAGCAGCATAATAGAAGAAAATGGACTTGGATGAGTCCAGGAGATAATACCAAAACTCAGATTGACTACATCCTGATCAATAAAAGATTTAGAAATTCTTTACTGTCAGCAAAAACACTACCAGGCGCAGACTGCAACAGTGACCACAATCCTATAGTGGGAAGATTTAGGCTGAAATTGAGGAAAAGGAAACAGACCAAAAGCAACATCAAACTAAACTTTGGACTCTTAAAGACAGATGAAGTGATACGTAAAAAATTTAATGTACATGTTCAAAACAAATTCAGTGCTCTGGAAGACGTTGGTGACAGTGAGGAACAATGGACAAAGTTGAGAAATTCGATAAATGAAGCTTGTGAAGAAATCCGTAAGGCAGATAGAAAAGCAAAACAGAGCTGGATGACTAATGAAATTTTGGGCTTGATGGAGGAAAGAAGTAAGGCAAAGAGAAACGAGGAGATATACAGGAAGATAAACAAGGAGATCAGGAATAGATCCAATGAAGTTAAGGAAGCTTGGCTGAAAACAAAGTGCAAAGAAATGGAAAACCGACACAAAACGGATCCTCAGGGTATGTACAGACGAATTGAAGAAATTGTCCACAGGAAAAATACATGCACATCAACTTGTTGCTTGAAATCGAAAGATGGCACGCTTATCATGGAAAAAGACAAAATATTAGACAAATGGGGAGAGTACATTAAAGACTTTTTGAGTATGACAGAAACGAAGAACACATTATAAAAAAAGAACTTTGAAGGACCACCCATAATGAAAGATGAAGTTACAGCGGCACTGAAAAAGATGAAACCAGGAAAAGCCCCAGGACCAGACAACATTACTACAGAGATGATTGAAGCCCTGGAGGAATTTAGCATAGAAAAAATAACAGTCCTCCTAAATGAAATTTACGACACTGGAAAAATCCCCAAAGGTATGTCAAAATCAATTTTCATTGCACTTCCAAAGAAGGCAGGGACTATAAAATGCGAACTCAATCGCACAATCAGTTTGATGAGTCATGTAACAAAAATCCTGTGAAGAATAATCATGATGAGGACAAGGAATAGAATCAAAAGAGAAATCGCAGAAGAACAGTGTGGATTTGTGGAAGGGAAAGGAACTATTAATGCTATATACATCCTAAGAACTGTCATAGAGAGGTCAATTGAGATGAATAAGGATTTGTATTTATACTTTGTTGACTACACCAAGGCTTTTGATCGGGTAAGACATGATGAATTTATCAACCAACTGGAGAGACTCAATGTTGATGGAAAAGATCTACGAATAATCAGAAATATGTACTGGGAACAAACAGCTGCAACGCGAATAGAAAACAATATAAGCTCTTTCCAAAACATCAAAAGAGGAGTCAGACAGGGTTGTGTTTTGTCGCCAGATCTGTTTTCACTTTGCAGCGAGAAACCTAGAGGAAGACCCTGGATTGAAGGTTGGAGGGAAAATGATAAACAACATTCAATGCGCAGATGACACCGTGCTAATTGCAGAGAGTGAAAGGGACCTACAAAACCTTGTGAATATACTGGAAATAGAGAGCAAAGGTAAGGGGCTGGAACTAGACAGCAGGAGGACTGAGGTCGTGGTGATCGGTGGGGGACATGGAGTCCCCACATGCAAAATGGCAGTAGATGGCGCAACCTTGACATAGGTTGATGGGTTCAAATACCTGGGAATGATCATTTCATCAGACAACAGATGCACGGAGGTGGCCGGCGGAGTCGGCCAAGCCAGGGCACCATTCAGGAAGATAACAGGCATTCTCGCCAACAAATGCCTATCAATTAACATCAGGAAGAGAGTTCTTGAATGTTATATGGAACCAATACTGTTGTATGGATGTGAGGCGTGGACGGTCAGCGGGCGTAGCCGGAGCAGGATTGAGGCAGCCGAGATGTGGTTTCTAAGAGGAATGTTGAGAGTTCCATGGACAGCAAAGAAAACAGGCAGGACAGTCTTGATGGAGGCAGACACAAGTAGATCACTCATAAGGAAGATTGGGAAAGGACAGGCAACATTTGTAGGCCATTTTGTGAGGGGGGGAGGGGATTTGGAGCACCTGGTCGCAGCGGGAGAGCTGGAGGGAGAGAGGGCGCCGGGTGGACCCGGGGAGAGAGTGCTGGACGGACTTGCAGAGTGGCTGGGGACAGGGGGGTGGAGGAGATGCTAGGGGCAACGAGAGATAGATGGAATCCATGATCGCCAACGCCATGCGGCAGGGCACCTGATGATGATGATGGGGGGGGGGTATATTTCCAAGATAATTTTGAAGAATGTATGAATGCGAAGCAAAGCAGAAACAAAGGTGAAAATACATGTATACCAAATGGTCAAAGAACAATAAGAAACAACTGAACTTAGTCATTGTCTTTTCTTCAATGGAATGTGGAAGGTCTCCTATCTAAACTTAACGATAGAATGTTTATCAAGTATATTACCTCTTTTGACTTTGTATTGTGGAAACTTTCGTGGAATACCTATAAAGCCATTTATTTCCAAACTATACGATGTTTTGTAAACCAGCTTTGGAGCTGTCAAAACAAGGTAGGCGATCGGGGTGTGTGATATGTTTAATTAAAACTGATTTGGTCCCATATGTTAAAGAACTTACATGCGACCAAGATAATATGTTGTGTTTTTTGCTCGACAAAACTTTGTTTGGTTTTGAAAAAAGTATACTTTATCTGTGTGTATATATTCCTCCTATCAATTCTCCTTATTATACGACTTTTGATGTTGAAAATGGTATTGTGTGTTTAGAGGATGTATTAGCGGAAAAACTTATGTCAATTGATAATGTTGATATTCTTCTAAGTGGAGATTTAAATGCCAGGACATCAAAGATATTTCCTGTCAACTGTAGTCAGTTTGATATGCCTATTTTTAGTAAAGAAAATGAAAATGTGAATCTGACAGGACAGTCAGAAGATTCAGTGCTGAATTTGTATGGCAAAATGCTGTTGAATCTATGTGTTGCTTTTGGCTTGTTTATTTTGAATGGAGTATGTAATGGCGACCTTCATTGTCGTTACACATTCATTTCAGACATAGGCAACAGTGTGAACGATTATTTTTTAGCCTCTGAAAATTTATTTACTACGGTTCAAAAATGCTGCAGATTGGAAGTTTCCGAAATGATAGACTCAACATCAACCTATAGAATTTTGTTTTGATACCAACAACTACATAAGGTCCGACACAGAAGTCGGCAACGACAATAAGAAAATGTGTGTCGTCAAATATGTATGGAATTCTGATAATGCCCAACAATGTTATAACAATATTCGTTCTATAGAAACGGAGCAAACACTTCACCATGCTACTGAATTAATGAATGCTGATGTCAATGAAGCTTTGGAAAAATTCAATTGTTGTATAAGACAGCAAACTGAATGTATGAAAAAGAAAATTTTCATCAAACAGAAATCGGAAGTATGGTATGATGATGGATGTAAAGCTCTTAGGCGGACAGTCAGAAGACAGTTGAGGGTGTTTAAAAAGTCGTTAAAGTCTGAAGATAGACCCATGTTTTGTCAGATTAAGAAGGGAATATACAAATTTATTACACAGAAAAAGAAAGGAACATAATAACATAATTTTAAACAATCTTACAATGTACGTGGATAACCAGAAAAAATGCTGACATTACATCGTAAAATTTCTAGTAAAAAGATATTTCAACCTAACATGATTACCGTTCAAAATTGGTTTCAGCATTTCAAAGGTATCCTTGACAAAGTGAATTATCCCTGTGAGAGTGTTATTATTAACAGCGATGTCTCTGGTCGTGTTTTGGATGACTTTGATTGTGATGATGGTGATAATTGTGGTGGTGATGATAATGGTGGTGGCGTTGATGATGTTGATGGTTACGATAGTGTTGACAGGGATGTTTCAGATGGTAATGATGATGATAGTGATGATGCTTTAAATCGCCCTATTTCAAAAGAAGAAGTTTTATTATCATTAAGAAAACTGAAATGTGGAAAAGCAACAGGACCAGATTGTATACTTGGGGAGCTCTTGAAAAATGGAGGAGATGAGGTGGTGAATTTTCTAGTTGAATTTTTCAATGTTTTATTCAATACTGTCAACATCCCGATAACTAGACAGAATCCATCATTCTTCGTTTATTTAAAAAGGGAAACGCCAGTGATCCTAGTAACTACAGAGGTATTTCTTCGAGTAACATCAGCACCAAACTGTACAGCTCAGTTATCAATTCAAGGTTACAGGAATGGCTTGACCACAACAATATCACAGGCGAATACCAGGCAGGTTTCAAAGAGAATTGTTCAACAGCTGATCACATGTTCACGTTACTGGCAATTATCCAGAAACAATTCACCTATAACAGAAAACTATAATTATGTGGCTTTCATTGACTTCGAAAAGGTGTTTGATTCAATTTCAAGAAAACTTATGTGGCCTATACTGTTAAAGAATGGTATTAAAGATAAGATATATAGATGTGTCAAAAGTAATGTATGCTTCTGTGAAAGCAAGAGTGCGATGTGGTACAAAGTTTACTAGTTGCATTATTTGTACAAATGGAGTGAAACAAGGCGATGTGTATAGTCCCATTCTTTTTTCTTTGTTTCTTAATGAACTTGCTCTCAAAATAATTAATAATGGTAGACACGGCGCAAACCTGAGTAATGAATTGATCGAATTATTTATCCTATTGTTTGCTGATAACATTGTTTATTATCAAAAACTGCAGTTGGTTTACAGACACGACTAAACAGCCATTGCAGAGCAGCTTGCAAGTTACAACTTAAAGTAAACATGGATAAAAATAATGTAATGGTATTTTTAGCAAATACTGAGAAATGGTTTTATAACAATACAAGGATGGCTGTTGTAACCTCATATCGGTATTAAGGGATATTGTTCTCAACAAGACTTAGTTTTAATTATGCATGTCAAGATTTAGCAAGTAGAGCAAAACGAGCTGCCTTCAGTATTCTAAATAAACTAAACAAATTAAACAGTAATTCGTTTAAAATTATTTTTGAAAATGTTTGATACTCAAATTCAACCAATTTTACTGTATAATTCAGAAATATGGGGTTTAGAGAAAGCGGCTTTGGTGATTGAAAGTGTTCAATTGTTTATGTTGAAAAAATACATAGGGGTCAACATTAGAACACCAAACGATTTCATCTATGGTGAGTTGGCAAGATTTCCCTTAACTATAAACTCAATCGTTTGTTGTATTCGATATTGGCTAAAACTAACGATATTGAGTGAAGAGAGATTGCCTTAAAAGGCATATAAAATGCTATTAAATTTAGCCAACAGAGGAAATATAAATTGGCCTCAAAAGTCCGTCATATATTAAATACGTACGGTTTTTCATGCGTCTGGGAAAATCAGGGTGTGGGCTGTATAAAGTCTTTTATAAAAACTTTCAAACAAAGATTAGTTGATTGTAGATGGCAAAATTGGGATTATCATATTAATACTAGTGATGTTTTCGCACAATATAGAAAGTTTAAACAGTCACATGAGGTAGAAGCATACAGATTTATTAGATATGTGTTCACAAGATTTAGGTTTGCTTTGTCTGACTTATCAGTGCATAGATTAAGATATAAAAGACGTGATAAAGAGGCAACAAAATGCCCATTATGTAACAGTGTTACTGATAATGAAATTCGCTTTATTGTATGTTGTGGAGCCGTTGAGGATCGGAGATGCCTGCTAATTCAGCCAAAGTACTACTATAAACCAAATGATTTCAGGTTAACAATGCTCATGGCTTCAAAAAAATGAGCGTACAATTAGACATTTGGCAACATATAAAGCTTTCAAAAGAAGAGAGTTTGTCTTATCATTTAGTTGAATTTTTGTGATGTGTGTCCATTAAACCTATTTATATATTCCTATTGTATTATTGAAGTTAGACTGTGAGTCCTATATTGTAATCATTTCGAATTTGAAGTATGCATTATCAAAGAACGACTATGTATTATATTCTGTGTTTGTATAATGCTTATAATGTGTTCACATCCCTTCAAATGGGGCTTTGGCCTTACTGAATAAATTTCTGATTCTGATTCTGATTCTGATTATCTCCTCTCTCTCTCTCTCTCTCTCTCTCTCTCTCTCTCTCTCTCTCTCTCTCTCTCTCTCTCTCTCTCTCTCTCTCTCTCCTCTCTCTCTCTCTCTCTGTCTCTCTCTGTCTCTTTGTGTCTCTCTTTGTGTCTCCCTCTGTATCTGTCTCTATCTTTGCCTCTCTCTGTGTCTCTATTTGTCTCTCTGTCTCTGTCTCTCTCTCTCTGTCTCTCTCTCTGTCTCTCTCTCTCTGTCTCTGTGTGTGTGTGTGTGTGTGTGTGTGTGTGTGTGTGTGTGTGTGTGTGTGTGTGTGTGTGTGTGTGTGTGTGCCTCTCTGTATCTCTTTCTCTTTATCTCTGTATCTCTGTCTGTCTGTCTGTCTCTCTGTATGTCTGTATCTCTGTCTCTCTCTTTCTTTCTCTCTCTCTCTCTTCTCTTCTCTTCTCTTCTCCTCTCTAAACTCTCTCTGTCTCTCTCTCTTTCTATCTCTCTCTCTCTTTCTCTCTGTATCTCTCTGTCTCTATCTCTGTCTCTGTCTCTCTCTCTCTCTCTCTCTCTCTCTCTCTCTCTCTCTCCTCCCCCCCCCCTCCTGACGACATCTCCACTGACACGGGGCAGAACTATCAAATAAACTATTTAGTGTTGTCAGAGTTGTCTGTCCGAAGAAAGCATCATGTCCACATTGCTTGACAGTTCCAGAAACAACCAGCCACCTCCTACTTCAATGTGAAGCACACGCTGAACTTAGAAACAGACATCTGCCTTTGTCTGGGCATCAAGATAATCTGCCAGTCATTAGGTTCATCAATCGTTTTAATAATGACTCTCATAATCATCTTGTAAAATTGTCTAGATAAATCGTGTTATGTTTAGGCATCAAGATAATCTGCCAGTCATTAGGTTCATCAATCGTTTTAATAATGACTCTCATAATCATCTTGTAAAATTGTCTAGATAAATCGTGTTATGTTTAGGCATCAAGATAATCTGCCAGTCATTAGGTTCATCAATCGTTTTAATAATGACTCTCATAATCATCTTGTAAAATTGTCTAGATAAATCGTGTTATGTTTAGGCATCAAGATAATCTGCCAGTCATTAGGTTCATCAATCGTTTTAATAATGACTCTCATAATCATCTTGTAAAATTGTCCAGATAAATCGTGTTATGTTTAGGCATCAAGATAATCTGCCAGTCATTAGGTTCATCAATCGTTTTAATAATGACTCTCATAATCATCTTGTAAAATTGTCTAGATAAATGGGTGTTATGTTTAGGCATCAAGATAATCTGCCGTTCAATAAGCTCCCCAAACTTTTGAGCAATGACCTTCATAATCATCAAGGGAAAAACCTGCTGGCTGCTCGGAAAGACGGCAAACTTGGGATCACTTTCGGGGCGTGTCAGACCTTGCTGAACAGCAAAACGGGCTGTGTCTGGAGCATCATGTCTGACCAATTTTGCGACCCTTTCAAACACTCACTGTGGTTGAAGTAAGGCGAGTTGGAAGCCTCCGACTACTAACTGTCGACAGGAAAGGAGCTGACAGCTATGCGAGCTGGTGGCAGGGCGGGCTGCCCGAAAGAGAGATGGAGGCCAGAGTGGGGCGAGAGAGGGGTCTTCCAGTCTCTCTTGGTCTGGTGGCTGGGCTGGACCTGGTCGGTACGCATTGTGTGGCTATGTCCCGGGATTTGTCACCTCCCCACCTTGCCATTCTGTTTGTATACAAGGTAACTGATGACTGGATCTGAATGGGTCATGCAACGCATGGACAGGCCCCCCCCCCTCCCCTTTTTTTATGAAATTTCTATCGAGTGGCATCAGCAGCTTGGGAGGTGGTTGTCCGAAGAATGGCGAGGCATTAGTGCTCTGGACCCCATCCGCACCCTCGTGGTGTTTCTGGTTTATTGTAAACATCTTAGCTTTTGAAATCCCAACTGCTCCGATGGAAGATGTAAACTGATAGTGTTCGTTCATCGACTTTCTCGTCACACTATGGAAAAAAGTCGACGGCTTAACGGGAAACGGACCCTGAAATCTCGAGTTTAGTTACGTCTGAACCATTCCGCAACTCTTCTCCGCCTAACCCTTTCGCTCCCTCGCACCCTATCCACCAACTGCAAAGAAGGGAGTCAAAGGGTTAATATTTCATTTCTCTTTTATTTCATACTTGGCCTGTCACTGTGAATCACAACATGTGTTTGTGTGTGTGTGTGTGTGTGTGTGTGTGTGTGTGTGTGTGTGTGTGTGTGTGTGTGTGTGTGTGTGTGTGTCTGTGTGTGTGTGTGTGTGCGTGCGTGTGTGTGTGTGTGTGTGTGTGCCTGTGTGTGTGTGTGTGTGCTCTGTGTGTGTGTATCCAACCCATTACAATTATTAGATTTTAATTGGTTTGGAGTTTCTTTCTTTCTTTCTTCTTTTCCTCCTTCTTTTTCTCTTCTTCCTCCTCCTCCTCTTTCTTCATCTTCTTTTTTTCTTTTTTTCATTTTTTTCCTTTTCTTTGTCACAATGGAACTTTTCCTAGTGAAATGTCCGCCGCTTTCTCCTGGTGAAAGCACGTCGCCATAGTACGACGCCACCATTTTTCTGCGTGTATTTCTTGTTGACTTATGGCCATAAACAGGTCTGAATGGAGGCAAGCTATTCCCAAGGAAACAGAAGCTTATGAAAATGAAAGACGAAATAGCCAAGTGGAAAAGCAAGCAGTAATAAAGGCCAGAACCAACCCTGCAGAGCGTTCCACTGAGTGTCCAGTATGTGGCCGCCTGTGTGCATCAGACTTTGGCCTGAGATCCCACATGAAGGTACACAAATAAAGTGCTAGACTGGACTTTATCGACCACGATAGTCGATCATATATATATATATATATATATATATATATATATATATATATATATATGTATATATATGTATATATATATACATATATGTATATACATATGTATATACATGTATGTATGTATGTATGTATATACATGTATGTATGTATGTATGTATGTATGTATGACAGTGAATTGTTTCCCACAAAATGTTGCAAGGGACAACGTTTTTGGTAGCCGATGGATGTTTTACGTGCGTTAAATACAGACTGTGTAAGGGACCTTAATTTATCGTCTCATCTAAAAGACAAGCACCCAGGCCACTGTTCAAGCTGTTGTGAAACAGGGAAGGGGGGAGGGAGGGCGGAGACGAATTGCTGTTTGATGAGGAATCAAGCCTGGATGTCTGGTGTCCTAGGGGAGAGGTGGTGGTGATTTAGCCATCAGGCCTGACATTCCACGTTTTTGTATGGTGTTTTTTCCCCCATTAGTGCCAAGGGCAATCATATCTGCTGGCTACTTCTGTCAAATGTGGCTCCTCCGAGTTCTTATAATACGCGTGCGCGCGCGCGCGCGCGTGTGTGTGTGTGTTTGTGTGTGTTTGTGTGTGTGTTTGTGTGTGGGGGGAGTGTGTGTGGGGGGTGTCCATGTGTGTGTGTTCGTTATTTCTTTGTGTCGTGTGTGTGTTCTTCATATGTGTGTGTGTGTGTGTGTACGTGTGTGCGTGCGCGTGTGTGTGCGCACGTGTGTATTTCTGTGTGCGTATGCATGTGTGCGTGCGTGCGTGTGTGTATGTGTGAGTTTGTGTGTGTGTATGTTCGTTCGTTCGTTATTTCTTTGTGTGCGTGTGCGAGTTTGTGTTTGTTCTCTATTTAGTTGTGTGCGTTTGGATGTGCGTTTGCGTATGCGTAAGTACGTGTGCGTGTGTGTGTACATGCGTGTGTGTTCGTTCGTTATTTCTGTGTGTGTATGTGTGAGTGTGTGAGTGTGTGAATGTGTGTGTACGTACGTGCGTGTGTGTGTGTCTGAATGTGCGCGTACGTATGCTCCAACACAAATCAAGCAAATCTTCTTAACCTTCACGACCATGTTTATCTGATTAACATCCCTCCTTGTGGATGCGAGAGAACAAAACGCATAATGTACGCTAAACTCCTGGACTGATACAACGCCTACTGGAAGCACTTTGTACATTAACCACGGCCTTCGTCAGGTCTTCCGCTATCCCCAGTAACAGGCAAAGCTACAGCTAATGCTCATCACCATCATCACTGTCATATGCCTTGCCGCATGGTGTTGGCGATCATGGCCCTCCATATGAAGCTATCATTTGTCGCTGCAAGTACATCTCCCATCCTCTCTGCCATCATAATCATCACGTGCTCTGCTGCATGGCGTTGGCGATCATGAAACGAATCTGTCATTTGTCGCCGCAAGTACATCTCCCACCCTTTCTGTCTTCATCCACTGCGCAAGTCCGTCCATTATTTTCTTCCTGAGTCTAACTGATGCATTTCCCCTCCAGCTTTCCTGTTGTGACTAGATGCTCATTCTCCTGCCTCACAAAATGTCCTATAAATGTTGCTTGTCTTTTCCTAATCTTCTTCAGTAATGTTTGTGTTTTTTTTATTTTATCTTATTTGTTTATTTGTGTGTGTACGCGGGCGCGCGCGCGCGGGGCGCGGGGCGCGCGCGTGTGTGTGTGTGTGTGTGTGTGGTGTGTGTGTGTGTGTGTGTGTGTGTGTGTGTGTGTGTGTTGTGTTTGCCTCTTTCAAGACTGTCTCGTTTGTTTTCTTTCCTGTCCATGGAACTCTTAATATTCTTCTAAGAAACCACATTTCAGCTGCCTCAGTCTTGCTCTGACTTTGCATGTTGATTGTCCAGGCTTTGCATCCGTATAACAGTATTGGTTCTACATAACACTGAAGAACTCTCTTCCTGATGTCAGTTGATAGGCATTTGTTGGTAAGAACACATTTCATGCTCGTCTAACTAAATAACTAAAAGTTTCCACCCACCATCTAACCCCTGAGATGGTTGAAACCCCACCCCCCAAACTTCCCGTGGGGATGCCGGGGGTCTTTCAGTATAAGTAGTATCCCCACCTTCTAGAAATTCTGTGCTAGAAATTTTCTCTTCTCTGTCACTCTGTTCGTTTCTTTCTTCCTCCTTTGCTTTCTGTCATTTTACGTATCATTTTCTACCTTGCTTATCCATTCACCTGTCCGATAAAGTCTTGCTTACTTTCTCTTAGGATCGATAATTGGGTACATATATTCAGTGCATTTTTGGCTCTACGGAAATGAAATATGCGGAAGAAATTTTATGTAGCTTAGACCCGTTTTTATGTACGTTTTAATGTTCTTAGTTATGTTTAAATTTGTATTCAGGTATGTTTTGTTTAAATCCCTGTATGATAAATGGGACAGAGTGGTCAACACCAGGGGCATTTCCTTAAAATATGCGCGAATGCATTGATATGTGTATTTATTTTCTGTTCCTTTTTTTTCCTGTTAAATACTGTGTGTGTATGAAAACGCTTATGGCCCTGGTATGGCTCTACGCAGTCGGCTGGGCTTTAAGCAAGAACAAAAATAAGGATAGGCTGGAGCACGGACTGTTGGCCCGTTACCTGCATCACTTGCTCTTTTTGTACCCAGTCATAAATGTATGTCGGAATAACAATTTTACAACTGTTTAAATACAAGATGCACATGCACACGGAATAAAGAATAAATATTTTCCTTTATCAATCATTGTTTACATTATTGTTTCTAATCCATGTTGGTTCAAGTTTATTCTGATTCTGGTTCTGCAATCATACTCTTTCAGCTTGTTATAAAAGCATGTCGGAAATGTTCTTTTTATGACTGTTTGAATACAAGATGCATGTGCACACGGAATAAAACAAAAATATATATTTTCCTTTCTTCATCATTGTTCATATTAATGTCTTATAATCTTTGCTGGTTTAAGTGTATTCTGAATTTGATTCTGCAATAATATTCTTTCTGCTTCTTTCAGTCACACTGATTTCAAAGTCTGACGTGCCAGAACGTCTGCAATATATCATGGAGAAATTACAGGTCAGTTCTGAGTAGAAGAAGACTGGCGGAATGGTTCAGACGTTCGCCTGCCAATAACTAAACTCGAGGTTCTAAGGTTCGTTCCCCGTTGCGGCCTTGACTTTTCTCCTCAGTTTGACAAGAAAATCGAACTGAACGTCTAGTCCTTCGTAAGCGGACGTAAAACGAGTCGGATCTGTATGCCTTCTGACCTACGCACGCTAGAGATCCCACGGTATTGAAAATCGTAAAGAGCAGGATATTCGCCCAGCTGCCCTGGTATAAAACATTGGAGAGAGAGGTTGATTTCCCACGTCCCTCCCCGTGAGGGTGACTCAGCCTTCTTCCCTTTTCATAGTCTTGGTAAAAAAAAAGAAGTGGGTGGCGCTGCACTGCGGCGACGCACTGTCAACGAGGAGAGCAGCGCGAGTTTCACATGATAAATCCAATGAATGAATGAATGAATGAATGAATGAATGAATGAATGAATGAATGAATGAATGAATGAATGAATATGTTGCTGAACGGTCCGCAAGTCTTAATGTAAGAATCAAAGTTCCATTTTCAGAGTTTGAAATAGTCACAAGTAGCATACAAAACTCGAAACCATAAAGACTTTTCTCAAAGCGATAAATGGGAAACATCATCTCCATACTGGCATAAAGCAAATTGTAAACATATAAATCTATGTTGTTTACAGCCAGCATCCTCCATACTGGCATAAGCAAATTGTAAACATATAAATCTCATACTGGCATAAAGCAAATTGTAAACATATAAATCTATGTTGTTTACAGCCAGTACCCTCCATATTGGCATAAAGCAAATTGTAAACATATAAATCTATGTTGTTTACAAGCACATAAATCTATGTTGTTTACAACCATCACCCTCCATCCTGGCATAAAGCAAATAGTAAACATATAATCTATGTTGTTTACAGCCAGCACCCTCCATACTGGCATAAAACAAATAGTAAACATATATAAATCTATGTTGTTTACAACCAGCCTAGCTGAATATGGAGGTCATATCACAACTGATGGCAACACTGGGATCCAGCCTGTTACCACAAAGACGTCAGTGTATCCACTCTCATGAACATGTTGACGTCAAAGGGAAAATAACGCCGACAAATCAACAAGATCAGTGCCTGCAAGAACACTGCACATCTGAAATCGTATGATCTGAAGCACAGCCTTTACGAGCAATTTTGAAGCCTTCATATTCAAAGGAAAAGAGGGGAGTGGGAAAGAGAGAGAGAGAGAGAGAGAGAGAGAGAGAGAGAGAGAGAGAGAGAGAGAAGGAGGGAAGGAGAGAGACAGAGAGGACTGAGACAGACGGACAGAAATAAAAGACAGACAAACAGACAAAGAAAGACAGACTGACAGATAGAAAGAGAAAGACAGACAGAAAACCGAAGAGAGAGAGAGCGAGAGAGACAGACAGAGACATAGAGACAGAGAGAAACAGACACAGAGAGAGACACAGAGAGAGACACAGAGAGAGAGGGACAGAGATAGATCGACCGACAGACAGAGAGACAAACAAGCAGACAGACAGAAATATTTTCATGATTTATGACATGTTCATGATATTTTGTTAAAAATTAATATTTGTGCTTAATGACATATACACAAGTAGTATGCTTCAATATTTTGTCATACAATTATTAAACAAGATAGTCCTCTACTCAACAAAGGCTGGATGAGAAAATGCACGTACGTTGTCTATCACCCTTGGAAATGAGGTTTGATCTTGTCTTGTCTTGTCTTGTCTTGTCTTTTGTCTTGTCTTGTCTTGTCTTGTCTTGTCTTGTTTTTCTTTCTTTCTTGTCTTGTCTTGTCTTTCTTGTTTTGTCTTTCTTTCTTTCTTGTCTTGTCTTGTCTTCTCTTTCTTGTCTTTTGTCTTGTCTTGTCTTTCTTGTCTGTCTTGTCTTGTCTTTCTTTTTTTCTTGTCTTGTCTTGTCTTGTTTTGTCTTTCTTGTCTTGTTTTGCCTTGTCTTTCTTTCTTTCTTTCTTGTCTTGTCTTCTCTTTCTTGTCTTTTGTCTTGTCTTGTCTTGTCTTGTCTTGTCTTGTCTTTCTTGTTGTCTTGTCTTGTCTTGTCTTGTTTTGTCTCGTCTCATCTCAATTCATCTCATCTCACCTAACCTCATCTCATCTCATCTCATCTCGTCTCGTCTGACCCGACCTGACCTGATCTGATCTGATCTGACCTGACCTGATTGACCTGATCTGACCTCATCTCATCTCATCACACCTTATCTCATAACACCTTATCTTATCTTATCTTGCCTTATCTTATCTTATCTTATCTTATCTTATCTTATCTTATAAAAACGACACACAGTTTAAAATTGTGTCCATGTTCTAAATTGTACTGCATTACTATCAATGAGAAAGAAAAACATCAGCATATCATCAATTAGCATTTTTTCCCAATGAAAGCCTAATTGTTGCTTGTCTCGTTACATGGCCCAGTCCTAAAAGCATACGTTAGGAGATGGCTTGAAACGCAGAACAATGGCCGCAGTGAATTATAAAAATAAAATTATTGGAACTGTCTCACAAGAAACAAAACAAAACAAAGTGATAATAATGATAAATGAGCTGGGCTTGGGCTTTTCGCCATTCGTTTTGTTGAATTGCTTTTCAGAACAGAACACCCAGTGGGAGATTTGGAAAGGTAGAGTGGGATGGATGGAAAAAGAGACTGAAAGAAAAAGATTGAAAGGGAAAAAAGACAGTGGGACTACTGGAAAAAGAGACTGAAAGAAAAAGATTGAAGGAAAAATGACAATGGGACTGATGGAAAAAGAGTGAAGGAAAAAGACAACAGGAAAAATATTAAAGGAAAAAGACAATGGGACTGATGGAAATAGAGATTGAAGAAAAAGATTGAAGGAAAAAGACAACAGGAAAAAGATTGAAAGAAAAAAGACAGTGGGATGATGGAAAAAGCATGAAGGGAAAAAGGACAAAGACCAAGACAGAGGCTGTATGTTTATCAGAACTCAGCGTCATGACCAGTACGTACATGTATGTCTGTCCAGATCTATCAATCAATTCTTCACACTGCATACAACAATATGACAAATACCTCCTAGCCATTCTGTGCACAGACTGTTCCTGTGGTCCACCTGTGCTTTGTTGACAGTCTCAGCAAATGATTAATGGGAAATCGTTCACTACATATGTCCGCTAGATCGCTTGTCGCTGAGATAGGTTACGAAGCGGACTGCATTTCTGCTGGCCTATTGCCCATTGTGTCCGCTGGTATTCATGAACCATGAGACCTGTTACCTGACAGGTCTGTTGAAAATCCAAATAACCATCCAACTGTCCATGTTTTGAATTATAGTACAAGAACAGTAAATAGTTGGTGGCCATGGCGTCAACAAAATGAGATTCAAGTGTATTTGAATTTATGGTTTTAGTTTGCAAACAACAGCAAATGGGTAAGTCGAAATAGGCTCCATTCGTTTCTTTTTCTTTCTTTCTTCGTTCTTTCTTTTTTCTTTTAATCCTTTTCGCTTGTATTACGGTCAGCTGAAAATAACTTTCTATGACACTGACAACTTTTGCAGTACGGAAAAAAAAAAGATTTTGAATAAAGAATTTTTAAAAACCTGCTTTTTTGTTTTTTGCTTTGTTGTTGTTGCTGTTGTTGTTGTTGTTGTTGCTGTTGCTGTTTTTATTTTTTTTATTTTTTGGATTTTTCTTTTTGTTTATTTGTTTGTTTGGTTGTTGTTGTTTTTTTCGTGCTGCAAAAGTTGTCAGTGTCACAGATAGTTATTTTCAGCTGACTGTAATACAAACTAAAAGCATTTAAAAAACGAGAAAGAAACAAACGGAGCCCATGTCAACTTACCCATTCACTTTTGTTTGCAAACTAAATCCACAATTGAAATGCACGTGAACCCCATTTTGTTGATGCCATTACCAACAACCATTTGCTGTACCTGTAAATAATTCAGAGCACAGATGGCTGAATGGTTGTTTGGACTTTCAGTTCAGGCAACAGTTCACATGATTCATGAATAGCAGAGGCACACGATGGACAATAGGCGTACCACACAGTAGGCGCTAATAACATCCATACTTAAATAAGTTTTTTAAGGATATATTCATGTTCAGGTACGATATTTTAAGTCTGCTTTACTAATGTACCATTCCATCAGAAAGCAGTGTCATGAAGAACTCATCAACTTTCGTTTACCAGAGACCACTCTGATTTCATATATTTATTTAGTTATTGTGGCTTCACAATGACAAAAGCGCTTTGATGTTTCTGTGTTTTGTTTTGCGTTTGACACACATCCTACTCAACGTGTTTTGGTTTCTTAATCATTTGGCAAAACGAGCTGGAGGTGTTGGGGATGATGAATACTACATTTTCAGTTTCAGTTTCGGTTTCAGTTTATCAAGATGACGTCTCCGCTCTCGGAACGAATCCCATATGCACTAACGTCACAGGTGCCACGTGTATGGTGACCGTGGCACAAGCCTTAAGAATGCAAATAAACCCATGAGCTGGCCAGGTCCTGAGGCCCTACCTAGACTATGTTTTACCTAGTCTATATTTAATACTGGTGTTTTATCTACTACAAATCGTGTTGGTGGTTGGATGGCGGCAACGTGTGTTGTTGGGAGGTGGGTTTCTGTGACGTGGTTGTGTGGAGCGTTGGTGTGGTCAGTTCATGCTGAGGGGCTCCCCCCCCCCCCCCTCGGGGATGCCGGGGACACTTTCAGTTCTGTGATAGAAATTTCCTCTTTTCTGTCACTCTCTTTGTTTCTGCCTTGTTCCTTTGCTTTCTGTTATTGCTTCCTGTCATTTTCTGCCTTGTTGGGCCATTCACCTGTATGTGTTCGATAAAGTCTTACGTACTTTTTTCTTAGGACTGATAATTGGGTACATGTTTTAAGTGCATTTTTTTGGCTCTAAGGAGGTGAGATATACGGAAGCAATTTTAGGTAATTTATGCCTGAATTTACATATGATTTGGTGTCCTTAGGTATGCTTAAAATTTGTATTCAGGTGTGTTTTTAAAAACTCCTGTGCGATAAATTGGACAGAGCGGTCAACGACAGGGACATGTCCTTAGATTATGTGAGTGAATGCATTGATATGTGTACTTCATTTTCTTTTTTTCCCTGTATGTTTGGAAGCGGCTGTAGCCCTGATATGGCTCTACGCAGTCGGCTGGGCTTTAAACAACAACAGCAATATCAATAACATTGCTGAGGGGCTGCATATGTTTTGATCTGTTTCCACGGAATTTTCTTTCTTCTTTTCCTTTTCTTTTCTTTTGTTGTTTTCTTTTTCTTTTTTCTGTTTTCCTTTTCTTTTTGTTTTAACATCACAGATTAAGATTTCGTTACAATACGTCCCAGGTTGTTTAAAAAAAACAATTCTTCTCTTTAGGCAGGTTGGAGTTCCTGCAAGATTCCCTATCAATGCATTACATTTTTCAAACTGACCTGCCTACCTAGCAACAGGAGTGGATGTTTTTTGCTTGTATAACTGTTCTTCAGCCCGCCTTAAAGACAGTCATACTCCGTCTTTGAGGAGCTGAAGGATCAAATTCGGAAGAAATACAGATGGACGATTTGAAAGGTTGATAAGTTTACATATCTGGGAACGGTCATCTCACCAGACGGCAGATGCACATCAGAAATAGCCAGCAGAATCGGCCAAGCCAAAACAGCATTCAAGAAGATGAAATGCATTCTTACCAACAAATGCCTGTCAATTTACATCAAAAAGAGAGTTCTTGAATGTAATATAGAACCGATAATGTTATACGGTTGTGAGGCGTGGCCAGTCAACAAGCAAAGCCAGATCAAGACTGAGGCAGCCGAGATGTGGTTTCTAAGAAGAACATTAAGAGTTCCATGGACAGCAAAGAAATCAAACCAGACAGTCTTAAAGGAGGCAGACACAAGAAGATTATTGATAAGGAAGATTAGGAAAAGACAAGCAACATTTACAGACCATTTTATGAGGAAACGGGAATTAGAGCACCTGGTCACAACAGGAAAGTGGAGGGAAAGAGAGCACCAGGTAGACCCAGGGAGAAAAATTGGACGAACTTGCAGGGTGGCTGAGGACAGAGAGGGTGGAAGATGTGGTTGCGGCAACAAGGGATAGATGCATGTGGAGGGCCATGATCGCCAACGCCATTCGGCAGGACACATCATGATGATGAGCCAAGTTTGCCATGAGGCGAAACCACAGAAAGTACAGCATATTACCACTTTCACTGTCTTTGGTGGAACAAAGACACGCTGTTACCTCGTCTATCTCATGAGAACCTCACCTACCTAGACAGTAAGAAACGGGTACATCTGGAATTATCCTGACCTTGCACTGGGTGTCAGCAACAACCTATCTTCACATAGCACACAAGCCAGGAATGATGTTAACCTAGCACTAGATGTCAGCAACAACCTATCTTCACATAGCACACAAGCCAGGAATGATGTTAACCTAGACACTAGATGTCAACAACAACCTGTCTTGACATAGCACACAAGCCAGGAATGATGTTAACTAGAACTAGATGTCAACAACAACCTGTCTTAGCACAAACCAGAATGATACCAGAAAACAACTCTTCACTAAAAGAAAATCCTAACCTTGCACTGGTCCTCAACAATAAGCTGCTGTTTGTCAGCACATAAAGCCTGGAGATGATCCTGACATTGCACCTTTTCCATTCCTATTTGTCGCGTGAGACAGACAGAAAGAGGGGGTGGTGCAGGAAAGAGAGAGACAGAGAGGGTGGGGGAATGAAAGAGAGAAAGAAAGAGAAGAAAGAGAGAGGGAAAGAGAGAGAGAGAAAGAGAGAGAGAAGAGAGAGAGAGAGAAAACAGAGACAGAAACAGAAAGAAAGAAAAAGAAAGAGGAAGACAGACAGACAGACAGAGAGTCAGAGAGAGAGAGAGACAGACAGACAGACAGAGAGAAACACAGAGAAAGAGTGACTTCAAAACATTTCAGATTTCAGAACTCTTTGTAAGAGAGACAGAGAAAGAGGGACAGAGAGAAGGACGGACAAAGATAAGAGAAAGACAGAGACAGAGAGAAAGGGTAGAGAGGGAGAGAGAGAAACAGAAACAGATAGAGAGAGCAAAAGAGAGGAGAAGAGACAGAGAGAGATAGAGGAAGAAACAGAGAGACAGAGAGAAAAAGAGAGAGAGTGAATTCAGAACATTTCAGATCACTTCAGAACAATTTATTAGAGAGACAGAGAAAAAGAAACAGAAAGAGGGAAGGAGAGAGAGAAGACAGAGACAGAGAGAGAGAAAGAGAGAAGACAGAGAGAGAGAGATAGACAGAGAGAGAGAGAAAGAGAGAAGACAGAGGGAGACAGTGAGAGAGAGAAGAGAGAGAGAGAAAAGGAGACAGAGAGAGAGAGAAGAAAAGAGAGAGAGAGAAAAGAACAGAGAGAGACAGACAGACACAGAGAGAGAAGAAGAAGAAGAGGAAACACTGTTGTATATAAGAAATCTTAAAGTAGTGGGGGGGGGGGGGGGGCTTAGAATCGTAAGACGTACACACACAACTGAGAGACTAAGCATTCGTCATCACAGTATCACGATTTCTGATTCTAGAGCACAAAGCAAAATGCCATTACATGTATCTTTTTAACCCTTTGACTCCCGCACCCTGTCCACCAGAATTCTGCACTGTCAACCATGCTAGCAAATAAAAAACTTGACCGTTTGATTCCCTCACCCTATCTTCCAGTTTCCTGCAGGAAGCTGGTGAATAAGGTGAGGGAATCAAAGGGTTCAGTAGATACGGTGCGGGAGTTAAAGTGTTAAACTATAACATAGTGAGGACATCGGGGAAAGCTTTATTAAAACGGAACAGATAATAAAAGAAAAAAAAAGAAAGAAAGAAAGAAAACAGAAATAGAACTTTTAAAAAAGCAGTTATGGAACTTAAAATGAGTGGTGTGCCAAAAAAGAATCCAAAGAGAAAGTTTAGGGAGATTGTACGGCCAGAGGGACGGTTGATGAGGAGAGGAAAAGAAACTACAAGCTGCAGCACTTTACTGAGGGTTGCTGGAAGAAAAAGACAAACATTGGATGCGCGACCCATGATCATGCAAGAAGAAGAGTGGCAGAATGGTTTAGACGTTCGCCTGCCAATATCTTAACTCAAGGTTCCAGGGTTCGTTTCACGTTGAACCCTCGATTTTTCTCCTCACTTTGACCGTAAAATCAAACTGAACGTCTGGTCCTTCGGAAGGGGACGAAAAACGAGTCGGACCCATGTGCCTTCTGGTTTGCGCACGCTAAAGATTGCACGGCAGATGAAAATCGTGAAAAGCAGGGTATTCACCCGGTTACCCTAATGTAAAAACATTATGAGAGAGAAAGAGATAGATTGATTTCCCAGCTCCCTCGTCTCGAAGGCCAATTAGTCTTCTTGCCTTTCTAAAGACTTGGTTTGAAAAATGGGTGGCGCTGCACAGTGGCGACGCGCTCTCAACGGGGAGAGCAACCCGAGTTTCAGGTAGTAAATCCATTGTGACAAAAACAAAATGAATATGAATATGACTAGCGTGACAACTCATAGGATATTTTCACAAATGGACACATCGATTTTGACACCGCTGTCCAAGGGGATATGATAATACAAGAGATGAAGACAGAAGAGGATGCCAGAAGATTCCAGAAGGCAGTCCAGCAAGGCCAGCAGGGGCAATGGACAGCGTGGGAAACGAACTCCAACGAAGTCTAAGCAGGAATGCATGACATGTGGCGTATGGCCCTTCTCATGAAAATTTGGAGAACCGGGAGAAATCACAGGATCCGCTTTGCCAGGTCAAACAAATAGTGGAACATGCCCTAAGCTGACGCAAAGTAGTGCTAACCCTAGAAAGATACACATGAAGCTACAATCAACTGCTTCAAGACATCGCACGAGTGAACAGTACCGCCAGGGGGAAAGACATGACATCAGCAGCTCAGATAATGTTCTGCTAGACAGGAAGCACCAAACTGTGGCATGAAAAGCTCTGACTTCCTGAGCACGGAAGCGGGTTCTGCTGAATGGAGCAGACGACTAGGAGTGCACAGCAGATCTTCCACAATGGAGAAAAATAAAACCACCCAGATGTCATCAACAACAGTGGTGTGAGATCGGATTTAGTTCTCCACTCCCATTCAACAAAATTATACAGAATAGCTAGTTGTGTTGTGATTCAGACCTTTAATTATTAATTTTCTTTATGTCTGTTCCTTTTTTGAAGGTAAGATACACATGTCATTTACATGTAACCAGTATTATCCCAGCGATAGGCTGATAAAATACAGTATAAAATACAAACAGGTAAAACATAGGTTAGGTAGGACCTCAGGACCTGGCCAGCTCATGGGTTTATGTGCAGGCTTAAAGCTTGTGCCAAGGTCACCATACACGTGGCACCTGTGATGTTAGTGCATGTGAGATTCGTTCCGAGCGCGGAGACGTCACCTTGAGAAACTGAAACTGAAACTATCAAACAGAACAGTGATTCTGATCGAACTCACTGTGCCGTATGAAAGTAGAATGAAAGAAGCCCATATCTACAAAATCTGACAGGAAGGCCTATGCCAGTCTACTCAGCAACTTCAGGAAATCAGGCAAAAAGAGGGGAAAGAAACAGAAAGGAAGGAAAACTCCACATTCCACTTAACCCTTTGACTCCCGCACCCTGTCCACCACCTTTGATTCCTCACCCTATCCACCAGCTCCCTGCAGGAAGCTGGTGGACAGGATGAAGGAATCAAAGGGGTTAAGTTTTTGCTTTGCTAACACGGGTTGACAATGCAGGATGCTGATGGACAGTGTGCGGGAGTCAAGGGGTTAAACGCAAGTAAGACGCCATAAGCTGATCATGGCGGAAGGCGGGGTAAAAGGACAGGGGTAGGGGTAGGGGTAGTGGTAGACTAACGGTGTCTGTTGCTGACGTGACTATCCGCAATGTCATTGTTGTAGAGGAAGAAGACCGCTTGGCAATCTCACACGTGTGTTTCAGTTCTAGTCTGTAAATGGAATGGACAGAGCTAAGCTTTCCCC
>CM060307.1:46158680-46163680 GCA_030674185.1 Monoplex corrugatus
TAAGACTTTATCGAAAACATGCAGGTGAATGGACCAGCAAGGGCAGATAGGAAGAAATGTCAGAAAGCAAAGGAACAAGGCAGAAACAGAAAAGAGAGTGACAGAAAAGAGGAAATTTGTAGCACAGAATTTCCAGGTGGGGATACTATTTATACTGAAAGAGCTCCCGGCATTCCCATGGGGGAGCAAGCAAAAGAACAAGTTAGAACAAAGAGAGTGACAGAAAAGTTGGAAATTCCTGGGACAGAAGATGGGAATACTATTTATACTGAAAGAGTTCCCGGCATCCCCTCGAGGAGAAGTCAAAGGGTTATGCATGTTGAGAATACCACGGATTGCAGTAAGGGAGACGACCCGAAGTAACTTCAAGCTACCTGCGAGAGTAATGACGTGTTTTCAAGGTTCCTTCTTAGTTCCCAAGTGACGAGTTGTCTCTAGCTGTTGATGGAGATGGATGGGTGCAGTTCACCATCACTGAAGATGATGCAGTGCTTGTAGCCCGCACAAAAACAGGCACAAAAGGGAGCCGGGGTGAACAGACGACCTCATCAGCGGCTCGACATTAGTCACGCTGCCGGCTGCTCAATACACCCCTCTCCCCCTCTTTCCCCTCCACACCTCTCTCTCTCTCTCTCTCTCTTTCTTTCTTTCTCTCTCTTCTCAATTCTCTCTCTTTCTCTCTCTCTCTTTCTCTCTCTCTCTCTCTCTCTCTCTCTCTCTCTCCTCTCTCTTTCTCTCTCTCCCTGCCATTCTTCCAGCCAGTTTCTGTATTTCAACAGTTGCAGCGTTTGTCGGCTGTACTTTCAATCAAAACTGATACAAACGTCTTCGGAGCCAACGCATGTTAAAAAGAAACAAGACAAATAAAAATGATAATAAAAAGCTCGCGTGCTCACACACACACGCACGCTCGCATGCACACATGCAAGCACACAAACGAGCATGAAGGCAATCAGTGGACCGGTTCGGTTTGAGATGTAGTCGGACCTACACTTCAGTTGTACTGTCATGTAATGTTCTCTTCACTGCTAGCGCCAAGCCGTTGCACATCAATAGAGACACATCAGTAGGCCTCCGTCAGCCGGCGTTGACTATGGATGATGCGCCCTAGTGTCGTGTCGAATTAAGGAAACGCCTCATGATGTCGAAATAGATCCATATTGAAGAAGAAATTTAGATATAACCATAGCAAAACAAGTTTGCGTGTATAGAAAATCGATTCCTTGAATTTTTGACAATTTTAGTTTCAGACAGTGTAATCATGAAGGTATAAAGTGTCTGGAATATCAGACACTGTGACCTTGAAAAACTTCCCATCGAAGGCAATGGCAGACTGTCCGGAGAAATCGCCGTTCACACACTCTTTTGGTTTCAGGGACTTTGTTGGTCCGTGTGACCTTGACCTTAGTGCCTTCCCTTTCACACTCAGCCTCTTGTGATTCCTGAACAGTCTGAACTTTGACCCACATTTGATAAAGTTCCATCCGTAAAGAGCTATGAAATTCTCGTCCACACATATTTTTCTTCACGACACGCATGCAGACAGACAGACACACACACACATATCTATATATATGTATATATACATATTTATGTATATGTACATATACATATATGCATATATATATATATATATATATATATATATATATATATATGTATATATATATATATCCGATCGATATGAAATGATCGTCATTAAAAAGAGAGATTAAAGAAAAAACAGAAAAAAAATGACATGAAATCGAAAAAACGGGTAAGTCTTGGGCGCAGTATTAGAAATGGCTCAGTCTGGTAAGAAATCAACAGGTTATCTTCAAAGAGATCAGTTTGAAACAACTGTGTGCTGAATGATCAGTCAGGTAGCAAGAAACACCACGAGGGTGCGGATGGGACCCGGAGCACCAATGCCTCACCACTCTCGGGACAATCACCCCCCAAGATCCGACGCCAATCGACAGTCATTTCTTCAAGGAAAGGGGGGATGTCCATGTGTTGCATGATCCATTCGGACCCAGTCATCAGTTACCTTGTTTACAAACCGAATGGCAAGGTGGGGAGATGACAAACCCGGGACGTAGCCACACAACGCGCACCAACCGGGTCCAGCACAGCCTCTGGACCAAGAGAGAATGCCACCATTTCGCATAGCTGTCAGCACCTTTCCCCCTACTATAGTCCCGACACTTACAGTGGGAAGCTCCCAACGTTGTCTTATAGAAGGGGAAAATGAACAGGGTATTTAGGGGAGAGGTAAGATGGCGCTGATAATGGAATCCAATCGATTGTTGTGTGGATTTGTTCTGTGCATGACAAGGACGAAGACAGATTTTCCTATTGAATTCTTTCCTCAGTTCATCTTCTCCAGTTCCGGTCTACAGAGTTGGACATCAGTGCCAACTGCTTTCTGTTGGGAAAGCGTTGTAGTACTGTAATCTGTTAAATTGCTGTTTAGCGCTGTTCTGCTGCTGGTAGATGTGGACAGAAATAAGGAGAAAGTGGAGATGGGGGTGTGAGGATAATGAAAAGAGAGGGAGAAGAAGGGGGACGGAGAAAAAGAGGGGGAGGGAGAGGGAAAGAAAGAGAGAGAAGGAGAAAGATGGGGAGAGAGAGACAGAGTGAGAGAGAGAAAGAGAGAGATAGAGCGATACACAGAGAGAGACACAGAGAAAGAGACAGATAGACAGACAGACAGGGACACGGAGAAAAAAGAAGACAGACAGGACAGAGACAAAGACAGAGGAAAGAGAAAAGAGAGAAGAGAAGAGAGAGAGAGAGGGAGAGAGAGAGAGAGAGAAAGATAGAAGTGGGGAACTTCTTTTTTATCCCCTTACCCCTGTCTGCAACATTTCAAGCCATTATTTCTCCATTTGCTTGTATGCGCATTGTGTGGCCACACTGTGCAGGCGTCATGTTGCTCCATAGTCTGCATAGTCTGTCTTCGCGTGTGCATGCCATGTATTTTCGTTTTTCCTTAGAACACCGACCACTGACATGGCTTGCAGGATCGTTAACATGCGTAAACACACTAAAGGAACCACCGGACAATGACACTGCTTAGAGGATCGTTAACGTGCGTATATGATGTTCAAAGTGCGTGAACACAGTAAAAGGATGCAGACACCAACAGGTTTGTACATACAGGCTTCTTCATATGGAAGACCATTAAAAAAAATTCAAACTTAACCTATGGAAGACCGTGAAAAAATTCAAATCTTAACCTATGGAAGACAGTGAAAAAAATCAAACCTTAACCTATGGAAGACCGTGAAAAAATTTAAACCTTAACCTATGGAAGACCGCAAAAAAAATTCAAACATTAACCTACTAAGCACTGCAATCCGACATCTAAAAGCCCTAACTCCCAATCCGGCCTCTACCATCATAACCTGAAAATCAAACCTGTTGTTGATTAAAACAGTTTTTACTGCTATTTTCGTCATGTAGGAAACCTTCACGTATTTGTGCGCAACATTTAGTACTTCTTAACTCACAGTCTTTGACAAAAGTTTGGGGGGTGGGGGGGATGTTGTTCACACTAGCAAAGTGTTGGAAATGATTTGTGGATGGAGCGGCTCACCCCTCGCTTTAAGTGCTGCAAAGGCCGGTAACCACTTGCCTATAGTGCCAGTCAGAGAAACAATTACCGGTTATGTGTTTTCTAGAGTTTGGAGTTAGGAGTATGTTCCAGAGGGATTCATCGCACTCGGAATATTCTATGTATGCTCCACTCAAAAATTATCTGGCAGACTCCCTAAGCCTGCACAAAACCCTATGCGCTGGCAAGGTCTTGAAATTGGGGAGGAGGGGAGAATGGACTTTTGAAACACTAAGCTGGCACCACCAGATTGATGGAAACATTAAGATGGGCAGCCAACAAACAAGTTTTTAATGTTGTAAGCTGGGGTTGAACTCGAGATATCAGATCCTGAGCCCACGACTCTATCGAAAGAACTACCCAGCCCAGTCTCTTTTGTAAAGAGGATTATATTTGACACTCTGGAAGATCTTCACCGACCAGTCAGGACTGGTAACAAAATTACAAGTTCACGATTTGCTGACGACTCTCAAGGCTTGGCTGACAAGGAAAAGGAAAAGAATTGGTCAGTTCTGTCAGCAAAACGCTGAATACACAGTAGAACATGAGAGTGTGGTATAGAGTTGAGCGCCGAAAGGACCAAGCTGATGACTAACAACATCAATAGCATTAGAAGAGACATCAATGGAAGGGCCAGCTATTTTTAACCTTTTGACTTGCCACACCCTATCCATCAACTGTAAAAGCTTAATCTTTTAATTCCCTCACCCTATGCACCAGCTTCCTCGTATGGAGGGCCGTGATCGCCAACGCCATGCGGCAGGGTACATGACGATGATGAGTACATACCAGTGCCATGGAGCTTGGTGGTCAGAGGAACCGCAGGAAGCTGTGGATAGGGTGAGATAATCAAAGGGTTAAGGTTTTGCTTTTCTAGCATGGTTGGCAATGCAGGATGCAGGTGGACAGGGTGTGGGAGTCAAAGGGTTAAACAACCGTCAGCTTGAAGTATAACTGTAACTCTGTGTACGTAAATGGTTCGTTCTCTGTCTGTATGTATGTCTGTCTATATACCTGTATGGCTCTCTGACAATGAATATGATATGCAAATAAGATTTCATGGTTGATTTTGAACGGATCAGTATCAATTCTAGGTAAAAAATTATTCTTATTCTTATTCTGGACAGCAAAGAAAACAAACGAGACAGTCTTGATGGAGGCAGACACAAGAAGAGCATTGATAAGGAAGATTAGGGAAAGACAAGCAACATTTATAGGCCATTTTATGAGGAAAGGGGAATTAGAGCACCTGGTAACAACAGGAAAGCTGGAGGAAAAGAGAACACCAGGTACATCCAGGGAAAAAAATATTGGACGGACTTGCAGAGTGGCTGAAGAGGGTGGAAGATGTGGTTGTGGCAACAAGGGATAGATACATATTGAGGGCCATGATCGCCAACGC
>CM060307.1:46173680-46176180 GCA_030674185.1 Monoplex corrugatus
GAATTTCTTTTTCATCCAGTTCGTTTTTTTGCTTTTCTATCTACTCTAAGGATTTCTTCACAAGCTTCATTTATCGAGTTTCTCAACTTTGTCCATTGTTCCTCACTGTCACCAACATCTTCCAAAGCACAGCTGAATTTGTTTTGAACATGTACGTTAAAATTTGTGCGTGTCACTTCATCTGTCTTTAAGATTGATGTTACTTTGGGTTCGTTTTCTTTTCCTTAGTTTCAGCCTAATTCTTCGCATTACAGGATTTGTCACTGCTGCAGTCTGTGCCTGGTAGTGTTTTTGCTGTCAGCAAAGAATTTCTAAATCTTTATTGATCAGGATGTAGTCAATTTGATTTTTGGTATTATCTCCTGGACTCATCCAAGTCCATTTTTCTTCTGTTAGGCTGCCCAAACCAGGTGTTTCCTACTATGAACTCATTCATCTGTGCCATTCCACAAGTTTCTCTCCCCTTTCATTCTGTGTACCAAGGCCATGAGGTCCAACTATATCCTCCACCCTCTCCTGTTCCATTTTAGCATTAAAATCTCCCATTATTATTGTAACTTCCTGTGATTTACAGTGAGCCTTTGCCATTTCTAATATTTCCATAGAAGTTGTCAATGTTCGTCCTAAGTACTTGCGGATGTTGGTGCATGCACCTGTATGATGTTGATATCAAATGGTCTGCCTCCCAACTTAACCAGCAAAACTCTGTCGGACACAGCCCAGTATCCCTTTAGCTCCTTTTGATTTGTCCCTGTCAATTATGATGCCTACTCCTCTTTCATGTGCGTTTCCACCAGAATATTTACTTTATGTTCTCCTGGTGTTATCATGCCTGCCCCCTTCCATCTCACTTCCCCTAGTCCTAAAATATTAATGTTGAGCCTTTGCATCTCAATCTTGACATTCTCTACTTTTCCCTTTTGCCATAATCAATTTATCTTGTCTCCATCACATGGGATCTGTGGTGTTAGTGCGGATGTTATTAAGAAAACAGACGTTGTTTTGAGAAACTAAAACTGAAAATTTAAAGAATGGGTTTACTGATCTCATGCCAGACCTGTCTGTGTCCAGCATGTTTTGGCAGGCGCTTCTGTTCTCAATGTCTACATGTGTCCATAGACAGCTGACATGTGTTGGACCCTAAACCTGCCTACAATGACTTTAACCCTTTGACTCCCGCTCCTTGTCCACCAGTATCCTGCGTGGTAACCATGTTAGCAAAGCAAACTTAACCCTTTCTGACTCCCTCACCCTGTCCACCACCCTCCTGCAAAAAGACCCTGGTTAGGTAGGGAGTATAAGGTTAAGTTTTGCGTGACCTGAACCTGAAATTACTTGGTTACGAATTACATTACGAACTACGAATTACGAATTAGATTTGATTTTTGTTTTTACATTTACTCTCTGTTGATCATTTGCTTAATGCGTGTAGTTTGCAGTGTACTTGCCCTGTAAAGTTCTTTAAAACTTTTTTCGGTGTTTCCAGCACAAATTTGGTTGCATGAATGATATTAGATATTACTTTGAAATAGCATACGAAATAGCGAAAAGGAAAAATCACCTTAGTAAAGGAACTGACAAGCTTTGGCAAGGAGGCAACTTTTACTGGACTTAAACTGTTACTGTGAAGCTGCAGTTGCTTCCCATTCCGAGGGCATTTCTGACGGAAACGAATTTCTCTCTCTCTCTCTCCTCTCTCTCTCTCTCTCTCTCTCTCTCTCTTTCTTTCTCTCTCTCTCTCTCTCTCTCCTCTCTGTCTTCTCCCTCCCTCCCTCCCTCTCTCACTCTCTCTCTCTGTCTCTCTTTCTCTCTGTCTCTGTCTCTGTCTTTCTCTCTTTCTCTCTCTCTCTCTCTCTCTCTCTCTCTCTCTCTCTCTCTCTCTCTCTCTCTCTCTCTCTCCCCCTCTCTGTCTGTCTGTCTGCTCTCTCTCTCTCTCTCTTCTCTGTCTGTTCTGTCTCTGTCTCTGTCTTTCTTTCTCTCTCTCTCTCTCTGTCTGTCGCTCTCTCCCTTTCACACTCTCTCTCCTTCCCTCTCCCCTTCTCTCTCCTCTTCTCTCTCCCTCTCCTCTGTCTTCTCTGTCTCTGTTTTTGCTCTCTCTGCCTTTCACTCTCTCTCCCTCCCTTCCCCCTCATCTCTCTCTCCCTCTCTCTCTCCATCTCTCTCTCTCTCTTTCTTTCTTCTCTCTCTCTCTCGTTTGTCTCTCTCTCTCTCACTCTTTCTTTCTCTCTCACTCTCTCTCTCTCTCTCTCTCTCTCTCTCTCTCTCTCTCTCTCTCTCTCTCTCTCTCTCGTGATCATCATGTGAAATTCAGCCGGCCTCCCTAGGGAGTGCATGTTGTTGTAATGCATATTCATCATTTTTTCCTTTTCCATCCCACTGTGCTTGTACATGTATTTCTGTTTACTTTATAAAATTGGGCTTCAGTTAGACGCAATTTGCAAGGGACAGCCTTTTCTTGCCATAAGATCTTTAACATGTGTAGAATGTGTTGCACGCAGTA
>CM060307.1:46181180-46201180 GCA_030674185.1 Monoplex corrugatus
AGAGGAAAGAATGAAGAAGAAAGAAAGAAAAGGAAATAAAGAAGAAGAAAGAAAAAACAAGGAGAGAGAAGAAGAAAAAATGAAGAGAAAAGAAAGAAGAAAAAAAAGACAGGAAGAAAGAAAGAAGAAGAAAGAAGGAAGAAGAAAAACAAGAAAAAGAAGAAAGAAAAGAAGAAAGAACAAGAAGAGAAAGAAAGAATAAAGAAGAAGAAGAAGAAGAAGAAGAAATACAGGAAGGACGACTACATAGGCCAACACAAACTAACAAGGCGATGCAAAATAGTACAGGCAGACACACAGACAAACAAACGTATCAAAAATGTTTCATAGACAGGACAATCAATCAAACAAATAACAAGAGACACCAGTTGATGTGGCGAAGAGCATGCGGAATACCGATGGCATGATCGTGGATTCGAACATCCAAGAGTTCTAAAATTAACTGTAAGATTGTTCAACACCCGCAGACACCTGCTTAGTGCTGATCGAGCTGATGGCATCACTGGGAAGAGTAGGACCACACGCATGAGTCTCATAGACACATGTCATTTACATGTAACCAAGATTATTCCAGTGGTAGGCTGATAAAATACCAGTATAAAATATAGACTAGGTAAAACATAGTCTAGGTAGGGCCTCAGGACCTGGCCAGCTCATGTGTTTATGTGCAGGCTTCAGGCGTGTGCCACGGTCACTATACACGTGGCACCTATGATGTTTGTGCATATGGAATTCGTTCCGAGCGCGGAGACGTTATCTTGAGAAAACTGAAACTGAAACTGAAGCATGAGTCTCATCCACTTCACGGATACGTCACTGAGGGATTTGCTCAAACTTCGTGACAACACCATAGGTGTCTGTATTTCTCCGGTCTGCTTGATGCCAGGATATGATATGACATTAAGAGTAAGAGTACAGCCCTATCACACAGTGTCAACACGAAACGTAACTCCATAGCATCAGCACCATCATCCCCCATTCTGATCACCATGGTATTGTGAAAAAATGTCCCAATCAGTGTGGCTCTTCGTGTCTTAGCTGTCACGACGACCTTAGTTTCGATGGGTGGGGAGATGTGGTGGACAGCTGAAGAGAGTGGTGTGGACATAGTCACACAGAGGTAGTGCAGAAGATGGACTGACAATAAACAAAAAAAAGTAAGACACAGACAGATAGATAAATATTCAGGCAAACACTCAGAGAGACATTCTAACACTAAGACAAACACCCAGGCCCTCAAAAATTAAGACATACAGACAAAGAGACCGTAACGTAACTTGAACACGGTTGTGGATACGTAGACAGACAGACATTTAGACAGACAAAGATTTATGTGTACACGTCCAAACAGACAAAACATAAACCAAACACAAGAACTGTAATATACAGACAAGACTTTCAAACAGACGAGCAGTACAACACAAATACAAACAGACAGAAAGACAAACTTTAAGAGAAATATTCCATCAGACAAGGGGGGGGGGATATGAAAACTCAAGAGTTACGATACATGTAATCACAATAAAGTAGAGTTGTGTGACAGGCGGGCAGACAGCACCAGCTGTTACACATCCAGCGATGTGACAATGCTCACGAAAAGGAAAACCAAAGGTTTCCTGTTACTACAACTGTACTGGTGCAGGTAGGTTGTCTGTCTCTGAACTGGTGTATGTACTTGCAACAATCACATTCACAGAGAGAGAGGACAGAGAGAGAGAGACAAAGAGACAGAGACAAAGAGACAGAAACACAGAGAGAGACAGAGACAGACACAGAGACAGAGACAGACATACAGCCAGGCAGGCAGGCAGACGGACAGACGGACACACAAACACACACAGATACACACAGGCACACACACAAAGACACACACACACATATAGACACACACACAATCACACACACACACGCATTCACACATAGACACACACATACACACACATATACAAAGACACACACATACATACATACATACATACACACACATAGACACACACATATACATACACACATAGACACACACATAGACCACACACATAGACATATACACACATACACACATACATACTCATAGTGAAAAGACGTTAAATCAAAGAACGAACACACACACATAGACACACACATAGACCACACATAGACACATATACACACATGCACACACACACACAAACACACATACATACATACACACATATACACACATACACACACTCACACGAACACACACACAATACAACACAACACAACACACACACACACACACACACACACACACACACACACACACACAACACACACACACACACAACACACACACACACACACGCACACACACACAAGCGTGCGCGCGCGCGCACACACACACACAACACACAACACACCACACACACACACACACACACACACACACACACACACACACACACACACACACACACACACACACACAAAAAGAGGATTCGATCTTTGGATCAAAAGTCTGACGTTCACCCGCTTGACTGTGGCATCCGATATGTAAAGTCATTGAACAATAGAAAACACCATTGCCATGTAATCATCTTTTGTTTCCCACTGTGACAAGACATTACAATAAGAAACCAGGATAACGGGAAAGAGAGAGGGAAAAAATCAAGATGATTCAACTGTTCTAACAATCTCGTTTCTTTAAAAATATTACAAAACTTTCACATTTTTACATCTCAAGATCACTGAAAAACATTCTTACCAACAAATGCCTATCAATGAACAACAGGAAGAGAGTTGTTGAATGTTATGTAGAACCGATAATGTTATACGGTTGTGAGGCGTGGACAGTCAACACGCAAAGTCAGAACAAGATTGAGGCAGCCGAGATGTGGTTTCTAAGAAGAAGAATGTTGAGAGTTCCATGGACAGCAAAGAAAACAAACGAGACAGTCTTGATGGAGGCAGACACAAGAAGATCATTCATAAGGAAGATTAGGAAAAGACGAGCAAATTTATGGACCATTTTATCAGGAAAGGGGAATTAGAACATCTGGTCACAACGGGAAAGCTGGAGGGAAAGAGAGACCCAGGTAGACCCAGGGAAAAAATATTGGACGGACTTGCAGGGTGGCTGAAGACAGAGGGGGTGGAAGATGTGCTTGCGGCAACAAAGGACAGAAACATATCCAGGGCTATGATCGCCAACGCCATGCGGCAAGGCACATGATGATGATGATGATGATTATGACAAGACCACTGCAGTATTGAAGAAAGATCAGGTGAAAAAAAAACACTTGACGCGAAGTGAAGGCAAAGCTGGAGGGAAAGAGAACACCAGATAGACCCAGGAAGAACATACTGGACGGACTAGCAGGTGGCTGAGGACAGAGAAGGTGAGAGATGTACTTGCTGTGACAAGGGATAGATTTGTATGGAAGACCATGATCACCAACGCCATGCTGCAGGGCACATGCTGATGATGATGAGGACACGAGGACAATGGGAATCTGTTATAGCAGTCAAAGGGGATCTAAACATTGTCATAGTTTCTGAGGTAGAAGACAGACCTGGTTAGCAGGAGATACCTATTTGCACTCTTGGAGAAGATCAGATGCCCACCGAAGTTGCTGAATCTCATCCTGTCTTTCCATGACGGCATGCAGAGAACAGTGCAGTTTGATTGATCATACTCAGAGCCATTCCCCAATCACTTTCAGTTTCAGTTTCTCAAGATGACGTCTCCGCGCTCGGAATGAATTCCATATGCACTGTCGTCACTGGTGCCATGTGATGGAGAAGATCCAGAACGATCACGGCACATAAACCCATGAGAAGATCAGGTCCTGAGGTCTTACCTAGATAATTCCTTAACCCTGAGGTCGTAGGGGAGCGAGATGAATGAGATCTCAACTTTCCCCGGGGCCAGCACCACGAGGTCGGCGCCCGTCCCCTCTTCCTCGATTCAAATTCATATTCATATTCACATTTTTTTAACCAAGACTTCAGAAAGGCAAGAAGGCTAATTCGTCTTCAAGGGGTTGGACCTGGGAAATCAACCTATCTCTCCAATGTTTTTTACCAAGGCAGCCGGGCAATGCCCTGCTCTTCACGATTTTTAACTGCTGTGGGATCTTTAGCATAAGCAGCCAGAAGGCACATGGGTCCGACTTGTTTTTCGATTTTCCGGTCAAACAGGAGAAATATCGAGGCGTCTAAGGGGAGCGAACCCTGAAACCTCGAGTTTAGTTATTGGCAGGCGAATGTCTGGACCATTCTGCCACTCTTGCCTCTAGCTGTTCCACATCAAGTTGAGTCCTTAATGGAGGCAATCCATTGTCTAATCAGACAGATGGAGCCATAATCTTCATCATTCTAAAAAAGAAGTGTTCATACACTTTCTTCAACAAATATTGATTTTAGACACCTTTTTGTGGGGAGTGGAGTTCCTGTGACCTTGACCACGCTGACTTCACTTCCAAACTTAGATATTCGCGACTATTGAACTGTCCAAACCTCTGACAGGAAAGCTGGAGGGAAAGAGAATACCACGTAGACCCAGGGAGAAAACATTGGACAGACTTGCAGAGTGGCTGAGGACAGACGGGATGGAAGATGTACTTGCAGCAACAAGGGATAGATGCATATGGAGGGCCATGATCACCAACGCCATGCGGCAGGGCACATAATGATGATGATGCTGCTGATGATGATGATACCTCTAACTAACTCAAATTTGTTCAAGATTCATCCATCCAGTTTCAATTCTTTCCTTATAACAGAAGCCTAGCCGCGTCCGACTAAGTTTTTTCCCCCGGGAATTCCGGTTTTCCTTTCCTTTCTCATGGCCATTGGGTTAGGATGTATTCTCTTCCTTGTCCAAGGTCAGACTGGATTCGTTGCACCAAGCACAATCTGCGTAGATCGACCCTATCTGTCACATTCATATTTTCCCATTCATTTGACTACATGAGTATATTTGTATATTTCCATGTCTGCACATACACACACACACACACACCCCACACACACACACACACATATATACATACATATGTGTGTGTGTGTCTGTCTATCTGTCTGTCTGTCTGTCTGTCTGTCTGTCTGTCTGTCTGTCTGTCTGTCTGTCTGTGCTTATACTCGCAACAAATGCATCATAGTTTGTCGAATTTTAGTGTTTCAACTCTGGACCTTATTCGGGATAAAACAACAAAAATTATTAAGGCGTGACCATTGTTCAATACATCTCCCTTTCCCAAAGAGAGCACAGTTGTCTCCCCTGTGTCCCAGTCATCACAACACTTTGCAGTTTCATACCAGTCACTTTCGCCCGCTCATTGACACAGCAGGAAGACTGCTACTGGTCGGTAAGTTATGCTGTTTGGGACACATCGGGGAAGACTTACTATTTGTCAATAAGTTTTGTGTATTTGGGACATATCAGGAGCACTTACTATTTGTCAATAAGTTTTGTGTATTTGGGACATATCAGGAGCACTTACTATTTGTCAATAAGTTTTGTGTATTTGGGACATATCAGGAGCACTTACTATTTGTCAATAAGTTTTGTGTATTTGGGATACACTCGGAAAGACTTGCTACTTCAGTACTTGTCGATAAGTTTTGTGTATTTGGGATACACTCGGAAAGACTTGCTACTTCAGTACTTGTCGATAAGTTTTGTGTATTTGGGATACACTCGGAAAGACTTGCTACTTCAGTACTTGTCGATAAGTTTTGTGTATTTGGGATACACTCGGAAAGACTTGCTACTTCAGTACTTGTCGATACGTTTTGTGTATTTGGGATACACTCGGAAAGACTTGCTACTTCAGTACTTGTCGATAAGTTTTGTGTATTTGGGATACACTCGGAAAGACTTGCTACTTCAGTACTTGTCAATAAGTTATGTGTAGTTGGGATACACTCGGAAAGACTTGCTACTTCAGTAATTGTCGATACGTTTTGCATTTTCGGTCTTTGTTATCTTTTGCTTGCGCTTGACAAAGGTCAGTTGGCCGAAAATCAGCGCCTGTTTTGTTTTATATGTTAAGTATATTAACTCTTTAACTCCCGCACCCTGTCCACCAGCATCCTAAATTGTCACCCATGCTAGCAAAGCAAAAACTGCAGGAAGCTGGTGGATATGGTGATGGAGTCAAAGGGTTAAGCTTTTGCAGTTGGTGGATAGGATGCGGGAGTCAAAAGGTTTAAGTACGCGTTGTTCTAGTTTGTGCGTTTTTGATTCTTTCACTGTTAACAAGAAACACCACGAAGGTGTGGGTGGGACCCGGAGCACCAATGCCTCGCCACTCTCCGGACAATTACCTCCCAAGCTCCCGACGTCATTTGATAGTCATTTCATCAAGCAAAAGGGGGGCTGTCCATGCGTTGCATGACCCATTCGGGCCCAGTCATCGGTTACCTTGTCTACAAACCGAATGGCAAGGTGGGGAGATGACAAACCCCGGGACATTGCCACACAACGCGCACCAACCAGGTCCAGCCCCGCCTTCGGACCAAGAGAGAATGGAAGATCCCTCTCTCGCCCCACTCTTATCTTCATCTCTCTTTCGGGCAACCCAGCACCTTTCCCTTTGCTATGGTCTGGACAGTTAGCAGTTGGAAGCTCCCAACGTTGCCTTACTTCAACCACAGGGGTTATTTGAACGGCCGCGGAAATGGCCAGGCATGATGCTCCAGACACAGCCCATGTTGCTGTTCAGCAAGGTCTGACATGCCCTGAGCGGGATCCCAAGTTAACTTTTATTAAGCAGAACTCATTATGAGTGTGCTCAGAACTTCGGTTTGTTTCTGCTTAATGCCCTTTAAGTAACGGAAATTGCTATGTCTTAATATATAAACGATTGTCTGTTGTAAGCTGTAAATATTGATATGTTTCGTAATTCAATGTTTTTGCAAAGTACTGAAACCACTTTTACGTATGGGGCTTACTCTCTCTCTCTCTCTCTCTCTCTCTCTCTCTCTTAAAGGAAAGGAGAGAGAGAGAGATCTTTAAGGAAATTGAACTGCACGGACTTCTCGATTTTTTGGAAACTTTTCGACTTGCAGATTGAGCCAACCTTAACGTGTAGCTCAGAAATATGGGGATTTTTTAGCAATCATAAAATGGAAAAGGTACATACATTTGCCATCAAACGCTTCCTTTCGGTACCATTGCATTCATCTAATAACATGACTGGCCGTTATTCTTTGTTTTTGAAAACTCAAATGAAATGTATTAAATACTGGTTGAAATAACCCAGCTCCCAATGTCAAGATTATGCAAGCAGGCATATGAGATGTTATTGAATCAAATAGATTCGGGTAAACAAAACTGGGCATATTTCGTTAAGAAAATGTTAACCACACATGGATTTGGTATTGTGCGGATATGCCAGGGAGTTGGTTATGAACAAGGATTTCTTTCAGAATTTAGGGATAGACTGGTTGATTCGTACAAACAAAACTGGCACGCTCAAATGGAAGAATCTGTGAAATATGATTGTTTCCTTTCCTTTAAAAGTATATTTCAAACTGAAAAATATATAAAGGTCGTAACAATCTTGCTCGTTTTAGACTAAGAGCCCTAGGATTAAATGCAACAACAAGATGGTTTTACTCCCAATTCATCGGCACACTCTATTTGTCCCATGTGTAATGCAGAGGCAGAAGATGAAATGCACTTTTTTTTGTTTGCAAGTCGTATGAAAGTATAAGACAAAAATGCATAATCTTTAATGAGAACATTTCAAGTCAACGGGTCGTTACCAGAATACTCGTGACTGAAGATGAAAAATATCAAAAATCCCTCGCTAAATTTATCGCCCTTGCTTGGGAAAGTCGGAGAAAGAAAACAACACAGCAATAAATTAATGTAAGTTTATCTCCAATGAAGATATCACTTTATACTGTTCCTAGGTTTATTTGCCGGACTTGGGTGTTCCTCTTACTTATATGACTAATTACGTCGGGTGGTCAACTTTTTCTTCAACTTTTTCTTTATCTTTAAAGAAAGGGGGGAAAAAGAAAAAAAAACTTAAATGGATGTAATGTTAGCTATGACTATATTTGTAAATCTTTATTTCGTGAAAACGTCGCCGTAAAATTAATTACTTTGTTTTGTGCTCCTTGCCACAAGGACAAAAATGTCAATGGCTATAAACCATTTTCAGTGTCAGTGTCAGTGTCAGTCTCTCTCTCTCTCTCTCTCTCTCTCTCTCTTCTCTCTCTGCCTTTGTCTCTCTCTTTTTCTCTCTGTCTCTCTGTCTCTTTGTCTCTGTCTGTCTCTCTGTCTCTCTCTCTCTCTCTCTCTCTCTCTCTCTCTCTCTCTCTCGTTTCTGTAATCTTTGTTTGTATATATTAATATTAGCTAGAGCAAGTTTGAATAATGACTTCTGGTCAGTAACTTTACCGTTAGAAATAAAAGCATCATTGGTAATGTCTCTCTCTCCATCCCATACACACAAATCCAAATACAAAGGGAAGGAAATGTATAAACATACAAGCAAGGCTTTTGACTCAGTACCATATGAAAGGTTACTCCTAAAATTGAATGCCTACCCAATACGTGATAAGGTATGGACACAAGCCATCTTAACTCTTTGACTCCCACACCCTATCCACCAACTGCAAAAACAACCTTTGATTCCCTCACCCTATCCACCAGCTTCCTGCAGGAAGCTAGTGGAAAGGGTGAGGGAATCAAAGGGTTAAGTTTTTGCTTTGCTGGCATGGTTGACATTGCAGGATGCTGGTGGACAGGGTGCGGGAGTCAAAGAGTTAATATATACAACAAAACAGGCGCATATTTTTGGCCAACTGACCTTTGTCAAGCGTAAACAAAAGCAACAAAGACCGAATACGCAAAACTTATCGACAAGTATCAAGTTTTTCCTAGTGTGTCCCAAATACATAAAACTTACCGACAAATAGCAAGTCTTCCTTGAGGGAGTCAAAGGGTTAATTGGAATGAAACAAAGAGTTCGAGTGGAATTAGCATACTCATTGAATATCGATGTATTAAGTGGAATCCCTCAGGGTAGCATTCTTGAACCCATATCATTTACCATTTTCATATTTTATGTGCAAATTACATGCAACATATTTGTAGATGACGCAAAGATATACAACATGGTATCAGAACACATCGTCATCCAGAAAGATTTGCATAATCTACAACAATGGCCAGGAAGCTGGAATTCATACTTCAACACAACTGAATGCAAAATAATATATATTGGCAAAAATAACCCTTAATATGATTATACTATGAAATGATAATAGAATGTGCTGAAAAACACTTCATGCAATGAAGAAAAAAGACTTTGGCGTTACATTTGATAATATGTTAACATTTGACACACATATTCAAAATTCAGTTAACAAAAACAAACCAGATATTGGGAATTATTAAACACACATTTACGCAGTTGAACAAATACAGAAAAGAGCAAACAAAACGGTCAAAGCATGTGAAGATAAAAGTTATAAAGACAAACCTAAATGACTGAATTTACACTCAGTGAAGGGCAGGCATGTATCTGATTGAAACCTGTAAATGATTCAATAACGTAGAAGACATTATTTTAGAGTCATTCTTCTCTCTATCAACATAATAGTAAGACTAGGATCCAAGAGGATAAAGTACCTGTCAAACGCTACAATATTTACTTTAACTGTGACTTTTTCTGTCCTCTTGTACCGTTAAGCGTGGAGAGGAAATGCGGCTTTCGGACGTGGGCCAGATGGGTAACGTCTGCCATAGTTAGGTTGATTCTTTCAGTTGTTTCTTTCACACCTTCTATCCATCTTTTCCTAGGACGTCCCCTTCCTTTCGATCCATGCCTTTCATGTTATAAGCTTCGTATCCTGGCTGTTCGCTTGGAAGCCTCATGAGGTGACCAAACCATTTCAGCCTGTGTTTTTCTACATATTCTAGACATGGCACAGTCCCCACAGTGTCTCTAATGACTTTATTTCTGATCTTGTCTGAACATGTGACATTTATTGTCTTTCTGAGACACTTCATCTCGCAAACTGTTATTTTGCTTTGTTGTCTTTGGTTAAGTGTCCATGCCTGGCACTGATAACAAAGCGTTGATATAAAATAGAGCTTATTAGTTGACGCTTTCTATTCGTAGGTATGTGTGGATATGATAGCAGAGGGGCTAGCTGATAAGCCATTACAATTTGCTTTCTGGATTCTTGTTTCAGTTTCCCTATCCATGCTGCCATTCTGTGTAAAGGCGCTTCCTAAAAATTTGAATTCTTCAACTTATATCAGTTCCATATTGCTGACCTGTAATTTCAGCTACTTGGGCTTTTGCTCACCTTCATAACCTTTGTTTTGGACACGCTGATTTTCATGTTATAATCTTCACAGCCTGCATTCAAGTTACTGAGGCGTTACTGTAACTCTTCTATATCTCCATTAATAATATTAGGCCTTGGTCATCAGCAAATAGTCATTCATTCAGGTCTTGGATATTTGGATTTGTGTCCTTTGCTACAATACTAACATTGTTTTAGTAATAGAATTGCAAACCACTGGAACTCACTGCCGATTAAATGTAAAACAGCACCATCTACTAACATTTAAAAGGTCTCCGGGACATTTTTACAAATCAAAGAATTTTTTTATTTTAATTATTGATTACAGTCAGATCTGACCACGCACATCAAAACACAAGCCCCACCAAAGTATTGTCAAAGATGGGACGCGTAATGTCACGAGACATAGATTGGGTCAGTCCCTTCATCATTACTACTAACATTACTCTTCATGTGCCCTGCTGCATGGTGTTGGCGATCATGGACATCCATACAAATCTATCTTCTGTCGCTGCAAGTATATAAGTATATCTCCCGCCTTCTCTGTTTTCAGCCATTCCACAAGTCTGTCCAGTATTCTGTCCTGGGTCTATTTGCTGCTCTTTTTCCCTCCAGCTCTCCTGTTGTGACCAGGTGTTCTAATTTCTCTTGCCTCATGAAATGTCCCGTAAATGTTTTTTGTCTTTTCCTAGTCTTTTTTATTAATGTTCTTCTTGTGTTTTGCCTCCTTCAAGACTGTCTCGTTTGTCCGTGGAACTTTTAACATTTTTCTTTGAAACCACATCTCAGCTGCCTCAATCTTGTTCTGACTTTGCGTGTTGACTGTCCACGCTTCACATCCTGTTTCACTTCTAAAGTTTCAGTGAAGAAGACTCAATATTCATGATATAGTAGATGTGTGTGGTGTTATACAGTGATTTTATCGTGGTTCTATTTGATTTTATGCATTGAATTTTGTATCAGTTTGTTGCTTTTAAATCCCGACACACGGTGATGTAAATTTTTTTTTAAATTTTGAATATTTTACCAGATAATCTGATTTTAAAGTTTTTATACCTACTTTTCATCATTTTAATTCAGCCGCTCAAGTCGGACATTTTATCTGTGAACTGTGTTTACATTTTAGCCTACTGTGTTCGCCCAACGCTACAGCTTTCCCAAACCTTTGTGTTCTCTGGTTTTAAGTGTTGTGAACTGACCAACCCACACACCAACCTGCAAGTATCTTCCTCTCCTGACTGGCTCGCAATTATGGACCCGTCTTTTATAAAACAAATTGGACTGACACTTTTTAAACACAGCAAGTGCTACCTCGGTGGAGACGTCTACCAGCGCATACGAACACTGGGGCTGTGTCCTAAGCCCCGCACTGCGCGATCCTGTCGTGGTGGACGTCTCCACCGACTTTGGCACAATCTGCCTCCTGCTGTGCCAGTCCGACACCACTTTTCGTCTTCTGCTTCTTCATCTCCTCCACTGCCCCTGCACTCGACCTTGCTGCTGCAAACTTCGTCTCCTCCTCTGCGTCTTCGCCTTCGCCTTCTGTCCCGCCGGTGCCGCTTTCGTCTTCTGTCCCGCCGGCGGCTGCCCTCATCTTCTGTCCCGCTGGTGCTGCCTTTGTCTTCTGTCCCACTGGTGCCGCCCTTCGTTTTCTGTCCTGCGGGTGCCTCCTTCGTCTTCTGTCCCGTCGTTGCTGCCTTCATCTTCTGCCCGCTGGTGTCGCCTTCGTCTTCTGTCCCGTCGGTGCTGCCTTCGTCTCCACCTCGGCCGCCGCATTGTGATAAACTAAAACTATGCCTTTTTAACGCTCAGTCAACATGCACTGATGGCAAAGCCGATGTCATTGCTGACTTCTATCGCAGATGAGCATGTTGACATTGCTTTTATCACCGAAACATGGCTTAACCCCCTTGGTCATGAACCTATACATGCGAGTCTCACTCCGAGTGGTTACAGGCTTGCTTCTTTCCATCGCTCATCCCGAGTGTGGTATCGCCATCCTCTACAACGACTCACTCCATTCCCGCCTGTCTTTCTCGCAGTCTCTGCCTTTCTCCCATCCTTCTTTCGAGCACGTTGAAGTATCCTTCCAATCCACCCCTCACCCCATCACTTCTCCTGTGTCTATCGACCTCCACCTAGCTCTGCCAACAAGCTCACCACATCCATGTTTCTCTCTGACTTTGACCAACTACTTGACTACTACTGCATCTTACCTGGAAATCTCATCATTCTAGATGACATCAATGTCCACTATGACAACACTCACCGTTATGACACAAGACATATCATCAACTCTCTGTCCAATCACAATATGACTCAACACATTTCTGAACCAACCCATCAAAAAGGTCACATTCTTGACTGGATCATTTCTCGTGATCACCACAGTTCAGCTATGACAACTGCTTAGTTCTTTCTACCCGTCTAACTTCAGCCCTTCCATCTGACCACTCTGCAATTTCTGTTCTCTTGACATTCCTCCTCCTTCCCGTACCATGCGCACAGTGACTCGACGCAATCTCAAATCTATCGACCTCTCCACATTTTCATCTGATGCCTTCCGTCTCCTTTCTGAAAAGTCAATAACCTTGCCGATGAATTCTATACTACTCTCCACCATCTTCTGGACACTCATGCTCCAGCCACAACCCGTCTTTTACCTGACCGCCCCCCTACCCCCTGACTCACTCATGAGATTGCCTGTGCAAAACGTGCCCGCCGCAGAGCAGAGCGCCGCTGGCGCAAATCCAAACTCACTGTACATTAGGCAACTTTTCCAAGCCTCTAAAACAAAAGTATCCACCCTCATTGCATCTGCAAAAACAAGCTATTTCCAAACCAAAATCCTGAATGCCTCTTCTTCAAAAGAACTCTTTACAACCATGAATCATCTCCTTGGCACACGAAAAGATTTACCTCTCCCAACAAAACACACAAATGAAAAACTCCCATCTGTATTCTCCAAGTATTTCACCACCAAAATACAAACTCTTCGTGACAGGCTTGACAGGACACCCTGTCAACCATGCCCACCTGACCCTTCCTTCTCTGGCACACCTCTTACTACTTTTACCCCAGTCTCACAAGAAGAAATTCTCAACACAATCAGATCCATGTCGTTCAAAACCTGCGAACTGGATCCTCTTCCAGGTTCTCTCTACTCTGACTGTCTCCCTACTCTCCTCCCATTCATCACTGACATCATCAACACTTCTCTCCAAACTGGAACTGTCCCAGATTCTTTCAAGTCTGCTTTCACCCTCTCCTCAAGAAATACAATTTAGACCCAAATGAACTGAAAAATTACCGGCCTATCTCTAATCTCTCTTTCTTGTCAAAACTGCTTGAAAAAGTTGTCCTCAACCAACTGAACTCTCACCTGTCTGCAACAATCTCCTCAATCCTTTCCAGTCACCCTACCGCCAGTGCCATAGCACTGAAACTGCCTTGCTAACATTCTCAACAATCTCCTCCTTGCAACTGATACTGGCAAAGTCTCTCTCCTCACACTCCTTGATCTGTCTGCAGCCTTTGATACCATTCATCATGGTATTCTCCTTTCTAGACTTCATCATACTTTTGGCATCTCTGACATTGCTCTCTCCTGGTTCACTTCATATCTATCAAACAGAAAACAAACTGTTCTCATCAATGGCACTTACTCTCAACCTGCATACCTGACCTGTGGTGTTCCACAAGGATCTGTCCTTGGCCCTGTTCTTTTCACTCTTTACACCTCCCCCCTGTCCACCATCATCAACTCCCACTCTATAAAACACCACTTCTATGCTGATGACACCCAACTTCAAGACGGTGACTCACCTGACAATATACAGCGCCTCCTGACTCGCACCACTGAGTGTTACTCGGACATTAAAAATTGGATGACATACAACAAACTTCAGCTAAATGATGACAAGACAGAAGCTATCCTCATTGGCACCCGTCAGAAACTTTCTCAGCTGCCTCCTCTTTCTCTCCCATTATGTAACACATCAGTCCCAATTTCTGATTCAGCTAAAAACCTTGGTGTCTGCATTGACTCTACCCTCTCCATGAACAACTTTGTTTCTCAAACTGCCAGATCTTGCTACTATCACCTCCATCGTATAAGCCTGATCAGGAAGTATCTCTCTGTGGAAACAACTGCAAAACTCGTTCTCTCCTTCATAATGTCTCGCATTGACTATTGCAATTCACTCCTGTCTGGTCTTCCTGCCTCCGCCATTCACATCCTACAGCGCATTCAAAACAATGCTGCACGCCTTGTACTCAAAAAGAAAAAAGCTGACCACATATCTCCTCTCCTGGCACAACTTCACTGGCTCCCTGTATCAAAGCGCATACAGTACAAACTAGATACCATGTGCTACAAAAGCCTCAATAACGCAGCCCCCGATTACCTGTCAAGCCTACTTGAGATCTATGTTCCCTCACGTACCCTCCGCTCTGCCTCCGATCCTCTGACTTTTCGCTTTCCACGCACTAAGCTCAATACCTATGGTCCACGGGCCTTCTCTGTTTCTGGTCCGCTCTCCTGGAACAAACTTCCTCTCTCAGTCCGTCAGCAACCTACTTTTGTCTCCTTCAAGTCCGCTCTCAAAACTCACCTTTTCTCCTCTGCATAAAATCCTGACCTCACTCAATCCCCTCTGCAGCCTGTCTCCACTCGGAGGGGAATCACATTGTAATATATAATTGTATATAATATGCTCTCTATAATTTTCCATTGCTTTTGTTCTTTCTCCCCATTTATAGCCGTGTGCGTGTGTGTGTGTGTGTGCGCGCGCGCGCGCGCGTGTGTGTGTATGTGTGTGTGGCGTGCGTGCGTGTGTGTGCGTGCGTGTGTGTGCGTGCGTGCGTGTGTGTGTGTCTGTTTCAGCGCTTAGATTTGATTTTATCAAGATTTTGCGCTATATAAATATTGTAATTATTATTAATTATTATTATTAACATTTTCAGTTCTATATAACACTAAAGAACTCTCTTCCTGATGTTAACTGATAGGCATTTGTTGGTAAGAACGCTTTTCATTGTCTTGAATGCTGTTTTAGCTTGGCCGATTCTGCTGACTGTTTCTGATGACATGACTAATACTACTACAAGCAATAAATTCTTCCACAACATCACACATTTCAACCCCTCCCCCCTTAACCAATTTCCTATTCACGTCCTCTCGCCTCTGACCTAAAATCACACTCACCACTCTGTCTTGTCCTTACTGTATAAGTGTCAATATTTAGTTGTACTAATCAGTGACTACAACATGTTGGTATCTGTCGAAGAATCAGCCCCTGTGTTTGGGCACACACCAGTGGCCATTAAGTCAGGCCATCTGTATGGAGGCCACACCTGTGTGGTGGCCAGCGTGTGTATATAACCCACTGGCTTTCCTTCCTCATCTGACATTGACTGCAGTCAGTACTGTTGTGGTGGGCTGACTGTTTACACCATACTGCCAATACCAGGTAATGTCCACACACTGTTACAGTCTGTCTTGGTCACCAACCCCACGTGATATAGTTTTATAACACACACACACACACACACACCACCACACACACACACACACACACACACACACCACACACCACACACACGCACCACGCACACGCACGCACGCACACACACTGGACAATACCTAAAATATAATGCGCTAGACCTACTGTTTTATTCTGTTCTGTTTTTGTTTTGTTTTGTTTTCTTGTTTCATTTTATTTTGTCGTGGGTTAGGGTTTTGTGTTGTGTTTTGTTTTGGTTTGGTTTTGGTTTGTTTTCTTGTTTTGTTTGGTTTGGTTTTGCTCTGCTTTGCTTTGTCCATCATCTGATTATTTTTGTTCAAATTTTGGTTAAAAGAGCGTTACGTTTTGGTCATTTATATGTGTTGATATTTCTTCCACTGATGGCGAGTTACACCACAGACATGGATGGTTTACCTTTTGTCCGCCGTACGATCTCGTGCCATGAACTGTTTGAAAGTTTTTCATTGAAGTTGACGGACAAAATAAATACGTGCATGGGAACTTCATCATAGTTCAAGTAATGGGCATGGTCTCCATTCGACTGGAGAAAAGCAAGTTAGTTGGGTCCCTCCCTGGGACAGTGTGGAGCGCAATGTGTAACATGTTACCTGTTTCCCCAGACACCACTGTGTTACAGCGATGTACTCAGACACTGCTCTGTGGCAGTGAAGGAGTCTCTCACTTTTCACACCAATGGTTGGCACCGTCACGAAAGTTCACTCTCATGACGACATTTTCTTCATGTGTTATCAGAGGTCTTCTGTTGCCATCGTAAGTGGAGTTTATGTTCAGTTTCCTGACAAACCAGTGATGACAGCAGTGGAAAGGGTTGGTGGGGGATTTGTAGGACCATTGGTCACAAGATCTGTTGAGGAAAACGTCAGGATTCTAGTTTCACTTTCAATTTTCTCCTAGTCACACAGTTTCAGTGTTCGTGTCACAGTTTCAGTGTTCTCCTAGTCACAGTTTCAGTGTTCTGCCTAGTCACAGTTTCAGTGTTCTCCTGTCACAGTTTTCATGTTTCCTGCACAGTTCAGTGTTTCCTGTCACAGTTTGTGTTTTGACAGTTTCAGTGTTTTGTACGTTCAGTTTCTGTCACAGTTTCAGTGTTCTCCTAGTCACAGTTTCAGTGTTCTTGTCACAGTTTCAGTGTTCTTTCACAGTTTCAGTGTTCTCCTAGTCACAGTTTCAGTGTTCTTGTCACAGTTTCAGTGTTCTTGTCACTTTCAGGTCTTAGTCACAGTTTCAGTGTTCTCCTTGTCACAGTTTCAGTGTTCTCCTAGTCACAGTTTCAGTGTTCTTGTCACAGTTCAGTGTTCCCTAGTCACAGTTTCAGTGTTCTTCCTTAGTCACACAGTTTCAGTGTTCTCTGTCACAGTTTCAGTGTTCTCCTTGTCACAGTTTCAGTGTTCTCCTAGTCACAGTTTCAGTGTTCTCCTTGTCACAGTTTCAGTGTTCTCCTTGTCACAGTTTCAGTGTTCTCCTGTCACAGTTCAGTGTTCTCCTATAGTTTCAATGTTCTCCTAGTCACAGTTTCATGTTCTCCTAGTCACAGTTTCAGTGTCTCCTAGTCACAGTTTCAGTGTTCTTGTCACAGTTTCAGTGTTCTCCTAGTCACAATTTCATTGTTCCCCTGGTCAGGTTTAGTGTTGTCCTATTCACAGTTTCAGTGTTCTCCTAGCTACAGTTTCTGTGTTGTCCTGTTCACAGTTTCAGTGTTCTGTTCGTCACAGTTTCGGTGTTCTCCTAGTCACAGTTTCAATGTTCTCCTAGTCACAATTTCAGTGTTCTCTAGTCAGTTTCATTGTTCTAGTCACAGTTTCAATATTCTCCTAGTCACAGTTTCAGTGTTTTCCTAGTCACGGTTTCAATGTCTCCCAGTCACGGTTTCAGTATTCTCCTCCAGTTCAGCGTTTCTAGTCAGTTCATTCTCTAGTCAGTTTCAGTGTTCTAGTCACAGTTTCAGTGTTTTCCCCAGTTACTTTCAATTTCATCCTAGTCACACTTTCATATTCTCCCAGTTAATTTCAATTTTATCCCAGGCACAGCTTCAATGGTCCCTTAGTCATGATTTCAGTGTTCTCCTCACAGTGTTTCCACTGTGGAGCTGATATGAAAATTCTAGCCAGGAATAACGATTGTAGGACAAAAGTAAGGGATCATGCAGTCAAGCCGTTCTCAAAGCAGAGAAGCTGGTTACCCAGTATCATTTGCACCACAGACACACAACCCCCATTCCCAGCCACAAAAGATCACAACTCACTCACCCGAAGAAGATCATGTGATTTACTTACTGCCCAGTATACCAATGGCATGTAGGCCACAACGAAGATTTTCTGCTCCCGTCTGCTCTGGCCCAGCCTTTGTATGGAACACCAGATACGTTTCAGGGCTTTGAGGTGTCTTTCAGTTGTTTTGTTGTTGTTGTTGTTGTTGTTGTTTTGTTTTCGTTTTTGGTTTTTGGGTTTTTTGGTTTCAATTTCTCAGGATGATGTCTCCGAGTTCGGAATGAATTCCATATGCACTAACGACTCAGGTGCCATGTGATGGAGAAGATCCAGAATGATCACGGCACACGCCTTAAGCCTGCACATAAACCCATGTGCTGGCCAGGTACTGAGGTCCTACCTAGATAGTTCATAGCCCTGGGGTCGTAGGGGAGTGAGGTGGCAGAGACCTCAACTTTTCCCAGGGCCAGCACCACGAGGGTAGCGCCCATCCCTCTCCCTCGTTTCAAATTTATATTCATATTCACATGTTTTTTTAACCAAGATTTCAGAAAGGCAAGGAGGCTAATTGTATTTCAAGGGGTGGGACTGGGAAACCAACCTATCTCTCCAATGATTTTTACCAAGGCAGCCGTGTAATGCCCTACTCTTCACGATTTTCAATTGCCGTGGGATCTTTAGCGTGCGCAGCCAGAGGACACACAGGTCCGATTCGTTTTTAGTCCCCTTCCGAAGCACTACACGTGCAGTTCGATTTTCCGGTCAAACTGAGGAGAAAAGTCGAGGCCTCTACGGGGAGCGAACCCTGGAACCTCGAATTAAGTTATTGGCAGGCGAACGTCTAAACCATTCTGCTACTCTTCTCTTCTCTTTCAGAATCTCGTGAAGAAGCAGAAATTTCGTGGCGGTGCCAGCCTTGCAGGTGAGAGATGTCTTTATTTTGAATATCAACGACAGGAAACAGTCTTTATGCTGGTACTGTCTTTACAGGTTGTGGACAGTACTGCTTTGAGTGTATAATGGGTGGAAGTCAGTCAACGACTCCTGCTAAAAGAGAGCAAAATGTCAAGTCCTTGGCTGCCTCCTTGCAGAAATCTCGAGCTAACCGTCTGCGTGCGGTTCTGAAAAACGATGAGTACGGTTTGGACTCTCCTGACAGTGGTGCCGAAACCGTAGGTAAGCACGTTGTATAGACTGACTGAGTGAGGTAGTTGTTGTAGCGCTATTATGGTAAAAAGACTCTCCTGACAGTGGTGCCAAAACCGTAAGTAAGCGCACTGTCTAGACCGACTGACTGAGTGAGGTAGTTATTGTAGTGTTATTATGGTAAAAAGACTCTCCTGACTAGTGGTGCCGAAAGTGCAGGTAAGCACATTGTCTGGACTGACTGAGTGAGGTATTTGTTGTAGTTCCATTATGGTAAACAGACTCTTCTGGCAGTGGTGCCGAAAGCGCAGGTAAGCAATTGTGTAGATTGACTGAGTGAGGTAGGTATTGTTGTGCCATAATGGTAAAAAGACTCCTGACAGTGGCGCCAAAACCGTAGGTAGGCGTATTGTCTAGACCGATTGAGTATTTGTTGTAGTGCTATTATGGTAAAAAGACTCTCCTCACAGTGGTGCCAGAAGCGCAGATAAACGTATTGTGTAGACCGAGTGAGGTAGTTATTGTAGTGCCATTATGGTAAAAAGACTCCTGAGACGGAGCACAGATGCAGTCGCGGTTTTATCATCAAAGGCTGCATTAGTTTGTCATCTTGTGCTGCTTATCAAGTTTTGCTGTGGGGTATCATATTTGCTACTTGGGCTATTTATCACAGTTTTAAAAAATTCTGGGACGTAGAAATATTGACGTTGCCGCTTTTGGTTAGTCACTGGTGAAACGTTAAATTGGTATTTGATTATTATCATATTATGTCACCCGTGGCAGGTTGTCCTGGTCGTTTTATTAT
>CM060307.1:46208680-46241180 GCA_030674185.1 Monoplex corrugatus
GTTGTTTGTTTGTTTTGTTGGTTGGTTGGTTGGTTGGTTGGTTGGTTGGTTGGTTGGTTGGTTGGTTGGTTGGTTGTTTGTTTGTTTGTTTGTTTGTTGTTTTGGTTGGTTAGTTGGTTGGTTGGTTGGTTGGTTGGTTGGTTGGTTGGTTGTTTGGTTGGTTGGTTGGTTGGTTGGTTGGTTGGTTGGTTGGTTTTGTTTTGTGTTGTTGTTTGGTTGTTGGTTGGTTGGTTGGTTGGTTTGGTTGGTTGGTTGGTTGGGTTGGTTGGTTGGTTGGTTGGTTGGTTGGTTGGTTGGTTGGTTGGTTGGTTGGTTGGTTGGTTGTTGGTTGCTTGGTTGGTTGGTTGGTTGGTTGCTTGGTTGCTTGGTTGCTTGGTTGGCTTGGTTTGGTTGGTTGGTTGGTTGCTTGGTTGCTTGGTTGGTTGGTTGGTTGCTTGGTTGGTTGCTTGGTTGGTTGCTTGGTTGGTTGGTTGGTTTGGTGGTTGGTTGCTTGCTTGGTTGCTTAGTAGGTGTTTGTTTGTTTGTTGTTTGTTTGTTTGTTTGTTTTTATTTGCTTTTTATTCGTTCCGATTTTCTTGTACGTATTTATGTACGTTGTCTTGCTCACTCTGTGCAGGCGATATTTTGCTGCACAGTCTGCATAGTCCGTCTTCGGTGGGTGTGCCTGCTGAATGTTCTCATGTTTCCATAAGCCACCAGACACAGACGCAACTTGCAGGATCTTTAACGCGCATAGTTGACGTTCTGAGACGTGTATACATTCAAAGGAGCTTTAAGCACTATTAGGTCTGCATCCATGAAAAATCTCCACCCATCACCTGCCAGGTGGGAGGTACCCAGGATAGGATCAAATCGAGATTCTCTGAATATATGTCCAATTACCCTCCCGTTCTAGCCCTGATATGGCTCAACGCAGTCGGCTGGGCTTTAAACAACAATAACAATAACCCTCCCGTTCTATGGGTCTGGGTAGGACCTCAGCACCTGGCCAGCTCATGGATTTCTGTACAGGTATAAGGCTTGTGGCACGATCACCACACCCATGGCACCTGTGACGTTAGTGCATATGGGAATTCGTTCCGAGTGCAGAGACATCATCTTGAAAAACTGAAACTGTCTGGGTCTACAGGATTGTTCTCTGCAGTGAAGTAACGTTCACGGACACGAGTGAAACTGAAGATGTTAACGTGGATGGCGGTGTGATGTGCAACTACCCTATCCACTGTTTTGATGGTAGGTTGACTGACTGGCTGGCTGACTGACTGGCTGACTGGCTGACGACTGACTGCGACTGATGAGACTGACTGACTGGCTGACTGACTGACTGATGGCTGACTGATTGCTGACTGACTGACTGATTGGCTGACTGACTGACTGACTGATTGGCTGACTGACTGACTGACTGATTGTCTGACTGACTGACTGACTACTGACTGATTGGCTGTGACTGACTGACTGACGACTGACTGACTGACTGACTGACTGGCTGGCTGTTCCCTTCCTATGATCATTGATTACGTCCAACGTGTTCGTCGATTTCTGTAAATGCACGATGTTTAGGGATAATATAAGTAATAATCATAATATTAATGATGATGATAATGATTTTTTTTTTAATGATGATGATGATATGATGATGATGATAATGAGAAGAAGATGATGATGATGATGATGATGGATGATTGATAATGATTGATTGATTGATGATGATGATTGATGATAGTTGATGATGATGATTGATGACGGCGATAACAATGATGACGACGACAATGATACGACGACGACAGTGACGACGATGAAAAAATGTTCAATGATGTTACTGATGATTGGTGATCGTGATGTTGACGACGACGGAAGACATGGTTTTCATGACATGACGATAATGACGACGACCACGACGACAACTACCATCACAATGACAATGACAACGACGAAGGTCATAGCGATGGTGGTGGTGGTGGTGGTGATGATGATGATGATTGATGGATGATGATTGATGATTGATGGATGGTGGTGGTGGTGGTGGTGACGGTGGTGATAATGATGATGATGACGACGACGACGAAGATGATGATGATGACGACGACGACGACGACGATTACGACAACGACAATGACTACGAAGACGCCCAATAGGACAGTGACGCTGATGATAACAATGATGTCGACGATGACAAAGAATATGACAGTGATGCCTGATGATTGACAAGGACGATGTATCAACAGGGTGGTTCCTGTCCATGAAGCCAGAGGACAGCTTCTTACAACGTCTTCAGCCGCTCCATGACATTCCTGTACTCATACAGCGCAGTGTCTGTTTTGAACCTTACAACAACAAGACCCTGGGCTTGCTCCTGGTAAACACTGCTATTGCTGCTGTCTGTCGGTACTTCTGTCTTTCTTTATTTAACGTCTGTTCACTATGTGTGTCTGTGTGTGTCTGTCTGCCTCCCTGCCTGCCTCCCTGTCTGCCTGTCAGCTTGTCTGCCTGTCTCTCTGCTTGGCTGCCTGTTCGTGTGTTTGCCTGCCTGCCTCCCTGCCCACCTCTCCGCCTGTGTGTTTACATGTCTGCCTGCCTGTCCGCCTGACTGCCTTTTCTGTGTGTTTGCCTGCCTGCCTGCCTGTTTGTCTGTCTGTCTGCCTGCCTGTTGCTTCTTCTCCTCTTCCTCTTGTGTCTCTGTCTCTGTCTCTATCTCTCTGTTCTCTGTCTCTCTGTTCTCTCTGTCCCTGTCTCTCTGTCTCTGTCTCTGTCTCTCTCTGTTTCTGTCTCTCTCTCTCTCTGTCTCTTTCTCTCTCCCTCTCCCTCTCTCTCTCTCCCTCTCCCTCTCTCTCTCTCCTCTCCCTCCCTCCCTCTCTCTCTCTCTCATTTACTTCTTTCCTCTCCCATTCATGTGTATGCGTATGTGTGTGTGCACAGGTGTGTGTTTGCATATATATGTGCGTGCGTGCGTGTTTGTTTTTATTTGTTTTGTTTATTATTTGTTTTCCACCCCCAAAATGTGTTTAGTATGTTCGTCGATTTCGCAGAGTTGTTTTCCTTGTATGAACAGTCTGGCTGGTTATAGGTGCAGACTACTTGTATGGCATAGTCTTGTTCTCTCCTGCCACAACCCTACACACTACAACACATTACAAGTTTTGATGTGCTGCAACATTGTACATTACAGCACAATGTGACTGAACCCAATACAGTTCCAGTTTCACTTTTAGTTTTTCCCAGGATACCCCCTTGGGGATGCCCGGGGGGGCTCTTTCACTATGAATAGTATCCCCACCTTCTGGAAATTCTGTACTATCGATTTCCTTTTTTTCTGTCACTCTCTTTGTTTCTGCCTTGTTGCTTTGCTTTTTGTCATTTCTTCCTATCGTTTTCTGCCTTGCTGGTCCATTCACCTGTATGTGTTCGATAATGTCTTGCGTACTTTCTCTTAGGAATGATAATTGGGTACATGTATTCAGTGCATTTTTGGCTCTAGGGAGGTGAGATATGCGAAAGCAATTTAGGTAATTTATGCCCGTTTTTACGTATGTCTTGGTTTTCTTAGGTATGCTTAAATTTGTATTCAGGTGTGTTTTTTAAACTCCCATGTGCGATAAATTGGACGGAGTGGTCAACGCCGGAAACATGTCCTTAAATTATGTGAGCAAATGCATTGATATGTGTACTTAATTTTCTTTTCTTTTTTTTTCTGTTGAAGTTTTCGTATGTTTTGAAGCGGTTGTAGCCCTGATATGGTTCTAAGCAGTCGGCTGGGCTTTAAACGACAATAACAATAACAATAACAATTTTCTCAGGGTGATGCATCCGCGCTCAGAATGAATTCCACATGCGCCGACGCTACAGATGCCATGAGATGGATAAGATCCAAATGGCTATGGCATAGACCTTATGCATAAGCCCTTCTCGGGATAGATGTGTCTCACCCGAGGGTTGAACTGAAAACCCCTTGCGTTAAGAGGACGAAAAACGAGTCGGACCTGTGTGCCTTCTGGCCCGCGTATGTTACAGATCCCATGGCAGTTGAAAATCGTGAAGAGCAGGATATTCGCACGGTTGCCCTGGTATAAAATGTTAGAGAGATGTATGTATGGATGTGTGTATGTATGTATGTATGTATGTATTATGTATGCACGTACGTACGTACGTACGCACGCACGCACGTATGTACGCACGTATGTATGTAATGTATGCATGTATGTATGTATGTATGTATGAATTATGTATGAATAATGTATGAATAATTTATGAGTTATGTATGAATTATGTATGAATCATGTACGAATTATGTACGAATTATGTGTGTACGTGGTGCAGTACAGTGAAGGACAGGACGACATAATGAAGGTCAGGTTGGAGAAAAGAATTGGCTGCCGTCTGCCCGCCGCACCGGCAGAGAAAACGAAACTGTTTTTGTGAGTGCTGTCTGTCGTCTGTCGTCTTTCTGTCTGTCTGTCTGTTCTGTCGTCTGTCTGTCTGTCTGTCTCCTTGTCTGTATCTGTCTGCTTGTCTGTCAGTTTCCTGTCTGTGAGTGTGTGCCTCCCTGTATGTCTGTCAATATCTCTGTGTGTCCGTGTGTCTGTCTGTCTGTCTGGCTGGCTGGCTGGCTGGCTGGCTGGCTGTCTGTCTGCAGAGATAACAAGGCTGTTTTTGAGAGTGCCATCGGTCTGGCTGTTTCTTTTTCTGTATGTATCTGTATGTCTGTCAGGTTTCCTTTTGCTTGTCTGTCTGTCTGTCAGTCTGATTGTCTGTCTCTCTCTCTTTCTCTGTTCTCTCTCTCTCTCTCTCTCTCTCTTCTCTCTCACTGTTCTGTTCTGTTCTGTTCTCTCTCTCTCTTTGTTCTCTCTCTCTCTCTGTTCTCTCTGTTCTGTCTTTTTCTCTGTTCTCTCTTTCTCTTTCTCTTCTCTCTCTCTCTTTCTCTTCTCCCTCCTCCCTCTCTCTCTCTTCTGTTCCTCTCTGTCTTTCTGTCTGTCTGTCTGTCCCTCTATCTCTGTCTCTTCTCTCTCTCTCTCTCTCTCTCTCTCCCTCTCTCTCTCCTCTCTCCTCTCTCTCTCGCTCTGTCGCTCTCTGTCGTTCTGTCTGTCCCTCTCTCTCTCTCTCTCTCTCTTACTCACTCTCTCGTTCTCTTTCTTTTTTCCTTGTCTATTCGTCTGTCTGTCGGTCTCTGTCTTTCTCTGTCTGCCTGTCTGATTAGTTATGATAGTGTTTGTGTGTGTGCACGTGTGTGTGTATCTGTGTGTGTCTATATATGGTGTGTGGGTGGTTGGATGTATGGCTGGGTGTGTATGTGTGTACATGAGTGTATGATGTGTGTGTGAGAGAGAGAAAGAGAGAGAGGGAGAGAGAGAGAGAATATTGTGTGTGTCTGTTCTGTGAGTGCGTGTGTGTAAGTGTGTGTGTGTGTACGTGTGTGTGGGGAGGGGGGAATGGGTGGAGGCTGGTGGAACAGCTGGTAAATCAGTGGGACCACAAGTTGATCAAATAATTGTTGGTCAGTTAGTTGGTCAGTGTGGGCTGACATTGCTTCCATGGTTGTCGTCCTTCTGTAACTAAGACATCAATAACCCTGTTAAGGTTTGTTAGGGTGTGTGTGGAGAGAGAGAGAAGAGAGAAAGTGAGAGAGAGAGAGAGGTGTGTGTGTGTATGTGTGTGTATGTGTGTGTGTGTGTGTGTGTGTGTGTGTGTGAGTGTGTGAGTGAGTGAGTGTATGTGTTTGTGTGAGTAAATGTGTGTTTTGTGTGAGTGTGTGTGTGTGAGTGTGTGTGAGTGAATGTTCGTGCGTGTGTATGTGTGTATGTATGTTCGTATGTATGTATGTATGTATGTATGTAAAGTATGTATGTGGTGTGTGTGTGTGTGAGTGTTTGTGTGTGTCTGTGAGTGTGTCTGTGTTTTGTTTGGTTTGTTTGGTTGGTTGTTCGTGCGTGCGTGCGTGCCTGCCTGCGTGTGTGTGTGAGTGTGTGTGTTCGTTTTTTTGTTTGTTTGTTTGTTTCTGAGTGTGTGTGTTTTCTAAGTGTGTGTATATTTGTACGTGTGTATGTGTGTGTTTGTTTATTTGTTTGTGTGTATGTGCGTGTGTGGGAGTGTGTGTGTGTTTATAAGTGTGTGTGTGCATATATGTGTGTATGTGTGTGTCAACGCTGTGTGTGTGTATGTGTGTACGCATGCGCACGCGTGTCGGTGTGCGAGTGGATGCGCGAACGTGTATATATGCTTGTGTGCGTGGATGTGCATGTGTGTGTCAATGCATGCGTGTGTCTGTGTGCTGTGTTTGTTTGTACGTGCGTGTGTGTGCGTTGTATCTGTGTATGTTGTGTGTGCGCGTACGTGTGTGTATATGCCTGTGCCCGTGCGTGAGTTTGTATGTGTGTGTCTTTCTGTGTGTGTGTTTGTGTACGCGTGCGTATATGTGACTTTTCTTTGTGTATATTTATGTGTGTCTGTGCGTGTGCGCGCGCGTGTGTGTGTGCCCGTGTGAATGTTTGTGTGTGCGTGTGTATGAACGTGAGTTTTCTCTGTGTGTTTATTTGTGTGTCTGTGTGTGCGTTCGTACGTTCGTGCGTGCGTGCGTGTGTGTGTGCGTGCATGTGTGTGTGTGCGTATGTATGTATGTGCGTATATGTGGTGTGTGTGTGTGTTATGTATTTATGTATATATATATGTGTGTGTGTGTGTGTGTGCGTGCGTGTGTGTGTGTGTATGTGTGTGTGTTGGTGTGCGTGCGTGCGTGCGTGCGTGCGTGTGTGTGTGTGTGTGTGTGTGTGTGTGTGTGTGTGTGTGGTGTGTGTGTGTGTGTGTGTGTGTGTGTGTGTGTGTGTGTGTGTGTGTGTGTGTGTGTGTGTGTGAGCAGAGAACGGCAGGAGCAGCTGAAGGTGAAGAAGAGGGCAGAACGAGAACACTTTCGTGTGGTCAAGGCTGTAGATGCTTTCTGGCTGTAAGTGTTGTCTTCAAGATATCTCTGTCTCTTTCTGTTGTCTCTGTCTCTCTCTCTCCTCTCTCTTCTCTCTCCTCTCCTCTCTCTCTCTCTCTGCTCTCTCTCTCTCTCTCTGCCTCTCTCTCTTTCTCTCCTCTCCTTGTCTTCTTCTCTTTCTCTCTTCTCTCTCTCTCCTCTCTCTCTTCTCTCTCTCTCCCTCTCTCTCCCTCTCTCTCTTTCCCTGTGTGTGTGTCTGTGTGTGTCTCTGTCTCTCTCTGTCTTTGTCTCTTTCTGTTCTCTCTCTCTCTCTCTCTCTCTGTTTCTTTCTTTCTTTCTTTCTGTCCTTCTTTCTGTCCTTCTTTCTCTCTCAGTCTTTCTCTGTCTCTCTCTGTCTCTCTCTGTCTTTGTCTCTTTCTGTTTCTGTCTCTCTTTCTCTGTTTTCCTTCTTTCTTTCTGTCCTTTCTCTTTCTGTCCTCTTTCTCTGTCTCTCTCTTTCTCTGTCTTTCTCTCTCTGTTTTTCTCTCATTTTTCTCTCTCTTCTCTCTCTCTCTCTCTCTCTCTCTCTCTCTCTCTCTCTCTCTCTCTCTCTCTCTCCATCCATCCATCCATCCATCCACCCACCCATCCTATATCGGTCCCTGCATGCCTCCCTTCCTCTGTCTATCCATCCTTCCGTCCGTTCTTCCCGTCTGCATCTTTTCTTCCATCTATCAATCTATTCATCCATCCGCCCCTCCCTCCATCCATTTATCTATCCATTAACCATCCATCTATCCATTAACCATCCATCTATCTATCCATCCGTCACTGCATCTTTTTTCTTCTTTTGGCTATCTATCCATTCATCCCTCCGTGCCTCCTTCCGTACATCTATCTATCCATCTATCCATCTGTCCATCCATCCATCCATCCATCCACCCTTCTGCCACTGCATCTTTCCCGCTGTCTATCTAAACTTCAGCGCATACAGAACCACGCGGCTCGCCTTGTTCTCCGCAAGCCCAGGCGTGAGAGTGCAAAATCTCTGCTTAGAACACTTCATTTGTTCCCGGTAAAGGCTAGGATTCAATATAAAGTTGCCTTCTCTGCTTTCAGTGTATCTATCACGAGAACATGCCATCCTATCTTGCCAACCTCCTGCAGGGTTACAAACCTCCTCGAATGCTCCGCTCTTCTGACACCTCACTGTTGACTGTTCCTCGCTTCTCTCTAGACACCTTTGGTAAAAAAAATCTTTCTCTGTCTTTGGCCCAAATGTATGGAACTCTCTACCACTGTCTCTCAGAAAAACTAAGTGTTTCTCAACCTTCAAACGGCACCTGAAAACCCACCTCTTTCAAACTCATCTAACCTGAAGAGCCTTAGTTTGCAGTCTGCATCAGACTAATCTCTCCTGCCTGTATAACAGTATTTTGTATAAGGGCCTATAGAGCAAGGTGTGTGTGTGCGTGCATGTGTGTATGTGTGTGTGTGTGTGTGTGTGTGTGTGTGTGTGTGTGTGTGTGTGTGTGTGTGTGTGCTTGAGTGAGCATGTGTGTGTATCACTGTATGTGTACAGCTGAGGAGGGGATAGGGGAGAAATTGAGTGGGAAAGAGACTGAAATACTTTAAGAAACTTTTTTAAATCTTTGTTTGTATGTAAATTGTGATGCATGATATGCGAATAGTTTATAATTTGTGAGGTAGTTTTGATTGTCAAGGTGTTAATGCTGTAATACTGAAGTTATAATGTTTTTCCTGTATATGGATTAGAATTTTTCTGTTTTTATCTTCATTCAAAATATTGATTATAATTTTATGTACAACTATTGCATGCATAAACACACACACACGCATGCAAACATAGCACACGCACACACTCACCACACACACCAACAACACACACACACACACACACACACACACACACACACACCACACACACACACACACACTCTTACAAACACACCCAACAGCAACGCACACGCACGCACACACACACGTACACACACACACACGTACGCAAGCACACACACGCAGCAATATATAAACACAGTATGCCTCTTTATTCATATGAAAAATCTGTTAATCTTTCTTCATTACATAAGTCAGTGTTTAAATTTTAATATTCTGTGGTTTCTTATGTGTCTTCTTACTTGTATAGCTTTAATGTTTGTTGTTATCTTATTGTGTATGTAATTGTGAACATTTTTTATCACCTTTTGCCTTTCTTGCGAAATGTAAAGCGCTGGTGAGCATGTTTTTATATGGAATATGCGCTATACAAATAAACATTATTATTATTATTATTATTATTATATTATTATTATTATTACCCATCCATTCGTCCATCCGTCCCTCCCTATCTTCCTCTCTCCATCCATCCATCTGTCCCTCCTGCGTCCGTCCCTCCGGAAGAATAGTGGCAGAATGGTTAAGACGTTCGCCTGCCAGTAACTAAACTCCAGATTCCAAGGTTCGTTTCCTATTGAGGCCTCAAAAAGTTGTGTGTGTGTGTGTGTGTGTGTGTGTCTGTGTGTGTACGTGCGTGCGTGCGTGTGTGTGTGTGTGTGTGTGTGTGTGTGTGTGTGTGTGTGTGATTTGATTTGATTTTATCAAGATTTTGCGCTATATAAATAAATATTGTAATTATAATTATATGAGTGTGTGTGTGTGAGTGCAGGTGTTGAAAAAGCACAGCAACAACCAGGACACTGCTGTCGACATAAAAGAACTGGAAGCGGCATTCCAAGATGTGAGTCGTGTGGGGTTGTGTCGTTTGGTGTGATGTCATTTTGTCATGTCGTGTCGTGTCATTGTGTCACTGATCCCTGTCATGTCATATTGTCATTGTGTCATTGATATGTGTATTGTTATTGTTTCATTGTGTGGTGTCGTGTCATTGTGTTGTGTCGTGTCATTGTGTGGTGTTGTGTCGTGTCATTGTGTTTGTGTCGTGTCATTGTGTTGTGTCGTGTCATTGTGTTGTGTCGTGTCATTGTGTTGTGTCGCGTCATTGTGTTGTGTCGTGTCATTGTGTTTTGTCGTGTCATTGTGTTGTGTTGTGTCATTATGTTGTGTCGTTTCATTGTGTGGTGTTGTGTCGGGTTGTGTCGTGTCATTGTGTTGTGTCGTGTCATTGGGTTGTGTCGTGTCATTGTGTTGTGTCGTGTTATTGTGTTGTGTCGTGTCATTGTGTGGTGTAGTGTCGTTGTGTCGTGTTGTGTCGTGTCATTGTGTAGTGTTGTGTCATTGTGTAGTGTTGTGTCGTGTCATTGTGTGGTGTCGCGTCGTTGTGTCGGGTTGTGTCGTGTCGTTGTGTTGTGTCATGTCATTGTGTTGTGTCGTGTCATGTGTTGTGTCGTGTCATTGTGTTGTGTAGTGTCATTGTGTGGTGTAGCGTCGTTGTGTCGGTTGTGTCGTTGTGTTGTGTCATGTCATTGTGTTGTGTCGTGTCATTGTGTTGTGTCGTGTCAGATAGATAGGCAAGGAGAAGGCATCTGCTGTTGATGAACCAGACAGTACTGTCAAGAAGCATCGTTTCTCACTGATGATACAGAAAATGTGTTGATGGTTTGCAGGTAGATGCCTTTCCCCCTGAGCAGGCCGAAGTGTTGTTCGGCAAAGACGTCAGTATCAGTCAGGTCTTCACCCTTCTGGACCAAGACTGCAACGGAAAGGTGAAACCAAATATTTGCCTTTTTTGTTCATGTATTTCAGAGTTGTACAGACTTAAAGAGAAGGTGCATGCTTAACCGTTTGACTTCCACACCTTATCCATTATCTGCAAAAACTTAATCCTTTAACTCCCTCACCCTATCCACCAGCTTCCTGTAAGGTGAGGGAGTCAAATGGTTAACCTGTGACTCCTGCACACTGTCTACCAGCATCCCGCGTTGTCAACCATTCTAGCAAAGCAAAAGCTTAACCTTTTTGACTCCCTCACCCTATCCACCAGCTTCCTACAGGAAGCTGGTCGATAGGGTGAGGGAGTCAAAGGGTTAAGTTTTTGCAGTTGACGGATAGGGTGCGGGAGTCAAAGGGTTAAGTTTTTGCTTTGCTTGCGTGGTTGACAATGCAGGATGCTGGTAGACAGGGTGCAGGAGTCAAGGGGTTAGCTTGTTTTCCTCTTCTTGTTGTTTTTGTTGGTGTCGTTGTTGATGTCGTTGTTGGTGTTGGTGTCGCTGTTGGTGTCGTCGTCGTTGTTGTTGTTGTTGTTAGCACTGTTGCTGCCGTTATTACTACTACTGTTACTACTATTCCTCTTCGTTGTTGCTGTTTGTTGTTATGTTGTCGTGGGCACAAATCTGATAAAAGCAAAGTGACTAGACAGCACTGGTAGTGTTGTGGAAGGACCTCGGGTTTTGATCAGGGTCACAAGTGTATGGAGAAGATGATAAACTGGACAACATCTTGTGATGGTAAGCATTTGTTGCAACTGTGCTGAATCAGTTTTGTCTGTGAAACGAAAAGTACCCCAGCATTTGGTGGGTGGGCTATTCAGTTGACAGGCCTACGTCTATGCGTTGAGATGCGATGTTCTTACACTTCAGTTATATTGGCAATATAAAACAAAATGTGGGCATTTTATCATCATTATCTTTATCATCATCCTCATCATCATCGTCGTCGTCGTCATCATCGTCATCATCATTGTCATTGTTGTTGTCTATTTCACAACAGATCTCCTATGATGAGTTGTTGCGTTTCATCGAGAAGAGCGGAGTGGACCTGCAGTCGCTATTCATTGGCTACAGGCCTCAGCGTATCACAGACATCTTTTCCTACCTGGCCACTCTACACAACACCCTCACACACAACGTGCAGAAGCTCTTTGCAGAGGTCAGTATGACTGTGGTTGTGGCTGTGACTGTGGTTGTGGTCGTGTCTGTGGTTGTGGCTATGGCTGTGGTTGTGGCTGTGGCCATGGATGTGGCTGTGGCCATGGTTGTGGTTTTTGTTGTTGTGGCTGTGGCAGTGATTGTGGCTGTGGTTGTGGTTGTGGTTGTAATTATGGCTGTGGTAGTGACTGGTTGTGGCTGTGGTTGTGGTTTTGGCTGTGTTTATGGTTGTGGTTGTGGTTGTGTTGTGGCTGTAATTATGGCTGTGGTTGTGGCTGATTGTGGTTGTGGCTGAGTCTGTAGTTGTGCTTGTGGCTGTGGTTGTAGGTGCGGCTGTGATTGTGGTTGTGCCCGTGGCCGTGGTTGTGGCCGTGGTTGTGGCCTTGGCTGTGGTTGTGGCTGTGGTTGTGGCTGTGGCCGTGGCTGTGGCCATGGTTGCGGCTATGGCTGTTGTCGTGGTTGTGGCTGTGGTTGTGGCCGTGGCTGTGTCCATGGTTGCGGCTGTGGCTGTTGTCGTGGCTGTAGCTGTGGTTGTGGCTGTGGTTGTGGCTGAGGTTGTGGCCGTGGTTGTGGTTGTGGCCGTGGTTGTGGCTGTGGCCTTGGTTGTGGTTGTGGCTATGGCTGTAGCCGTGGCCATGGCCGTGGCTGTGGTTGTGGCTGTGGCTGTGGCTGTGTGCACTTATGCATGACTGGATGGATCGATGGGAAGATTGTGTGTGTGTGTGTGCGCGCGCGCGCGTGTGGTGTGTGTGTGTGTCTGTGTGTGCGTGCGTGTGTGTGTGTATGTGTTTATCTCTCTTTGACTATTTATCTCTTTATTTCTCTTTCGTTTTCTCTTTCTTTTTTTTTCTTTCCCTCTCTGTCTCTCTTTGTCTCTGTCTGTCTGTCTGTCTCTCTCTCTCTCTTTCTCTCTCTCTCTCTCTCCCTCTCTTTCTCCCTCTCTCTCTTTCTCTTTTTTCCTTCCCTCTCTCTCTCTGTTTCTCATTTTCTTTTCCCCCCTCTCTCTCTTTTTGTCTGTCTGTCTCTCTCTCCTCTCTCTCTCTCTCTCTCTTTCTCTCTTCTCCCCATCTCTCTCCCCTCTCTCTCTTCCCTCTCTCTCTCTCTCTCTTTCTCTCTTCTCTCCCTCTGTCTCTCTCCTGTCACTCACGAGGCCCTTGTGTTTATTGTGTGGTGACATAATTTTCTAAACATTTTATTCATTTTTTTGTCATACAATAAACAGCCATCAGCATACAATGTGGTGACGAAAAATGATATCAATTTATATACGTAAGAAAAGACATTGTTGACATAGGAACAATACATAACACGCAGAACATAAAAATGTTTTATACATTGAAGGTTTCAGAGTAGACATCAAGATTTAAGTACATGTCATATAGATAATTTTCTTCTCTATTGAGAAAGCATTGGCATGTAGTTATTCTGCAGAGCATTAAAATGGACAACTCGTGTGTGTGTGTATGTGTGTGTGTGTGTGTGTGTGTGTGTGTGTGTGTGTGGTGTGTGTGTGTGTGTGTGTGTGTGTGTGTGTGTGTGTGCACAAGTGAGTGTGTTTGAGTGTGAGTGAGTATGTGTGTGAGTGAGTGAGTGAGTGTGTGTGTATGTGAGTGAGTGTTGTGTGTGTGGTGTGTGTGTATGTGTGTGTGTGTGCACAAGTGTGTTTGAGTGTGAATGAGTACGTGAGTGAGTGAGTGAGTGTGTGTGTGTGTGTGTGTGTATGTGTGTGTGTGCGTGTGTGGTGTGTGTGTGTGCACAAGTGAGTGTGCTTGAGTGTGAGTATGTGTGTGAGTGAGTGAGTGTGTGTGTGTATGTAAGTCTGTGTTATGTGTGTGTGTGCGCGCGCACAAGTGAGTGTGTTTGAGTGTGAGTGTGTGTGTGAGTGAGTGAGTGTGTGTGTGTGTGTATGTGAGTGAGTGTGTGTGTGTATGTGTTGTGTGTGTGTGTGTGTGTGTGTGTGTGTGTGTGTGTTTCCTACTGTTCAATTTTCTATCTTATATTTAGTAGTCTTTGGAAAGTAGGTACATAGGGAACGTATTTGTCAATTTTTATATGCATTATAATCAGATCAAATACTCAATCTGTTTTTACAGTTTGATCAACACCGAACAATACAATGTTCCGTGTAATTTTAATATTTAAGGCATTTTCATATTTTTCGTTCAATATACATTTAATCAAGTTCCAAAAGTTCCGGACACAGCAGCAGTTCCACAGGAAACGTTCAGTAGTGTCTCTTGTGTTGTTACACCATGTACAAATTGTCGTGGTTGTTACATCCACTGCGTTTAAAATAGTATTGTTACACATACATTTTCAATCACACTCAACATCAGCCCTATAGATGGCCTTCGTGGACGGCTGAGTTATACACAGCATGGATTGAATACATCAAGGAAAGGGGTTTTATGTACTGGGATCAGGCAAGGTTTTTTCTCTGTACATCAACTCACGTATTGGTCCAACGTCAACTTTTTCTCTGTACTTCAGCTAATCTTTATTGCTCCAGTCAGCTTTTTCTCTGTACATCAGCTCATCTTTATTGGTCCAACGTTAACTTTTTCCCTGTACATCAACTCATCTTTATTGGTCCAAAGGGCACTGTACATTTATGTCTAGAGCTTCTGTCAAAGAGCAAGAAACCTGATCTGTGATGTTCAGCACTATAGTACAGGCAGCCCACAAAACTATCGTTATTCCCTCACCCCAAGAACTGGACCGCCGACATCTCTGACAGTGAAGGCTGAAAACAGAGCAGAGAGGAAACACAATCCATCCCTGTTTGGTCTCTGTCTGACACACGGTGTCTCATTCCAGACGGCTGCCGTAATATCTTGCCCACGTTTGTAACTACACACCTAGCTCCTCTGAGGATGCTAGCAGTTTGTGGCTACTGCGTTGTTTTGGTAATAAGGAATCGCCATCTTCCCTAGGCCAGTGAGCTGGAATGAAATGCTGTCTGCTCAAGTCATTTTGTCCTTCCTTCGCCACATTACCAGCACTCCCTCTCTATGTTCCAACAGCTAGGTTCCTCAGAAACTTGCTGAAGTCCTCAAAGACTGATGCGCGTTTCCTAGGTTCGGTACTGTGTTGGGGAGTTTGTAGTTTGCAGTTTGTTCAAGAGGGATTCATCGCACTCGGACAATTCCGTATGTGCTCCACCCAAATCTGCCAGCAATTATCTGGCAGACTCCCTAAGCCTGCACAAAAACTCTATGCGCTGGCAAGGTCTTGAAATTGGGGAGGAGGGGGGGGGGAACTTTTGAAACATTCATCTGACATCACCAGAATGACGGAAACATTAAGATGGGCAGTAAACAGGTCAGTTTGTAATGTTGCAGGTTGGGGTTGAACTCGAGATATCAGATCTTCAGTCCACGGCTCTATCAAAAGAACCTACCAGCCCGCGATGTTTTGGGAATACTCGTATGACAGGACGCTGTCCACCACTGATGGACGTTTCACAAAATTAATGGCAGGCAACAGATTACAATTACACATGCGTGGTACACTTTCCTTTACTCCGTGCAGAAAAGAACTAATCTCAGTCACCGGTTAGGTCACGTTTGTTGGCGCCTTTTCTGTCCACCTTTCATTACGGTTTTATGCAGTAAACGCCATTTACGTCACAAAACGCCACGCTTTGGATGCGGCGCTCCTGATGGTAGGTGATATTTTCACTGACAAAGTCAAGTCGAAGACCCAGCAAAAAGAAACATTTTTTAAGATCATTGCACTCAGGGAGGTTACCGTTTGTGCTCAGTTTTTCCCCTCATTTTCTACACAATCTGAATGCCATAGAAACTGGAACAAAATTTACAATGCGATGATGATGATGATGATGATGATGATGACGATGAGGGTGATAATCAAGATGCTATGGAGTTCCATTCAGGATTGAGAGTGCGCGACAGGGCTGTACTCTACGCTTACTATCATAATATATCCTGGCGTCATCCAGGCCCGAGAGATACATACACCTGCGGTGCTGGTCAGAAGATTTGAGCAACAGCCTCAATGACGCATCCGTAAAGTGAATGAGACTCCAGTGTGTGGTCAGTCTTCTCAATGAGCCCATAGCACGCCCAACTCTGGGTAAGAGCGGGTTAGAGCCGAAAAATCCCACAATGATTTTTGAATGTACTGAAGCGGATTTGAAACCACAACCTTCCAGTCGGTAGTATGTTGCGCTATCCACTGCACCACGGTGATTGGTTAGCAAAAAGAAGCAAACAGTACTGGTGTTGTCTAACAGACTGTTACTGAGCAGAAAGCGGGATCTTGCTTAATTAACGAAGACTGATTTCAGGACAGCTCGCCGACCTGGACAATTGGCGGCCATTTTACAGATGAAATTTCGCAGAACTTTTTCTCGTTCTTTACATCTTTAAGGAAATGGTAGGTAGCGGCACTGTTCCACAGAATACTGTTCATCATTGTTAAAAGTTTTTACGCTACTGTACAATAATTCAAGTGATCACGGTTTATACAAATAAGTTTAAAAGCAGCTTACTTCAGTTTAACTTACGACCAGGTCAACCTGGTGGTTTCGTAAGCTTTGTGCCCCTGTGAAAATGAGACAGTTATTTCTGTTACTTTAATCTCAACGGGTTTGTTTGTTTGTTTGTTTGTTTGTTTGTTTGTTTGTTTGTTTGTGTGTGTGTGTGTGTATGTGTATGTGTGTGTGTGTGTGTGTGTGTGTGTGTGTGTGTGTGTGTGTGGTGTGTGTGTGTGTGTGTGTGTGACACAGGAGCGGGACCTGGATCGTACAGTAGGCATCAACACAGGACATGTCGTCACCACAGACTTTAAATTGGAGAAAGCGGACATCCAGTTCATCACACAGGTCAGTATGTCAGTCTGTTATTGAAGACAATCATTAGCAGTTCAATATGCCTACCCATAATTGAAGACAATCTCTTGACACCTGCTAGTACCTATGTAGAAGTCTACTTGGCTCAGAGATGGAGATCCTGTCTTCTAGTTCGGACTGCCCGGTGTCTGATCTGACTCGGGGAGAAAAAAGTCATGTGCGCGATCTTCAGTCTACCCAGCTGTGAATAAGTACATGACCCTCTTCAGTATTAGAGAAGGTAAAGAACTAACGGTGAGGAGATGGGCACTCCGTCATGACACTGGCTCTGAGAAAAGCGGAGTTCTTTCTCCTGCGACCTCGGGGTTATAGTGCAACTGTCATCGTTTTTCAGAGCATGCATGACGATAAAATGTGCCCCACTGGCCTGCATAAACCCTTTGGTTTTCTCAGCCAGCTCAGTCAGTCTGTGTGTGTGTCTCCCCCAGTCTCTGACATTGTTGTTGTTGTTATTATTATTGTTGTTTAAACCCCAGCTGACTGCGTAGAACCATAGCAGGGCTGTAACCGCTTCAAAACATACAAAACTTTAACAGGGAAAAAAAGAGAGAAAATTGCATTCGCACACATAATCTAAGGACATGCCCCCGGCATTGACCACTCCGTCCAATTTATCGCACAGAGAATTTAAAAAATACACACATGAATACAAATTTAAGCATACCTAAGGACACTTGCATATGAAAACGGGCATAAATTACATAAAATTGCTCGTGCATATCTCGCTCTCTAGAGCTGAAATGCACTTTTTCTACATGTACTCAATTATCAATTCTAAGAAAAAGTGTGTAAGACTTTATCGAACACATACAGGTGAATGGACCAGCATGGCAGAAAATGACAGGAAGAAATGACAGAAAACAAAGGAACAAGACAGAAACAAAGAGAGTGACAGAAAAAAAGACATTTCTAACACAGAATTTCCAGATGGTGGGGATACTGTTTATACTGAAAGAGAGGAGACTCTGACATGCAGTAGTCAATAGTGTTTTCATTAATTTACTTTTCATAACTTCTTTGCCGTTATTTATATTATGGTTCATTTCTTTTCAGCATAGCGTTAGAATCTCCTCACCCCACCCTCTTTCGCTCGCTTGATTTTAACATTTCCTTTACATTTTTTCTTTTCCATTCTTTCCCTTTTTATAACGACTGTTTTTATTTCAATTCATTTTTTTATTTGTTTGGTTGTAATTAATGTATTTCACTTTTATACCTTTGTTTTCCATTGTTCCCATTTTTGTAATAATTAGTTTAATTCATTTTTATTTGATTTGCTTAGTTGTGATTAATGTATTCCATTTGTATGCTTTTGTTTTTTATGTCTTTTTTTTTTATTATGTTTGTATCATATTTGTGTAGAATAGCACGGACTGGCTGTAAGACAGATCCAGTGGGACCTAATGCTACGTTCCTTGCGTGATAAAGTATTCTGAAGTTTAAAGTTTGTTCACCAGCTTCCACCAGTACCATGCAATAACCCTTTCTCACTCAGCAGGAAACTAATGGAAATTGATGGACGGGGTGAGATTGTCAAAAGGTTAATTTAAAACTAGCGTTTCCCTCCGTAACGCCCCCACCGTCACACTCCCTCTCCTAACACCCGCCCCCTTCCCAGTTCCTACTTTCTGTCCTTTTCACATCCTTCAGGGTTGTCTGTTTTCTGCAGAGAAACACTTCTTCCAACTTGGTGATGAGGTGACCATCTCCAACACAACGGGTGGCAGGTTGGGGGTAGTGGATGGCCCTAGGATATGGATTTTAGCTGTGAAATATGGCAGGCTTGCCTGCACCAAAAAATAGCCCCGGACCAAAAAAATCAATCCTATGTGTCCTACGAAAACAGCTTTTAATGAAAAGGATTAGGAAAAACCAATTTATGAGACAAAAGAAATTTGAATACCTAGGAAAGCTAGAGGGAAAAACAGCACCAAGTAGACCCGGGAGAAAGTATTAGAGAGTTTTGCAGAGCGGATGGGAACGGAAAGGGTAGGAGATACACTTGCAGCGACAAAAGATAGATTCATATGGAGGGCCATGATCGCCAATGCCATGTGGAATGGCACATGATGATGATGATGATGATGATGATGATGATGATGATGATGATGATGATGATGATGGTATGATGATGTCCTACGACTGAGCCATCATGTGGATAAATTTATTACTTTATATATATGTATACATGTTCCTTTTTCTGAAGATAAGATACACAGATACACATGCCATTTACATGTAACCAAGATAATTCCAGTGATAGGCTGATAGAATACCAGTATAGCATATAGACTAGGTAAAAATAGGCTAGGTAGGGCCTCAGGACCTGGCCAGCTCATGGGTTTATGTGCAGGCTTTAGCCATATGCCATGATCACCAAACACGTGGCACCTGTGACGTTAATGCATACGGAATTTGTTTCGAGCGCGGAGACGTCATCTTGAGAAACTGAAACTGAAACTGTGGATAAAGGTCACTGAAATCCCTAGCCTCCTGCTCTCACAGGATAGATCTTTCGGCTATTCACCAGTAAGAGTAAGTTAACCCCAAAGGAAAACCTAGAGGTCTGAAATCAGAGGTACTAGGCCTGTAGGCGCCTTCTAACAAACCATGGCACCATACAATACATCGCGAACATCTACACGGTCATCTACATCAGATGAGAATTGTGCTTGCTCATTCAGGCCCTGAGCCTCAGCCGAGTCCACCCTCATACTGAAGCCCCCTCCCCTCCCCCCGTGGGGATACCAGGGGCTTTTTCAGTATAAATAGTATCCCTACCTTCTGGACACTCTGTGTTAGAAATTTCCGCTTTTCTGTCACTCTGTTTCTAGTCTTGTTCTTTTGCTTTCTGTGATCTCTTCGTATCATCTTTGGCCTTGCTGGTCTATTGACCTGTATGTGTTCGATAAAGTCTTACATATTTTCTCTTAGGATTGATGATTAGGTACATGTCTTCAGTGCATTTTTGGCTCTAAGGAAAAATGAGGTGCAGAAGCAGTTTCAGGTAATTTAGGCCTGTTTTTATTTGTATGTATTAGTGTCCTTACTTATCTTTACATTTGTATTCAGGTTTGATTTTTTTAATACCCTGGTGATAAATTGGACGAAGTGGTCAGTGTCAGGGGTTAGATTATGTGCACGAACGCATTAATATGTGCAGTAAATTTTCTTTACCAGGTTTCTTTTTTATATCCAATCTTCTTTGAGGTATGGTGTACTGTTTGAGATAAATTTGTAATTTGTAATTGAGCAAAGGCTATTACCCGCCAAAATTCATTTGACAGTATTAACAGGTCGCCGTCTCAAACATTGACTATGATTAGTTAAAGGTTGTTGATCTGAATATTATAATTTTCTTACTTACAATTAATTGAAGTTGTTAGTCTCAACATCATAGTTTATTAGAGATATTGTCCCAGTTATCAGTTTGTAAATAAATAAAGTTTTTACGTCATACGTCAATATATAAACAAGTCAATCGTCACTGCCGCCATACATTATTTTGTAATTGATTAAATGTCATTTTCGCACACAGTATTCACAAGTACGAGATAGGCATCATTGCCTCAAACATTAATTACAAATTTGTAAAGGTCGTTGCCTCAAATATAACCTTGTAATTCAAGGGTAACAACAACAGCAATAACAAGAAGGTGGAGAAGAATAGCACACACACACACACATACACACACGCGCGCGCGCGCGCACACACACACACACACACACACACTCATACACACACACACGCACACAAACATACACGCACACACGCACGTACGCACGCACGCACATAAACATATATACATACACTCACTCACTCACATACACACTCACTCGGTCCCATACACGCACATTCACTCGCGTACACACACACACACATACACACACACACACACACACACACACACACACACACACACACACACACACACACACACACACACACACACACACACACACACACACACGTACGTATACAGACAAATTCAACACTTTGTCCTGCAACAGTGTGGCACCCTGTAGTTTATGAGGGTAGTCTAACTGATCTCTGTTGTCTTTCCTTGCTTCTTTCTTCGTTTAGTTCATTCTTCCAAAGTTTTGTTTGTTCTTTTTCTTTCTTTCTTTCTTTAGTTATTTCTTCCCAGGTTTTGTTTTTGGGGTTGTTGTTGTTGTTTTCTTTTGTTTCTGGGTTTCTTTGGGGGGTTTGTTGTTGGTTTTTTTGTTTGTTTGTTGTTGTTTTTTCGGTTTGGGGTTTGGTTCTGGTTGGTTTTTTGTTTGTTTGTTTGTTTGTTTGTTTGTTTGTTTGTTTGTTTGTTTTGTTTTGTTTTGGTCTGTTTCTTTCTTTCTTTGAACCTTTGTTTTCTTTCTCTTTTATTGCTTTCATCTATTAATTCTTCACGTCTTTATTTTCTGTTGTTTGAGTTGGTGTGGTTTGGTGTGGTGTTTGGTGTAGTGTGGTGATGTGTGGGTTTGGGTTTCGGTTCGGTTTGGATTTGGTTATACGTTGGTTAATTAATTAGTCAATGGTTGGTTGGCTGGTCGGTCGGTCGCTTGATGGTTGGTTGGATAGCTAGTTGATGGTTAACTGGTGGGTTGGTGGGTTACTATACTTGATCGGAACACCCATCCTTGCCGGTGAAGAAGGGATGTTCTCCTCGAAGACGGGGTATGATTGCCTTGACGGCGGGATAAAGAACGGTGATACACATAAATATCTGCTCCCGCTGCTAGGTAAATAGGCTTGCATGGGTTTATATGTGCTTAGTTAGGGAGTTCGTGCACGAGGTCTGGCCTGCCTAAGAAGAAGAAAAAGACGAATGATATGAATGAAATGACCGGATATTTATCGCAACGATGAGGATGACAATCCCGACGACGATGACGACGACTCCGAGGACGATGACAAATGATGATGACGATACTGATTCTTACGACGACGACAACGACGACGAAGATGATGGTGATGATGATGACGATGATGACAACTCTGACGACAATGAGGATGAGGAGGAGAATGACGATGATGATAATGACGGTGATGATGACAAGAAGATGCTGATGATGATGATGATGATGATGATGACGACGTCGACAATGACGACGATAATGATGACGATAATGACGTCGACGATGACGACGACGATGATGATGATGATGACGACGACGAGGATGATGATGGCGATGATGAAGACGACGACGACGACGACGATGATGATGATGATGATGATGATGATGATGTCGTCGACGAGAACGACGAGATGACAATGACGACGATGATGATGACAATGATATATGATGCTGACAGCGTGGCTACAACTCCATGAAGGCCTTCCTGCAGTACTACGTGGCCAAACATCCTGACAAGGTCCACAAGAAGGAGGCCACTTCCTCACAAGACGCCCAGGTCTCCTCCAGCACCTCTGCCATGCCTAGACCCGCTCCGTGACCTCTGACCTCTGTGCCTCTCCACGCCTCGGCTATTTGCATGACCCTTTAACCTTCGACTTCATCTCTATATGACCTTTGATCCTAGAACCTATCTCTACATGACCCTTGACCCTCGTACCTTATCTTTGCATAACATTTGACCCTCATGCCTCGCCTCGCCTCAACAGGACCTTTGACCTTCATTCTTCACCTTTACATGGCCCTTGACCCCATGCCCAGCCTTTACGTAGCCTTTGACCTTCATGCCTAACCGGTAATGACCCTTGACCCACATACCTCACTTCTGCGTGATCTGTGACCACATGCTTCGCCTCTACCTGACACTTGACCCTAAGACCTCACTTTTACTGGCCTTTGACTTTCATATTTCATCTCTACTTGACCCCTGATCCCCGTGCCTCACCGCGACGTGACCCTTGACCTTCATTCCTCACCTCTACATGACCCCTGACCCTCACACCATACCTTTGCATGACCCTTGACCTTCATACCTCACCATGCCTTAACTCTGTACATGACCCTTGACCTTCATGCCTCACCTCTATCTTCCGACACCCATACCGCACCTTTACATGACCGTTGACTTCATACCTCACTTCTGCATGGCCTTTGACCCCCGTACCTCACCTCTGCATAACCCCTGACCCTCATACCTCAGGTCAAGACTCTTGACCCGTATACTTCACAACGCCTAGAGTCTCCAACCCTTGGACTCCCGCACCCTGTCCACCAGCATCCTGCATCGTCAACCATGCCAGCAACGTAAAAACTGAACCCTTTGACTCCCTTACCCTATCCATCAGCTTCCAGCAGGAAGCTGGTGGGTAGGGTGAGGGAGTCAAAGGGTTCAGTTTTTGCAGCTGGTGGATGTGGTGCGGGAGTTTAAGGGTTACGTCAGGGGTGATGGTACACCACGAGCACTCCATTCTTCATGCTCCAAGCGACAGCGTTGGCATCACGTGTAGCTTACACGCTGTGATGTTTGAGGCCACTGTTTGAACAGTCCCCCCCTCCTCCCCCCACACCCCCCTCCCCCACCCCCTCCTTTTCCCCAAGACAGCTGGTTGACACGCCAGTCGACACTGAAGTGCCTTTGACAATCAGCATTTCTAAGACATCTGACAGTTACAAGGTACCCCACCTTGAAGGGGTATCCACTTCTCTGTGAAATTATCTTACTATGAATCTTATGTCTACCCTGAGGCTTTCAGCATTCTGCCTTTGTGTGTTTTGCTTTGTCTTCTTCTTCTTCTTTTCTTGAGACACACATACACATACATGTACACACAAATAGTAGTAGTAGTAGGCCTCCTTCGGTCATGACTGACCATGGACATGAATGGACGGATGTAAGCCTGGGCAGTGTAATATGGAAGACAGGCTGTTGCCCATGCAACTTGTCCCCCCTCTCCACCTCGCTGACAGATCCAAAGGAACGCGGTCGCAGGAGCTGCCGGAAAGTGACAAAGTTTGCCATCCAACCGCCTTAGGGGCCCCACACCGGATTTACTGTCAGGGTTTACTCCCTTAGCTAGATGGCCGGGTAGCTCTCCAGAGCTGGCGCCCTTTGATGGATCTAATTTATTTCCACCAGGGTGCCTAGCCACCCTCCTCACCATCCTCCTGAGAGGACTGGTGGGGTTGCTGGTTTAGTCGCCAGCAATTCGACCCTGTGACAGGTAGTACTGGGTTCCAGGTTACCAGTAGCGGATACATCTATCCGACCTGACAACAACACACAAATACATACATACTAACATACACGCGAGCGTGTACACACACACGCACACGCACACACACACACACACACACATACACATACACACACACACACTAGCATTCAAATGATTACATCTATTCACTTGAAAGTATTCGTAATCCAATGTCTTATTCATTGTTGGTGTTGGTGGTGGTGGTGGTGTGATTTATTGATTTTTGATTCCATTATTCCATCGCAGTATCCTATCATGTGTTGTTTTTATATCAATGAATTTACTACGGCGTCTATGTAAGTAGGCCAACATACTAATATCTGTATCTTTGGAAAATAAAAGTTTCAGTTTATTTCATTTCCTGCTTTTTCGTAACTTCTCACATTAAACTGGTGTAATATTCCTGACGCTGAGTCTGCCACTGCTCTTAAAATAAAAATTATTATTCACCCTGGGTCTACCGCTTCCTTTAAACAAAATGTATTAGTCATCCTGGGTCTACTGTTTCCTATAGAACAAAATTTATTATTCACCTGATATTCACCCTGGGTCTACCGCTGCCTTTAAAACAAAATTTACTATTCACCGATTTCTTTTATTTGCTTTGTACTTACGCAAAATGTTTTCCTTTTATACTAATTTTGCACTTAACTCGCATACATAATGCTAACTTTTGAATTTGCCTCTCCAAAAATGCACACCCCAATCTTAAAACTGTGAGGGGAAAAGTTTTGTTGTGAGTATCCTGTCACCATATCATGTTGGAACCAGAGGGACGGGAGGAAACGGGGGTAGAGGGGGAGACAGAGGGAGGAAGAGACAGGGGGACTGGAGAAAACGAAAAGGGAAAACTGGAGGCGGGCACGTGCAAAGCCTTTTAAAAATGCGGAGGGGGGGGGGCACACGCATACACACACACACACATACACACACACACGCTCGCACGCGCGCGCGTGCACACACACACACACACGCGCGCGCACGCACATAAACACACGCACACACACGCAGCACACACACACTCACACGCACGCACGCACACACGCACACACACACACACACACACACACACACACACACACACACACACACACACACACACACACACACACAAGTACACCATTATATTATGCAAGCGACTGATAAAACAGACAATAAAAGTTTTTGCTGTGTAACTCAAAACTTAGCACTGTCAAGAACATGTTTTTCTCTGTAATTCAAACCATTCTTCAGCCTGTGACCTCGTGAAGCAGCTCTCGATTTTCTGGAAAGAAAGAACCTTAACCCTTTGACTCCCCGCACCCTGTCCACTAGCATCCTGCACTGTCAGCCATGCTAGCAAAGCAAGAATTTAACCCTTTGATCGGTGAGGGAATCAAAGGGTTAAGTTTTTGCATTTGGTGAATAGGTTGTGGGAGTCAGAGAGTTAAAAGCGATGGCAGAAGCAGCTGAAAAAAGAGTTCCAGCTGTGTCCGATCAAGACGTGACAAAAGTGAACTTAAGGCTTAAGATTCCTCAAGGCAGCAAGGAGTAGATACATATGGAGGGCCATGATCGCCAACGCCATGCGGCAGGGCACTTAATGATGATGATGATGATTCCTCTCTGTGTTGCCACTGTCCGATAACTAAGTGTGTAGACATCCGTCACAAGATCCAGAACAAGTGCAACTGCCCCCGTTCAAGCAAACAGAAACCAGGAAAACACGAAAATAGAATCAGAACGCGTATTTCATATAACCAGACAAGACAGGCGCAAATGTGTGGCCAACTGCCTTTGTCAAGCGTGAATGTAAGATCACAAACAAACAAACACTTAACACAAAAATTAGGAGAAAAAGACTGAAAGCTGAAGGGAGATGCCCAGGATGTGATTTTAGTCCTTTTCTCCCACTGGACGAAGCAGCAGGGAACTTTCAGTCTTTTTCTCATACTTTTTGTATTACTGTGTGTTTGTTCGTGATCTTACGTTCACGCTTGACAAAGGCAAGTTGGCCAAAAATTTGCGCCTGTCTTGTCTGGTTATATTACATACACGTTCTGATTCTGTTTTCGTATTGTTGTTTTTTGTTTTGTTCTGTTTTTTTGGTGTTTTTGTTTTGTTTTTGTTTTTTATCTTGTCACAAGGGTGACTTGATCTTGAGATGCCTGACCACCTTGGTTGCGCGGGTTCAAATACAGATGGAGGACAAATTTCTATTTAAAAAAGATTTAAAGAGAAAAAAGAGAGAATGGAGATTGCAGAGGGACATCCAGGATTCATGACCTGGATGCGGCCCAGCCCCTCAGAGTGTCAGGAGTTAAGGGCCGGAACACTTGGTTTACGAAGGAGGACATTGCATTGTGTGGCTCTCCTGAGAGTTTCTCGCTTACATGTAACTGATAGCTTGCAATAGACTGTTATGTCAGGAAAGGAAGGGAGGGGACAGTGTTCAGGAATGCGATTAACGGGCTGTTACGGTCACATCATGCAAGGATACAGGGAAACTGCTTTCTTAGGCATCATGTGTAGTAATTTTCTTTTCTTTTTTGTGTGGGGGGGGGGGGTTAGGTTTTGTTGTTATTGTTGTTGTTGCGCTGAGGTGCCCAGGACGTGAAACATATCGCAGAATCGCAAAAAAAGTCTCGGTTGAAGGAGGGGAGAGTGAGGGCGGACATTTTTCCAACATGCAAAAACTTTTTCACATCCAGCAATTAATGCATAGTGCATGTTGTAGTGAAGAGCGAGGTGTTCATCTAGCACTGTGATTATTGCATAGTGCATGTTGTAGTGAAGAGCGAGGTGTTCATCTAGCACTGTGATTATTGCATAGTGCATGCTGTAGTGAAGAGCGAGGTGTTCATCTAGCACTGTGATTATTGCATAGTGCATGTTGTAGTGAAGAGCGAGGTGTTCATCTAGCACTGTGATTATTGCATAGTGCATGTTGTAGTGAAGAGCGAGGTGTTCATCTAGCACTGTGATTATTGCATAGTGCATGTTGTAGTGAAGAGCGAGGTGTTCATCTAGCACTGTGATTATTGCATAGTGCATGTTGTAGTGAAGAGCGAGGTGTTCATCTAGCACTGTGATTATTGCATAGTGCATGTTGTAGTGAAGAGCGAGGTGTTCATCTAGCACTGTGATTATTGCATAGTGCATGTTGTATGAAGAGCGGGTGTTCATCTAGCACTGTGATTATTGCATAGTGCATGTTGTAGTGAAGAGCGAGTGTTCATCTAGCACTGTGATTATTGCATAGTGCATGTTGTAGTGAAGAGCGAGGTGTTCATCTAGCACTGTGAAAGTTTGTTTTGTTTGTTGGTTTGGTTTGGTTTGGTTTGGTTTGTTCTCTTGTTTGTTTTGTTTTCTTTGTTTCTTTTATTCCTTCTTTGTTTGTTGAGAAAACGTATTGTGATTATGGAACTAGAGCTCGATTTGTACATTAAAATCTTTCTGGACATCTCAGCCCACTTAATACTAATGCGGCACTGAATGAGATCATGAGGTGAAATGGAATTTTTCTGTTTGTTTTAAACTTATTTTCATTCATTTTTTGACAGGAAACGAAGACAAACACTATTATCAAAGCAAAATGGGTCAAACAAAAGACTTCAAACACAACATATTTGTGAGGCATCTACATCTCATTCAAACGGTCTACATGTGCACATGCTGTCTCATTATAGCAAAGCATAAAGCATCAGAAGATGCATTTACGGGTAAAACCATTGATAAACATTCACATCATATAAATCAACAAGTGATTACATTAAACATCCTGAAATTTGGTATCTAAGAAGAGTGTTGAGAGTTCCGAGTTCCACGGACAGAAAAAAAATATTAAAAAAACGAGACAGTCTTGAAAGAGGCAGACACAAGAAGACCATTAATATGGCAGATTAAGAAAAGACAAACAACATTTATAGGACATTTTATGAGGCAAGATAAGTTAGAGCACTTGGTCACAACAGGAAACCTGGGGGGTGGGAAAGAGAACACCGGGTAGACCCAGGGAGAAATATTGGACGGACTTGCAGGGTGGCTGAGGACAGAGAGGGTGGAAGATGTACTCGCAGCGACAAGGGATAGATTCGTATGGAGGGCCATGGTCGACAACGCTACGTGGCAGGGCACATAATGATGATTAAACATCATCTATGTTAAGTAATGCACATGGCACTCATTTTTCTTTGAAGATGTGCAAGTTCCACGTCACTTTTGCATTGTATTCTTCTATGTGATATTCTGTGGTAAAGGTATTTTGTGAAGGACTATTATCCACATGATAAGTTGTACCGAGTTTACACTTATAAATGCATACTTTTCCAAGAAGGATTATTTCATCAAACATTGAATCTGTGCATGTGTTTCCATCGACACCAAATAAAATAACGTTTTTCGTTAACCTGATCTTTCCAAAGTTGACACACTTTTGATTTCAACAGTTTTTCAGTCATTTCCCGAAATCTGTTCACATGCCAACATTTTCAAAATATATGATCAGTACTATTCTTTGTTTCTAAACAGAAGTTATAGAAAAAAGTTCTTTGCAAGTACTATTTGTTTTAAAATGACATTAGTTCCTAGAACTCTTGTGTTGCAATGGCGTCTTTATGGCTCCAGAATCATATGCACGGTTCCACAATAAATAGGGGCAGATCATGTTTGATTCGTTTCCATAGAAATGCTTTGCTGCTGCTCAAGTTTAGATTCTCGTGTATTTATTGGTAAAGACGTACGATGACCTTGTGTACACGTTTGCAAATTCCGATGAAATGATTAAATATGTCTTGTGTAAGTTATGTGTGTATTTGGCCTGTACAGTGCATGGATGGAGGGATGGGATGGATGGATGGGATGGATGGATGAATAATATGGATTGGATGGATGGAATGGGATGGATAGGATGGATGGATAGAATGGATGGATTGAATGGGATTGATTGGATGGATAGGATGGATGGGTAAAATGGATGGATTGAATGGGATGGATGGATAGTATTGATGGGATGATGGATAGGATGGTGGATGATGGGATAGATGGGATGGATGGATGGGATGAAATGAAGGGAAGAGGATGGGATGGATAGGATGCATGCATGCCTACATATATGATTCGATATTTGTGTCTATTTGCGTGCAGATGTTCGTGTGTGCGTTGGTATGTTTGTGTGTAAATAATTTCCTATGACGAAAACGTTTCAGCAGGAGTAAGTGACTAGACGAAGCAGTAGTCCGATATTTGCTTTGAATGAATGACACGTCATATTTGACCAGGAGGGGAGGGAGTTGAGAGGCAGTTACAGGATTTTGTCTCTGTCTCTACTATGGAACTGACTATACATCATGTTTTTATTGTGCTGGACAGAGAGAGGAGCTGAGCTTACATATCAAAATGTACTTTCAGTTGTGTTGTCCCATTTGACCGTTAACAAAACAAGTTGGATGATTCTGTAGTGTGCGTGCGTACATGCGCGCGCTTGAGTGTGTATATGTGTGTATACGTGTGTGTATGTCGTATGGTGCATCACTGCATGCATGTGTGCGAGTATGTCTGCGTGCATGGGATCCATGGGATGTGGATTGGGGTTGTTGTGTGTTGGTGTGTGTGTGTGTGTGTGTGTGTGTGTGTGTGGTGTGTGTGTGTGTGTGTGTGTGTGTGTGTGTGTGTGTGTGTGTGTGTGTGTAGATGTTTGTGCATGTACATGTGTGTATGCTTGTGTGCGGTGTTGGTGTTTGGTGGTCTGTGTACGCGTGTGATGTGTATACATGGCGCGTGTGTGTGTTATGGTGATAGTGGTGATGGTATTAGTGTGTGTGTGTGTGTGGTCGTGTGTGCGTGTGTATGTGTGTGCGCGCGCGCGTGGGTGCGTGCGTGTTGGAGCACGTGTGTTCATGAGTATGTGTGTAACAAAAATTATTGCAGAAAAGGGAAATTCAGAGAGTTATCAAACGCTTGTTGATGTGATACAGATTCTAAAAAAATTAATGTTTCATTTGTCCAAAACAACAACAGTTCTGAATGCTTAAGTGTGAGTGAGCGTTGTGTGACATTCACAGTAACGAAGACCTTAACCCTTTGACTCCCGCACCGTGTCCACCAGCATCCTGCATTGCCAGCCATCCTAGCAAAGCAAAAGCTTAATCCTTTGATTCCCTCCCCCTATCCACCAGAGTCCTGCAGGAAGCTGGAGGATAGGGTGAGGGAATCAAAGGGTTAGGTTTTTGCAGTTGGTGGATAGGGTGCGGGAGTCAAAGTGTTTTAATCGTGTCTGAGAAGAACAGCTGTATGGCTTGATGATTTTCTGAAAATGACCGACAGGAGATTGTTCATAATTACAACTTGATTGTCGTGTTCTGAAGTTTATGTGTTCAATGGGATTATCTTGGTTCTGATATTGTTACTAATAGTTGTAAACTTTTTTCCGTTCTTTTCTTCTGGCATGTTCTGTGCCACTCTTACGTTACCACCGCTCCCCAAGCCGCTCATGTCGGATCTCCCACACACCTCCACATCCACTGAAACCAAAGTCACCAATGACAGCAGGACAAGAAGGTCGTAGAAAATAGTTGTAGAATTTTGGTCGCCCGTGGCTATTTTAATCCTTTGACTCGTGCACCCTGTCCACCAGCTTCCTGCATTTCAACCACGATAGCAAAGCAAGAACTTAACCCTTTGACTCCTTAAGCCTATCCACTAGCTTCCTCAGGAAGCTGGTGGATAGGCTGAAGGAGTCAAAGGGTTAAGTTTTTGCATTTGATGGATTGGGGGCGGGAGTCAAAGGGTTAAACTCATTAATTATTCACGTGTAATTGCTTGCTCTGTCTCATGCATTCGATCACAAGTTATGCTGGTTTTGTTTGCTTGTTGATGAATTCATTTGTTAACTAGTTTTAAATTTTTTGTCTGTGTCTGAGTTCTTTTTGGATCTTGATCACTTGAGTGTACATGAGTCGTGTTTGTTTCACGCTAGAAACTGATAACTGATAGCAGCTTAAAATGTTGAAAACCTGTTCACTGCTAAAGGGAATAACCCTGCTGCTGCTGGTTCTCTGTCTGGGAGTTTTCAGTGAAAATGGAAATGAATTAACAAACATTCTACAGGCTACATTCTTTTAAAAGATACAAGCTATACGTTTTTCAAAAAGGGAATTCAATGAGCTTTCGTCGTATTCCGCCTGTAATTCTGCCCTCTAGTCTCGCTCTAAAGCACTTCGAATCAGTTGCTGAATATTTGTATCACCTGTTTTCACAGTGTCTGAGGCATCCTTGTCCATACCTATCGATTCTTCAGACATGTAAACTTTTTTTTTTTATCAAAGATAGGATCATCGAGCATCCGAAGCACTTCTTCTGCTGAATAGACGTCCGTGGATTTTCTTTTCACTGTGCTTCTTCGTTTGCTAAAGCTTAGCACAGCCATTATGTCGTCTGCTGGCATGATTGTCCGATTTGCCAGATAAATGGTAGTTTACGTGTTGTGTCCCGGATAATGTCGTATGCCAAATCAGGACTGTAATCCTGTTAATTCATGTCGGAGAGACACTCGTCTGCTGGACCGGTCAACGGTTACGACGCTATTTTTATCCTGGGCTGAGGGGAAATTCGGGAGAGTTCCAGGACGGGTATACCTGTCGTGTAAGAGTTCTGACCACACCTACAGTAGGACGGGTTTATCAGTCTTGTACGCAATGAACAGATTTTAAGGAGTAACGCAATTTTTGCACTAATTCAAGAATTTCATCAAACTCTTTCTCACTGATTAACATTTAAGATGTTTTTTGGGTATTATGTAGTCTTAGGACTCATGTTTTGTTTTCCCTTTGGAGTGTTTTCTTTTTTTCTTTTTCTTTTTCTTTGTCAAGGTTCAGCGGATTATTGTTGATTACTGTGATGCAATATTTATCATTACTATGATATTTGTTTGTTATTAAGCTATGTCATGTTTGTTTGCGATATACCGCATCTTCTGGAACGATTAAACCTTTTTCTCTAAAAATGATTTTGTTTTCTGTCCGAATATATTGCAGAGTGAGTGAGCCTTTCAGGTTATCGCGTAGTTACCATCGAAAACAGTCGTATCTACGAATTTTATAGTTCTTTTTTCTAGCACAAGTAAATAAATGTTTGACCGCACAAAAGCGTACGTGTCTGTCTGTCTGTGTGTCTATGGCCATGCGTGCTTGCACATGTATATATTGTCTTGTCATGTCAAAAGAAAAAGAGACAGAATATTATATGTTACAGAGAAGATGACACTTTGCGTCAAGGGTCATTCGTTGAAGAGGCTTGAGTGTACTCTGACTCAGCATCCTGCGTGCGTTTGCGTGTGTGTGTGTACGTGTACGTGTGTGCATGTGGGTACGTGTGTGTGTGTGTGTGTGTGTGTGAGAGAGAGAGAGAGAGAGAGATAGAGAGATAGAGGGAGGATGACGGCTTGGGTCAAGGGTCACACGCTCTACTGCCCTCCTGTCTTCCCCATCCCAAGTTGTGTGTCCTTTGTACCCTGGATATTTGGCCGTTGTTGGTGATTGCTTTGATAAATGATGGGAGTGCGTGCCTTAGTTAAATTCTTGATTCAAGATTTGGCGCCTAATAAATAGCAGCAGCAGCATCTTCATCACCATAGTAGCAGCAATAGTAGTAATAGTCGTACTGGTAGTAGTATCAGTATTGTCGTTGTTGTATTTACTTGTCTTATGTATAGGAGAAAAAAAGGAAAGCAATTATACACAAGGCTCCACCAGCTCCA
>CM060307.1:46251180-46271180 GCA_030674185.1 Monoplex corrugatus
TTTTTCTTTCTTTCTTTCTTTCTTTCTTTCCTTCTTTCTTCTTTCCTTCTTTTCTTCTTTCTTTCTTTGTTTGCTTATTTGTTTGCTTGCTTTTCTCTTTGTTTTGGTTTTTCATCGATTTATATACCCTGATTTGTTTGTATTAGAAAATTGACACATCATTTTATTAAATTGGCTTGTAAATCGTAAGCTTGTTTGTGTGCATGCGAGCTTGTGGGTGTCTGTGTGTCTGCATGTTCGTCGGTGTGTCGTATTTGTGAGTCTGCGTGTCTGTGTCAGACTGCAAATAGATTAAAATATTCCTCTGTGTGTGTGTGTGCGTATGTGTGTGTGAGAGAAAGAGAGACAGGAAGACAGCCACAGACAGAGACACAAAGAGACAGAGACAGAGAGGGGGGAGAGAGAGGGGAGAGAGAGACAGAGTGGCGGTGGTAATTGGTTTAATGTCTATTCACTCAAGTGATCTTAGACACGAGAGAGAGGGGGAAGAGAGGGGAGAGAGTGTGTGTGCGTGTTTATTTGGGTATGTATATATATATATATATATATATATATATATATACGTATACATATATGGGGGTAGGTGGTGTTGTTGTTGTTGTTGTTGTTGTTGTTGTTGTTGTTGTTGTTGTTGTTGTTGTTTGTTGTTGTTGCATTGCCGTGTCTCAAGATACTTGACTTCAAAACAGAAGAGCACTGCGTGTCATGGGGAGAAGGAGAGACAGACGACAGAAGTGATGGAAAGACATCATCAAGGAATGGACAGGCTGGACTCTCACCCAGCTCCCAGGAGGCAGTTAACAATGGAGACAGATGGCGACAAGTGGTCAGACATTTACCATCTCCCAACAGACTTTTAACAATGGAAACAGATGGCGACAAGTGGTCAAGCAATCTTCAGAGTGACCCATAGGCCTTCAGGTTAAAGTGACAAGAAGGAGAAAGAAGGACGCAGAAGAAGGGGAATTTCAGAGTTTTAGACTTTATTCACGATGGGTTATTCGCACTCGGAAAACTCTGTGTGCGTTCTGCTTAATCTGCTATCTGTTATCCGACAGACACCTTAAGCCTGCGCAAAACCTATGCTCTGGCAAAATCTTAGAATAGAAAGGAATTGGGGGAGGGGGTTTTGAACCTGATGCTATAAAACACTAAGCACTAAGCTGACATCAGCAGGATGACTGTAGCATTATGATGGGCAGGGAACAGGTCAGCTTGTAACGTTGCAGGTTCGGATCGAACTCAAGATATCAGATATTAGGCGAGTTTCTATGGCATAGCAAAGTGAGACACAGCTAGCAAAAACGAGCCAATCTAGCTAGCGGATTTCTTACGGTCCCCTTGAGCGAGCAAAGCTAGCGGCTACAGTTACGTAGCTGTCTCGAGAGGTGCTAATATACGATTTCATGATGGCGACCGCGTGTGCATTAGGATTCACATCTTTGTCCTCTGATGCTGTTGTAATTACACTTGCCGCAAAAGTGGTTATGATGTTTCTCAGTACTGAAGAGACATCAAGCAAAGGGTCATCGGCAATTTGACTCAGAATAAACAACTTCACGTGGGAGGGGTGGCACTGCACTGCGGCGACGAACATTCCTCAGCGGAGAGCAGCTTTAATTTCATATTTTTAAATCAATTGTGACCACACACACAATCACATGTGCACTCACACGCGCGCGCGCGCGCGCACACACACACATACACACACACACTCTCAAACACACACACATACACACATACACACACACACACACACACACATACACACACACACACACACACACACACACACACACACACACACACACACACACACACACACACACACACACACACACACACACACTCAAACACACGAAAAAAACCAGGATGGTTGAGCTATTTCAACGATTTCCCTGTTTCCTAAACTTTCGTCCATGTATTTCTCTAGAAAAGGATAACGTGAAAAGTTGTGTGCGTATGTTTGTATGTATGGGCGTGCGTGCGTGTGTGTGTTTGTGTGTGTGTGTGTGTGTGTGTGGTGTGCGTGTGTGTGATATGTGTGTGTGCGCGTGCGCGTGCGCGTGCGTATGCGCGTGCGCGAAAACGTGCATGCATACTGACAAGCATGTGTGTGTGTATATGTGAGTGTGTGTGTGTATGTGTGTGTGTGTGCGTGCGTGTGTGTGTGTGTGTGTGTGTGTGTGTGTCTGTGTGTGTGTGTCTCTGTGTGTGTGTGTGTGTGTGTGTGTGTGTGTGTGTGTGTGTGTGTGTGTGTGTGTGTGTGTGTGTGTGTGTGTGGTGTGTGTGTGTGTCAGCGTACCATAACACAGAGAGACAGGCACTGCACGATTTTATTGATTGCCGCAGTCTCACTTGATCGATAAAAAAAAAAATCTGTATGCGTACACGTAATTCAACCACATGGACAAACTTTGGGTTTACACTGTCCCAAGCCCTCTGCAGCACTGTGTCCAATAGGCTGTTGTCGACCGAAACGAGGCAGACATACTAACAATAAGAAATAACCGTGAGCATCAGCTGCTGATACATTTTGTTAAAAAGACAAGGAATTGTACTCTTGAAGAATGGCATTTTTCAGCCTTTACCAGCTCCACTTCCCACCCTCTCCCACTCCACCCATCCCATTCCCTCTCTCCCCTCCGTCTCCGTGTGTTGATGAGTCACTGGTCTCTAGTTCTATGTATGTCTAGGGGAAAACAATGTAGCCAATGTCCATCCACATATGAGAGAAAATGTAAACATTTTTTTCTTTTTTCTTTCCTTCTTCCTCCCCCCCACCTTATCCATTTTCATTCCCTTTGTTTCCTTTCTTCTTTTGCTTTGTGCGTTCGCGCGCGCGCGCGGCGTGTGTGGGGTGTGTGTGTGTGTGTGTGTGTGTGTGTGTGTGTGTGTGTTCGTTCTTTGATCCAACGTCTTTTCGGCAACAATATGTGTGTGTGTGTCTGTGTGTCTGTGTGTCTGTGTATTTGTGTGTGTGTCTGTGTGTGTGAGCTTGTGTTGGCAAACAACCAGACATACATACAAGCAGACAGACAGACAGACAGATAACTAGCCTACCAGCCAGTAAGCGAAATTGCCCAAAAGATCGCCAGCCAGAAAAAAAAAGAAAAAGAACAAACAAGAAAGCAAAAACACGTAAGAGCTGATTCCATATAAATTTTTCGTCTTTCTGGAGGGGAAAATAGATGTTGTACGTTTTTCCTCTTTTGTGACATCGTGATTTGAAATGGGTCACGAGGCCAAGCCGTTTTGCTGCCGTGGCCTTGACTTGTGAATAAAAACTTAAACTGTGTATAAAAAAAAATAGAACTGCAGTCACGTGCAGAAGTCAATGGAACTCAATCTCGCCATGTCTGAATGCACGGATGAAGATTTAACAGACATAAGAGAAGCTAAAAGTACACACACAAAAATAATACAAACGCGTATCTGATTTCACAAAACAAGACAAGGCAAGACAGGCGTAAATTAACGACCAATTGGCCTTTGTCAAGTGTATGCAAAAGATATCAAAGAATAAATGCACAAAACTTAAGAAAAAAAAACAGCACTCAACTTCCATGACATTACATTGAGCTGAGCTGAAATACATCCCCCCGTTGGGATGCTGGGGGCTCTTTCAATATAAATAGTACCCCCCGCCCCTTCTGGAAATTCTGTCCTAGAAATTTCCTCTTTGCTGTCACCCTCTTCGTTTCTGCCTTGTTCCTTTGCTTTCTGACATTTCTGCCTATCCTTTTCTGCCTTGCTGGTCCATTCACCTGTATATGTTCGATAAAGTCTGACATACTTTCTCTTATGATTGATAATTGGGTACATGTATTAAGTCCATTTTTGGCTCTAGGGAGGTGAGATGTGCGGAAGCAATTTTAGGTAATTTATGCCCGTTTCTATATATGTTTTGGTGTCAGGTATGCCTAATTTTGCATTCAGGTTTGTTTTTTAAATCCCCTGTGTGATAAATTGGACGGAGTGGTCAACGCCAGGAGCATGTCCTCAGAATATGTGCGCGAATGCTTCGATAGGTGTGCTTACCTTTTCTTCTCTTTTAAAGTTTTGTATGTTTTGAAGCGGTTATAGCCCTGATATGGCTCTACGCAGTCGGCTGGGCTTTAAACAACAATAACAATAACAATGGTTGAAATACAGACAAAAGACGAAAATAAAATTTGACATAAAACGTAACATCATGCGAAAACGGCTGAGCACGATACAAATACAAAAACAACGTAATACTAAAACAATGTAATACAAATAGAATATAGTCATTAAAGTAAGGAAATCTAAATGAGCATTGCTTCCAATATTCAAACAAATAAGAACCAGAAATAGGCAAAAAATGAATCAGAACGCGTATCTGATATGACAAGACAAAACAAGTTAAAACAAGACACCTCACCTGTCTCACCTGTTGGCATCACCGGGTTCGGTGTTGGCCGCAGCACACTTGGACACCACCATCTCCCTCCAGGCCACTCTGTCTTGACTTTTTTGGACAGTTTCTTGAATATTTGGGCCACTTTGTTGGTTATGTTCTCGATGTATGAGATTGGAGGTCTGCCTAGCTGTCTTCCATCATCAGGTTTTACAGGGCCAAGATATTTGAAATCCTTAACATTTTTAAAGGAACTTTGTTAATTAAGATGTCATGATTGTTTTCAGTGCCTTTGCCTTCGACACGTACCATTTTTGTTTTCTAAAAACAAGACAAAACAAGACAAGATAAGACAAAACAAGACAGGCGCAAATGTTCGGCCAACTGGCCTTTGTCAAGCGTATACAAAAGTCAATAAAGAATAAACGCAGAATATCTAATAAGAAAAACAGTATTCAACAAGACAGAAGAGAGCCATCAAAACAGACTTCTTCTTCTTTCTTTTTTTTTTCATCTGCTATCTTGAGTATTGCGGGACGTTAGGGCTGATTGTCAGCAATCGAACGTCTAGTCCTTCGGAAGGGCACGAAAAACGAGCCTTCTAGCTGCGCATGCTAAAGATCCCACGGCAGTTGAAAATTGTGAGGAGCAGGGCATTGCCCAGCTGCCTCGGTATAAAACATTGGAGAGATAGGTTATTTTCCCAGGTCCCACCCCTTGAAGACCAATGAGCCTTCTTGCCTTTCTAAAATCTTGGTTTAAAAAATGTGAATATGAATACGAATTTGAAGCGAGGTAGATGGGACAGGCGCCGCCCTTGTGGTGCTGGCCCCGGGAAAAGTTGAGGTCTTTGCTACCTCACTCCTCTACGACCCCAGGGTTATGAAACTATCTAGGTAGAACCTCAAAACTTGGCCAGCTCATGGGTTTATGTGCAGGCTTAAGCCTTGTGCCGTGATCATGCTGGATTTTCTCCATCACATGGCACCTGTGACGTTAATCCATATGGAATTCATTCCGAGCGCGGAACGTCATCTTGAGAATTGAAACTGTCAGTAACAAGCGGGAAGGCCTACAGAGGAGAAATGCCATGTGATATCATGGTCTTCTTCACACCGTCAATACAGGTCTTCCTTACAAGATATACAGAAAAATTTAACTATCAGTATGTCTCCTGCTTATCAATTTAGCGTAAACAAATCACCAAAGTACGAACCAATGAACCTACCAAACTAACCAATGAACCTACCAATCTGACCATTGAATCTACCAATCTGACCATGAACTACCAATCTAACCAATGAACCTACCAATCTGACCATTGAACCTACCAATCTAACCAGTGAACCTACCAATCTAACCAATGAACCTACCAATCTAACCACTGAACCTGCCAATCTAACCAATGAACCTACCAATCTAACCAATGAACCTGCCAATCTAACCAATGAACCTGCCAATCTAACCAGTGAACCTACCAATCTAACCAATAAACCTACCAATCTAACCAATGAACCTACCAATCCAAAACAAGAATATTAATGCAACAGACGTAGTGGATAATTTCAATCTAATTCCCTTCCTTCATGTTGTGGATAAATTCAATCTGATTCCGTCCCTTCATATGGTAGATAATTTCACTCTAATTCCCTTCCCTTCACGTGGTGGATAATTTCAAACTAATTCCCTCCCTTCATGTTGTGGATAATTTCAATCTAATCATATGGTGGACAATTTCACTCTAATTCCCTCCCCTTCACGTGATCGATAATTTCAATTTAATTCCCTTCCTTCTAGTGATGGATGATTTCAACCTAATTCCCTCCCTTCATGTGGTGGATAATTTCGATGTAATTCCCTCCCTTCATGTGGTGGATAATTTTAATTTAATTCCCGTTTGTTCTTAGTTTTTTGGGGGGGGGTTTTGTTGTTGTTGTTGTTGTTGTTGTTGTTGTTGTTTTTTGGGGGGATGACTCCACTAAAACAACATTATATTGTTAAGATGATCAGATAAGACAACCAGCACTCTACTATACGGCAACGGAACATGAACAACATGTGCAACACAAGAGCGAAAGCTGAACAGTTTTCACTTGCGCCGCCTTCGGCATCAAATCATCATCATCATCATCATCATGTGCCCTGCCGCTGGCGTTGGTGATCATGGCCCTCCATATGTATCTATCCCTTGTCGCCGCAAGTACATCTGCCACCCTCGCTGTCCTCAGCCACCCTGCCAGTCCGTCAAACATTTTCTCCCCGGGTCTACTGGTGTTCTCTTTCCCTCCAGCTTTCCTATTGTGACCAGGTGTTCCAATTCCCCTTTCCTCATAAAATGTCCTATAAATGTTGCCTGTCTTTTCCTAATCTTCCTTGTCAGTGATCTTCATGTGTCTGCCTCCATCAAGACCGTCTCGTTTGTTTTCTTTGCTGTCCATGGAACTCTCAACATTTTTCTTAGAAACCACATCTCGGCTGCCTCAATCTTGTTCTGGCTTTGCGTGTTGACTGTGTCGGCGTCAAGTAGTGCAAGAAAATACCAAATTCTCAGGTCCTCACTTAAGCTGGTCTCCCCACCATCCACACACTGCTCAGACAACGTAGGCAACCCTGGCTTGGTCATATGCGTCGGATGGAAGATGGACGTATCCCAAAGGATATTCTTTACAGTGAACTAATCTCCTGCAAGAGATCTGTTGGCCGCCCCCAGGTACGATACAAAGATGTCTGCAAGCGCGATCGATACGAAAGCTCTGGACATCAACAGAGAGCTGAGAAGACAGCAGCCAACCGCAACAGATGGCGCAGTGTGATCCGGAAACAACTCAGGTTGAGGGAAAAGAAGATTCCGACCTTTGCTGAGGAAAAGAGACCCAGGCGGAAAGCGAGCTCTTGTGAAGGCAATCCCATGGCCAGCATCCATAGTTTCAGTTTCTCAAGACGACGTCTCCGCACTCGGAACGAATTCCTCGTTCACTAACGTCACAGGTACCATGATTATGGTGATCATGGCACAAGCCTTAAATCTGCACATAAACCCATGAGCTAGCCAGGTCCTGAGGCCCCTACCCAGCCTAAGTTTTATCTCATGCTTCCAATGTCGCAGAGACTGCCTTTCCTGCATCGGCCTTACCAACCACAGCCGACGCTGCTCCAGAGGCGTCAACTCACCTCAGCGCCACACTAAGGCGCATCATCCATAGTCGACGCCAACTGACAGAGGCCTACTACTAATAACACAAGTATAATGTAACGCACGCAAGGCTCAAATTGATAACTACAGTTACGTGAATCTGACGCTCAAAAGAGCTATTCAGCTCCACGTGAAAGATAGAAGAGAGACGGACAGATAGACAGACAGGCAGGCAGACAGACAGAGGGAGGGAGACAGACAGGCAGACAGACAGAGAGAGGGAGACAGACAGACAGAGACAGATAGACAGAGAGAGAGAGAGATAACCAGATCAACAGGCTGTTTTCATTCTCCTCTCTCTCTCTCTCCTCTCTCTATATATATATATATATATATATATATATATATATATATATCTTTCACTCTCTCTCTCTTTCTGTCTATCTATCTATTTGTCTATCTATCTATGTATCTATATATATATATATATATATATATCTTTTTCACTCTCTCTCTCTCTTTCTTTTTCTCTCTCATCCATGCACCCACGCACGCACACACCATTACCACCACCACCGCCACCACCAACAACAACAGCAACAGCAACAACAACACCAAACAGAGAGCCTACGGACAAGCATAGGATGTTGATGAATGCAAAGCACGAGGCATGGTTTGACTCACAATTCGCTAACACAGCATCAGAGAGACAGCTTTGGAAAAGCTGAAACGCTAGTTAGAAACTTTAAATCACATCAGTAAACCTGGAGCGTGGAACTTGTAATCAAAATCAATATCATTCTAGAGCTGGGGAGGGAAGAGAGGTTAGGGACCCAGAAGGGGCGTGGAGGGCTTGGGGAAGGCTTCTTCCACTGAATGATTCTCAATATGTGGAGTCTACCACATGTGGGCCATACATATTTCTCAAGATCTTGCCGATACGTAGCGTTTGTGTGCAGGCTTTAATGCTTAATGCCATGATCTTTTTTGGACATCGTCTTTCGCATGGCAACAGTGGCGTTAGTGCGTACGGAATTTGTTTCAAACGCTGTAACTTTAATCTTGAAAAACAGAAACTGATACTAACTTGTAGCGTATGATATACACCATAGTGTATAGGTATCAACATAACTTCTTCTTCTTCTTCTCTTCTTCTTCTTCTTCTTCTTCTTCTTCTTCTTCTTTCTTCTTCTTCTCTTCCTCTCTTCTTCTCTCCTCCTCCTCTTTTCTCCTTCTTCTTCTTCTTCTTCCTCTTCCCTTCTTTCTTCTTTCTTCTTCTCTTCTTTTCTTCTTTTTCTTTTTCTTCTTCTTCATCTTCATCTTCTTCTTCTTTTTATCATCATTGTTATTCTTCTTCTTCTTCTTCATCTTCTTCTTCTTATTATTATTATTATTATTATTATTATATTATGATTATTATTATTATTATTATTATTATTCTCCTTCTCCTCCTCCTCCTTCTTCTTCTTCGTTTTTGCTTTATCTCTCCATTTGTATCATCATGATGGTCAGCGAGGTCAAAGGTCAGAAGAGGAGAAATGCTGTTTGATGTCAAGGTCTCTTTCCCGGGTGTCGCTCTAGGTCTTCCTTGGTCTGCCTCTCGTTTTAAATCCAGATCTCTGTTAGTTATAATTTATTGCTCACAGAGTCAGCTGAGGTGTTGCATTCTTGTCAGATGACAGAACCACTTAATTTTCTGCTGATGAACATTCATATATTCATATTCATATTCATATTTATATTCATTTCCTTTTTCGCAATCGATGTACTTTGTAAAACTGGGGCCGTTCTCTCCGTTGAGAGCGCTTCGCCGCAGTGCAGCGCCACCATTTTTTTGTTTTGTTTTGACCAAGACTTCGTTGAAACAGGAGGGCTAACTGGCCTTCAATGGGAGACACCTGGGAAATGAACCTATCTCTTCAATGTTTTTTGTTTGTTCTTTTTTTATCAGGGCGCCCAGGCGAATTTCCGGCTCTTCACGATTTTCAACTGCCGTGGGATTTTTAACTCGCGCAGGCCAGAAGACACGCGGGTCCGACTTAATAAAAACGTCGACCATTTTTCTGATCCTAGTGATATTTTGGTCATGTCGCTTGGTGCCTTGCAGACAGCTATTCTCAAACAACCCACCTCACAAGTGGTAATTTTATGCTCCAGGGACTTAGTAGAGTGTCAGGTCTGTCACTGGTATGTTATGGTGAGGATTCGGTTCTGTTCATATTGCTTGTAGCCCAGCTGACTACGAGAGCCATATCAGGGCCAACACCATGCCAAAAACAACCTTTATGTTTTGGTGTTATTGTTATTATAGCTTGAAGCCCAGCCGACTGCACAGAGGTACATGTATATCAGGGCTATTACCATCTCAACAAGTACAGCATTCCTCACAGAAGATTATAAAAACTGGAAAAGAAAATTAAATACATGTATCAACACATTTGTGCACATATTCTAAGGACGTGCCCCTGGCGTTGACCACTCTGTCCAATTTATCACCAGGGGATTTTAAACAAAATACCTGAATACAAAGACGCCAAAGCTTATATACAGCATAAAACCGGGCCTAAATTACTTAAAATTGCTTCTGCACATCGCATTTCCTTAGAGCCAAAATATACACTTAATTCATGTACCCAGTTTTCAAACTTAAGAGAAAGTATGTCAGACGTTATCGAACACATACATGTGAATTGACCAGCAAGGCAGAAAATGATTGGAAGAAAGGACAGAAAGCATAGGAACAAGGCAGAAACAAAGAAAATGACAGAAAAAAAGGAAATTTCTTGCACAGAATTTTCAGAAGTTGGGGATAATATTGATACTTCACCCTTTGACTCCCGCACCCTATCTACCGACTGCAAAAACTAAACCCTTTGACTCCCGCAACCTTTTCACCAGCTTCTTGCAGGAAGCTGGTGCAAAGAGTGAGGGAGTCAAAGGGTTAAATTTTTGCTTCGCTAGCATGGTTGACAATGCAGGATGCTGGTGGACAGGCCGCGGGAGTCAAAAGGTTAAAGAGCCCCCGGCATCCCCACGAGGGGTAGGGGATGGAGGTGCGAGGTGGGGGGGGGGGGGTAGGATGAAAATGGAACTGACGAGTTGTTTAGCTTTTGTCTCACAAAAAAAACATTGAAGTGTTTCAGGAGAGGGGAAAGTTGATAACTGACACAGTTAGCTCTCTCTGTTCAACCTTCCATCTTCTGTAAAGTTGTTGCTGATGGAGATATTTGAATTTGGGTGTAGTGCCATTGATACTGATGCTAAGGTTGTCTGATGTTTTGTTCGTCGTTCATCGTCTCCGTTTTGCTGATGTTGGTTTTCATGGTGTAGTCTTCGTAAGTGGTGTACAGGTTAGTTTTGTATTCCTGTAGTACTATTCATTCTTCTTCGTGTGCTTGGCTCTGATCATCTGCGAACGATATCTCAGTCAAAGATTATCGGCCATGTTTTGGTTTTCTTATGTTTCTTTAGTTATGTACTCTTAACCCGACCACCACAACCCCCCAGATGACTAGACAGTCTTCGTCGATCCGAAGGACAAACAATTGATAATTTCACTGATTCCTTTATGTGTATAGCCTTGCTAACTACAAGGGACACTGAGGTTGTCATTACAAACGGGGCCAGACATTGTAATCCCTTTAAATCTATTCCTTCAGAATGTATTCCTTCAGAATGTAGTCCTTCAGAATCTATTCCTTCTGAATGTATTCCTTTTCAATCTTTTCCTGTCAGAACTGTTTGAAACTGCTAAACCCTTAATGTGTCTACTGTCTTTGAAAATCTGCGTGTATTTTTGTACTATAGACTCACAGCCATTCTGATCATACACAAATGTGGATGTATGTGTCACAATCACTTTGTTCTGTGTCTGTGTCCTTCATTGTTTCATGTCCAGATGACTGCATACAGCTGAAATCATATCATTTTAAAACACGAAGTGACATACACATACACAAACCAACCAACCAACCAACCAAACAAACAAACAAACAACAATGATAGGTAGATAGATTGATAGACACACAGACAGACAGATAGATAGGTAAATAGATAGATAAATAGATAGATAGAGAGATACAGAGAGAGAGACAGAGAGAGAGAGATAGATAGATAGACAGATAGATAGGTAGGTAGGTAGAAAGGTAGGTAGATAGATAGATAGATAGACAGACAGATAGATAGATAGATAGATAGATAGATAGATAGATAGATAGATAGATAGATAGACAGACAGATAGATAGACAGATAGACAGACAGATAGATAGATAGATAGATAGATAGACAGACAGATAGATAGATAGATAGATAGATAGATAGATAGATAGATAGATAGATAAGATAGGTAGGTAGGTAGGTAGGTAGAAAGGTAGATAGGTAGATAGGTAGATAGATAGCAATAGATAGATAGACAGCAGATAGATAGATAGACAGATAGATAGATAGATAGATAGATAGATAGAATAGATAGATAGATAGACAGATAGATAGATAGATAGACAGATCGATAGATAGATAGACAGATAGATAGATAGACAGACAGATAGATAGATAGACAGATAGATAGATAGATAGATAGATAGATAGACAGATAGATAGATAGACAGATGATAGATAGATAAATAGATAGATAGATAGATAGAAGATAGAGAGATAGAGAGATAGAAGATAGATAGATAGATAGATAGATAGATAGATAGATAGATAGATAGATAGATAGATAGATAGTAGATAGATAGATAGATAGATAGATAGATAGAACCAACCAACCAATCAATAGGCAAGCAGACAAAACAGAACAAAACAAAATAAGCACATCAAGAAAAAAAAGACTTCACGGAAGAAAAATTCGCTAGTAGAAAATTACATTTAATTACATTTGCATTTTAGCACAAACATCCAGATACAAAGCTCCATTAAATTTCTCAAAGAAAGACAGATAAACACACAGACAGACAGAAAGAAAGAAGAAAAACAAGCGAAAGAAAATTAGGATAAATTACATTTGTATTTCAGCACGTAAACCAAGCAGTTGTCTCTGGCCTACGTGATCTATCTATGTCACCAGAGGATTAAACAGAATCTAAATTTGACGACACAAGTTGTGATATAACAACAATAAAGGCCATGTACAAAAAAGTCAGTACAAAAAAACAAAAAACAAAAAAACCAGCCTACATCTCCTGTACGCCGTTAAGCACATCACATTGACAATGTCTCATCATCATGCCGAAAAGAGAGGCACACAACAACGGTTGAAGAATTTCTAGACAGCATCACAGTAAATAGACGGGGAAAGAAGGGAAAAGAGAAGTAAGAGGGCATGAAAAACAACAAAAAGCAAAAACAACAAAGACGACAGCGAAGGTGACATCTCTAACACAGTTTCCAGAAGATGAGAACCAGTCTATGGTGAAGAAGAACTTAATGTCTGGCAGATCTGTTTCGGAGAGTCTACTTTTCACCGTTCCAGGTCTGCAATCATTCAGAACCCACACAAAGACAGAATAGATAACTAGGATTTCAAATCAATATGTTCAAATCAATATGTTACCTGTAAAAGTATGAAAACAATCAATCAGACATTAAATACTATCTAGACTGAAGGAGTCCCCGATATCCACACAAGGGATGATGAACGCTTGGCTTGAGTGCAACTACCTGGAATCACATCCAGAACATGGCGTGAGCACAAACGATACTCTGAGGCCTTTACGTTCAGTATTCACAACAACAACAAAAACAAGAATAACGACACGAAGACAACTACCACAACAACAACAACAACAACAGGAACAACACGAGCACAACAACAACAAAACAACAGGAATAACGGCACGAGGACAACAACAACAACAACAAAACAACAGGAATAACGGCACGAGGACAACAACAACAACAACAAAACAACAGGAATAACAAAGACACGGAGAAAACAACAGCAACAAAACAACAGGAATAACAACGACAAGAAAGCAACAACAAAACAATAGAATAACAACGTTACAAGGACAACAACAACAACAAAACAACAGGAATAACAACGACAAGAAAGCAACAACAAAACAATAGAATAACAACGTTACAAGGACAACAATATCATCAACAACAACAACAAAACAGAAATAACAACGACACGATAACAACAACAACAACAATAACAATAACAAAACAACAGAACTAACAACGACGAGCAGACATGTGATTTGCATCACACAGTCATGTAAACACACAATGAATGTGGCGAAGAAACGCCAGACAGAAGACGGGGGCCAGCTGGTTTCTCACACTCAACCCTGAAATTGACAGAGGAGGACGGAGAAAAGTTATGTTTTCCTGACATGTAAGCAAACCATAGGCTATCTCCCCTTTCCCCCCCCCCCACCCCTACCCTCCACCCCTCTCCACATCACCTCTCTTTTTTTTAAGGTATGTATTGCGCAACAACTGTGTAACAACTCCTATGATAAATGGGAGTGAGGTGTATTGTATTGTATTGTATTGTATTGTATTGTATTGTATTGTATTGTATTGGGTTGTGTTGTGTCGTGTCGTGTCGTGTCGTGTCGTGTCGTGTCGTGTCGTGTTGTGTCGCATTGTGTCGTGTTGTGTCGTATTGTGTCGTGTTGTGCTGTGTTGTGCTGTGTTGTGTTGTGTCGTGTCAGACACAGACAGACAGACAGAAAGACAGCCAGCCATTCAACCAGCTTGACAGAGACAGGCAGACAGAAAGACAGACAGACAGACAGGGAGACGGCCAGCCATTCAACCAGCTTGACAGACAGACAGACAGAAAGACAACCAATCATTCAACCAGCTTGACAGAGACAACAGACAGACAGACAGCCCTTCAACCAGCTTGACAGTCACAGACATACAGACATTCAACCAGCGTAGTTTGACAGAGACAGACAGACAAAAAGACAGCCAACAATTCAACCGGCTTGACAGAGACCGACAGACAGAAAGACAGACATAGAGAAAGACAGCCAGCCATTCATCCAGCTTGACAGAGACAGACAGACAGACAGTTAACCAGCTTGACAGAGACAGACAGACAGACTGACAAACAGCCATTCAACCAGCTTGACACAGACAGATAGTCAACCACATTGACAGATACAGACAGACATACAGACAGACAGTCAGCAAGCTTTACAGAGACAGACAGACAGTCAACCAGCTTGACAGACAGACAGTCAACCACCCATTCAACCAGCTTGACACATACAGACAGCCTTTCAACCAGCTTCAGACAGACGAACAGACAGACAGACAGACAGAGAGACGGCCAGCCACCAACCAGCTTGACAAACTTCATTCACAATAAAACGTAGCATGCATCTATGTCTATGGTTTGATGTCGTTTTTCGTTAACACATTGTATGTTTGATGTCTACTGTAAAACCAAAAAAAAAATGAATTTAAAAAAAAGTTTATTGAAAAAGGTTGGTCAGGAGTAATTTAGTTCTGCGAGTAATGTTATTTGAACATGTTCATTGCGCTTACAGTCTACTTGATGTGTTATGCACTGATATTTTAAGTAAAGACGATCATTTAAAAAAAAAGTGACATGCATCGAGAACAGTTGTAGACTACCACAACAACAAATCAACAACAAAACAACAACAACATAACAACAACAAAACAACAATGACAAACAACAATAACAACAAAGCAACACCACCAACAACAACAAAACAACAGTAACAACAACAGCAACAAAAACCATGTTAAGTATTGTTAGAAGTTGACAACAACAAAAAATGCTGTTCACACACATTCCGCAAAATATGCTGATTTCAGATGTTATTTTCGTCTATGTGACCTTGACCTTGACATTTGAATTACAGACTCATCATGGATCTACGTCTGACCAAAAGTTGGTAAACACCCATCCAGAATCAGCTGTGAAGGTCTTGCTAACAGTTTCTCAGTTTCAGTTTCTCAAGACGACGCCTCTGCGCTCGGAACGAATTCCATATGCACTAAAGTCATAGGTTTCATGCGTATGGTGATCATGGCACAAGCCTTAAGCCTGCACACAAAGCCATGAGCTGGCCTCCTGAGGCCCTACCTAGCCTAAGTTTTCTCTGGTCATTATGCTATACTTATTTCGGTAACAGACAAAGGCAGACACGCATGCACATGTACATACACACGCACGTGCACACACATATAACCACACATACACGCACACACACACATGCACACACACGCATGCATGCATACACATATGCATACACACAGGCACACACACAGGCCCCAATACACACGTACACATACTCACACGCACACGCACACGCACACGCACACGCACACGCACACGCACACGCACACGCACACACATACACATACACATACACACACTTAGATGAATATCACTTTAAAAAAGACAACTCCACAGAGAACACGGAATTACATCAGGAAATTGTATCAAATTGATCTTGATAACCTTGGAAACTATATGTTAGAAAATGGTCTGTCGTTGTCGGCAGAAAAAACTAACATGATGCTGTTTGATCCTGGTGGTAACTCAAATAGCTTGCCTACTTTCAAATTGCTTGGTGAAGTGCTAAATTACAAACAGGTCGTAAAATTTCTGGGAGTTTACATCACGTCGAAATTAAGCTGGAATGTCCATTTTGATTATATTTTAACAAAAGCACGAAAAACCTTAAATTTTCTAAAGATAATAAGCAAATTACCCTGGGGAATGGATACAAATATACTGATTCATCTGTCAACAGCGCTGGTCAGGTCTAAATTATCCTACGCACAAGAAGTTTTTTTCAATGCACCTAAATATTTACTAAAAAAGATTCAGAACTTGGACTGCAAAAGTCTTAAAATTGCACTAGGTGTACCAACTCATGTTTCTACTCTGGAAACGTACAAAGTTGCTGGAATTCTACCTCTAAACAACCATCGTGAGCTAGCTATAGCAAAGTTTGCAATTAGAACTACTTCACAAGCGAATAATTTTTGAGCAAAGAAATTAAAATCAGGTCTGATACAGACTTTCCAAAACGAGCAAAAAACATTTCATCACAAATTACAACCGCAACTTACATATCTGACCTGATCAAACAATCCAGCATAACTATGGATGAAATAGCCGAGAAACCAACGTTAACGCCTATCCCTACATGGGAAATGCTAAAGGCCACGTTTGATCTCGATTATGCAGACGTTAAAAAAGATGATAATGTCAACATTACGCTATCTACAGCTTGTGAACATCGATGAAAAGTACCGTACCCACCTCCACATTTTTACTGATGGGTCAGTCTTAGGAAATCAGAGCGCCGGAGCAGCGTTTTATGTTCCAAAATTTAACATTAAAAAGTCTTTTTTCATTGGGACAAATGTATCTATATATACAGCAGAATTGGTCGCTGTTATTCAAGCGTTGCATTATTTAATAAGCCTTCGGCCTGTGTCTTTCAAAGTAGTTCTCTTTGTTGATTCAAAATCTGTATTATATGCCTTACAGTCTTTTGACACAGACACAAGACCTGATTTAATAATTGAGGCAAATCATCTAATACACTGTTTAAAGATAAATGGCTCGGAAATCAGTTTATGCTGAGTGCCTTCTCACGTTGGTCTTCACGGCAACAACGTAGTTGACAGAGCAGCTAAATCCGGTGCACTCCGTTCTGAAAATTCCATAGAATTACATGTTCACACCTCGGTTAAAGAAGCTTACAACTCGCTAGAATTAGCATCATGGTTTCGATTTCATGAACATTTAAATGAAAAATTTGTGTCTCAAAAAAGAATCAAACTTTTAGTTCAAAATATCTGGGGAAAAAATGCAGTATTCTTCGATAAAATCATTTGAGATTAATTGTTACCACATATTTTCGTATTCAACTGAACGCTTTGAAAACAAAATATTGTAAAAACGTTTTATGTATTTGCGGTGAACAATTCACATTGTATCACTGTTTGTTTTACTGCAGAAAGCTTCGTTATTTTTTACCAAAGATGTTTACACAAGAAAACTATCTTGAAAAGCATTTTAAAGAAGTAATATCAGATCAAGTTCTGTTAGTTAAAATTTCAGAATCATTGATTCACAGTCCTGTTAATGCGTTATTTTAAGGTTATTATTTTAATTATCATTATTTTATTTTGTTTCGTTTTGCTTTTTATGACGATTTTTCTTTTACATTTGATGTTAGCGTTGTTCTAGTTTCATTTCTCTGTTCATCCATATCCTTTTTCTACAGACCTTGCCGATTCCTTTAAAAAATTTTCCGTCTCTTACTCTGTTCCCCTCTGTCCCCTCCCCCCTCCCCTCCCTCCCCCCCCAAAATATCATCCTCCATGTCATTTTTACCCGTCTAATATCACTTATAGTGAAAAGACGTTAAATCAAGGAACGAACGAACGAACATACACACACATAAACACATATACACGCACACCGACATACACACCCACATACACGCACGCACACGCACACATACATGCACACACACGCATGCACATACACACATGCATGCATACACATATGCATACACACAGGCACACACACAGGCCCCAATACACACGTACACATACTTACACGCACACGCACACACATACACAAACACACACACACACACGCAGGCACATAAACACACACACACATGTATATGTATATATATATGTATATATATATATGTATGTATACATACATAATATATGTATATGTATGTATATATATATATGTATATACATATATATATAGAGAGAGATATATATATATACATATATACATATATATATATATATATATATATATATATATATATATATATACATATACACGCATACACATGCGCACCAAGACAGACAGACAGAGGGAAAAGCGAGAGAAAGAAAGGGGGAGGAATCCGAACTAGTTAATATGAAATAATTTTACTTTAAAGAAAGATATAAAAAAAAAGTGATTCTAAAAAAATTGTGCATTGAGTTTACAACTGACACAAAACTAGGGCCTTTCCCTAGGGACTGAAAAAGTTGTAATGAACTTTGAAGATGAAGTGAACTTTCTTTCAGGAAAAAAAAACCGATTGCCTCAAGAGTATATTCGTGCGTGCGTGAGTGAGTGTGTGGGTGAGTGTGTGTGAGAGAGTATGCATGTCTCTATGTGTATGTGTGTGTGTGCGTGTGCGTGCACGTGTGCGTGTGTGTATGTGGGAGTGTATGTGTGTGTTCCTGCGTGTGTATATATGTGTGGTGGGGGGGTGTATGCGTGTGTGTATGTGTATATGTGCGTGCGTGTGTGCGTGCGTTTGTGTGTGTATGTGTATGTGTATGGGGGGAGGGGGATGTATGCATGTCTGTATGTGTATGTGTGTGTATTTGTGTGCGTGTACGTGTATGTGGGAGTGTATGTGTGTGTGCGTGCGTGTGTGTGCATGTGTGTATGTGTGTTTGTGTGTATGTGTGTGTATGTGTGTGTGTGCGATAGTGTATGTGTGTGCGTGCGCATGTGTGTGTATGTGTGTATGTACGTGTGTTTGTGTTTGTGTGTGTGTGTCTCTGTGTCTGTGTGTGCGAGTATGTGTGTGCATGCGCATGTGTGTGTGCATGCGCGTGCGTGTGTGCTTGTGTGTGTGTGTATGTGTGTGTTTGTGTGTGTATGTGTGTGTATGTGTGTGTATGTGTGTGTGCGAGTGTGTATGTGTGTGCGTGCGCATATGTGTGTATGTGTGGGTGTTTGTATTTGTGTGTGTATGTGTGTATGTGTGTTTGTGCATGTGTATGTGTGCTTGTGTTTGTGTATGTATGTATGTGTGTATGTATGTTTCTGTATGTGTGTGTGTGCATGTGTGTGTGTGTGTGTGTGTGTGTGTGTGTGTGTGTGTGTGTGTGTGTGTGTGTGTGTGTGTGTGTGTGTGTGTGTGTGTGTGTGTGTGTGTGTGTGTGTGTGTGTGTGTGTGTGTGTGTGTGTGTGTTGTGTGTTGGTCTTTCTTTTTTCGAATATTTGTAATAACTCGATTTTTAACAAATAATTTTCATGGGCCAGATAGAGAGGTGTGTCTGTGTATGCGCCTGTCTATATGTCCATGAGTGTGTTGGTCTCAAATGTTCATGAATGGATCTTTATCAAATCTGTGTCAACGTTCTGAACAATGAGGAGTTGCGAACACGTCACTTTGGAAGTACTGGCGCCAAGGTCAAGGCCACACAGGCTAAAAGAAAAGGTGAACACAAATGAAATCTCCATAAGCGCGATGATCCTTTAAAAATATTTGGAGGTACTGGCGCCAAGGTCAAGGCCACACAGGCTAAAAAAAAAAGACGAACACAGAGGAAATCTCCATAAGTGCGATGATCCAGTAAAAAATGTTTCGAAGTACTGTCGCCAAGGTCAAGGTCACACAGACTAAAAGAAAAGATGAAAACAAAGGAAATCTACTTAAGTGCGATGATTTTGTAAAAAATGTTTGGAGGTACTGACGCCAAGGTCAAGGTCACACATGCTA
>CM060307.1:46283680-46318680 GCA_030674185.1 Monoplex corrugatus
TATGTGTGTGTATGTAGTGTGTGTGTGTGTGTCTGTGTCCGTGTCTGTGTATGTATATCGTTCGTTCTTTAATTTAACGTCTTTTCACTATAAGTGATATTAGACGGGGGAGGGGGGGGAGGGGAAATTATTAAAAAAAAAAGTGAACAAAATAAAATGTAGAACGATAGTTGGACGGGTTGGATTTGGGCAGAGGGAAGACAGAGGAAAAAGACATTAGCAGGTGGGGGAACAGTAAAATGGAACGAGAACTTAACACTAACAATTAACTTCAATAACGTGAAGGGAAATTGTAACACTAAAATACAAACCGAATAAAGTTAAAGTAATGCATTAACAGGACTGTGAACTAATGATTCTGAAATTCTAACTAACAACGTTTGATCTGATGTAATTTTCTGGAAATGATTTTCAGAATACTTTTCTTGAGTAAACATTTTCGGTAAAAAAGAACGTAGCATTTTGCAGTAGAATAAACAGTGAAACAGTGTGAACTGTTCGCCGCAAATACACTTGACATTTTTACAATATTTTGTTCTCAATGCGTTTAGCTGAATACGAAAACAAACAGCAACAATCGATCTCAAATGATACATAGAAGAATACTGCAATTTTTTACATACATTTTGAACGGTAAGTTTTATCATTTGTTGTGACACAAACTGTTCATCTGAATGTTCAAGAAATCGAGTCCATGAGGCTGATTCGAGCAAGTTGCAAGCTTCTTTTACGGAGGTATGAACATGTAATTCTATAGCTTTATCAGCATTCTGGGCGCCTTGCTTAGCTGCTCTGTCAACTACTTCGTTGCCGTGAAGACCAACATGAGAAGGCACCCAGCATAAACTGATATCTGTACCTTTGACCCTTAAACGATGTATAAGATGATTTGCCTCAGTAATTAAATCAGGTCTTGTGTCGGCATTAAAAGACCGTAAGGCATATAATACAGATTTTGAGTCAACAAAGAGAACTACTTTGAAAGACATGGTTTTAAGATTTACTAGATAATGCAATGCTTGATTAATAGCGACTAATTCCGCTGTAAAGATCGATAAGTTTGCCCCAACGAAAAATGACTTTTTTATCTTAAATTTTGGAACATAAAAAGCTGCTCCAGCACATTTATTTTCTAAGACTGATCCATCGGTAAAAATGTGAAGATGGGTACGGTATTTTTCATCGATGTGTTCTCTTGCTGTGGATATCGAAATGTTGACGTTTTCAGATTTCTTAGCGTCTGTATAATCAATATCAAAAGAGGCTTTTTGCATTTCACATGTAGGGATAGGCGTTGTTGATGGTGTCTCAGCTATTTCATCCATATTTATGTTAGACTGTTTGACCAAGTCAGATATGTAAGTTGAAACAGTCATTTGTGATGAAATGCTTTTTGCTCGCTTTGGAAAGTCAACATCAGACCTGATTTTAATTTCCTTACTCACAAAATTGTCCGTTTGTGAAGTAGTTCTAACTGCAAATTTTGCTGTCGCTAGCTCACGATAGTTGTTCAGAGGCAGAATTCCAGCAACTTTGTACGTTTCCAGATTAGAGGCATGAGTAGGGACACCTAGAGCAATTTTAATACTTTTGCAGTCTAAGCTTTGTATCTTCTTTAATAAATATTTTGGTGCACTGAAAAACACTTCTTGCGCATAGGATAATTTAGATCGTACAAGTGCTGTTGACAGATGAATTAGTATGTTCGTATCCATTCCCCAAGGTAATCGGCTTATTATCTTTAGAAAATTTAGGGCTTTTCTTGCTTTTGTTGAAATATAATCAAAATGGACATTCCAGTTTAATTTCGATGTCATAAAGACTCCCAGAAATTTTACAACCTGTTTGTAATGTAACACTTCACCAAGCAATCTGAAAGTAGGCAAGTTACTTAAAGTACCACCAGAATTAAATAGCATCATGTTAGTTTTTTTCCGCTGACAACGACAGACCATTTTCTAACATATAGTTTCCAAGATTATCAAGATCAGATTGATACAATTTCCTAATGTAATTCTGTGCTCTCTGTGGAGTTGTCTTTTTTAAAGTAATATTCATCCAAATACATATATCATCAGCATACTGTGCCAAAACAACACGATTTGAGAGTGCTTTAGGAAGATCCTGTATAAGGATATTAAATAAAAGCGGTGCTATCACTGAACCTTGTGGAATTCCCATATCAAGATGTCGTGAAGTAGAATAACTAGTTCCCACTCTTGCCTGAATAGTTCTATTGGCTAAAAAAGACTTAATGTAATCATACATATTGCCAGATAAACCAATAGATTTCAGCTTGTACAATAAACGCGTATGCCAAACTTGATCGTAAGCTTTTTTCACATCAAAAAATGTAGCTAAAAGACTTTTTCTGCGGGCAAACTCTTTCTTGATGTGAGTGGTAAGTTTAACCAGGTGCTCAACTGTAGATCTCCCTTTTCTAAAACCAGCCTGATTTACTGGAATAACGTTATTTTTATCACAGTAATGTACAAGTCTGTTTAATACCAATTTTTCCAATAGTTTGCTCGTATGGGACGTTAAAGCAATAGGTCTGTAACTGTTTTTATTGTTTTTAGGCTTTCCTGCTTTTAATACTGGTATAACAACAGACGTTTGCCATAATTGTGGTATAGTTCCACCAGCCCAGCATTTCTGAAAAATTTTGTGTAAAAAAATAATATAGTTTTCTGGAAGATGTTTAATCATTTCAGTTGAAACTGCATCAACACCTACCGAACTCCTTTTGTTGCGCAGAGACAAGATAGTGTTTTTTAACTCTTCTAAGGTGATTGGAGAATTAAACCAGAGATCATTTTGAGGTATTGGATCAGTGTAGATAGGGTTGTTAGCTGCCATTTCCCTGTAGTGTTTGCAGGTAGGAGTCAAACCATCTACTTTACTATTTTGGGCAAAAAGTTCCACAAAAGTTTCAGCTTTGTCCATGTCGGAAAGAAATTTGTGACTTGTATCAATCATTATTGGACACCTAGGTAAGTTGGCTCCATTTTTCATTTGATTCATTTTTGTCCATACTTTATGGAAATCCTTGAAATCTGAAATTTCTTTTGTGCAGTATGATGCCCAGTAATTTTTCTTTGCTTCAGCGATGATTTTATTACACTGGGTGTTAGCTTTTTTCATTTCCATATGATCTTCAGGTTTCCTGCTTTTGATGTAGATTTTGTATTTCTCTTTTTTATACTGAACTGCTTGCTCACATACCTCCGTCCACCAAACATTACCCAAACGGTTATTAGACTTAAAAGTTTTGAGTTTCGGGATGGAAAGGTCTGCAGCAGCTAGAACTGACTCCTGGAATTTAGAAAACATAACGTCTACATTTTCACTTTCATAATGTGTGAAATCTCGAATAGAAAGAACAGTCTGAAACAAGGACCAATCAGCGCGTGTATAATTATATTTTGGTATAATATCAGGAATGCTGTCTTTCATCCTGATGTTTTCGTTAGTTAGTGTTATGAGGATAGGTAAGTGATCACTTCCTAAAGTATCTCTGTGAGTGTCCCAGGTACAGCAGGGTACTAATTCTGGTGAGATTAAAGACAGATCGATGGCTGTTGCCCGATGTTTGGAAATATCAGGAATTCTAGTGACACTCCCATCATTCAAAAGGTAAAGCGAACTGTCAACTATATTTTCTACTAAACGATTGCTTGTCACAGTACAGCAATCTTTTTCCCAAAACGGGGAGTGGGAATTAAAGTCTCCACCTATTAGCCATTTACCGTGCAGCAGATCCGGAATCGTGCGCAGCCATTCTGTGTTGTGGTCATTTGGACCTGTTGGCAGGTAGACTGACAAAACGTTCAGGATAAAAGAATTACTGAATTGTACTGTAGCGGCACAAGCGTGTAAGTCTTCAGTTGACGTTAAAACTGGGGAAGTAAATATGTGATATTGTAACTCTTTAAGTATGTATATCGCAGTGGCTACTTTCTTCCCGGGATTCCCATAGGCATACACTGGTGGATAATAGTAATTTTGGAAATTGGGAAGTTTGGTTGGTATAACATTAAGCGACTGCAGAATCAAGACTTCACACTGATTTGAGGCAAGGAAATGTTCCAGGTATGCTGAATTGGTGGAAATAGACCTACAATTCCACTGTAAAAAATTGATTTTCATAGTCGGCTAATCCCTTATTTTCAATTAACGGTGATTTGTTTGAAAATCACGTATATTTGGTTTTCCGTGTACGAGGAAAATGGGGGAGGGGGGGGGGGGAATGATTACTTTTACTACAAAGTAAAGGTAGAAACAAAAAATGAGTAAAACTATGGAGAAAAGAAGTCCTACTAATCAAGATAAGACTTTTGATCTAGAACAGAAATAAATTATAAATAAATTAAATAATAGTATACACGCCTTCAAATGTACAGAGATTATAGTCTGAGTCCTGACTGACTAATTCCTAGCGTTTATACACTTTCACCAAGAGAACTGTCAGAGATGACGAGGAAAAAGTCCTGTGACATGAAACGTTGGTCACTGTAGATCTACTACTATTCATTCAAAACATGTTGTATGACAGCCACCACGGTTCACAGCTGTCAAAATAGGGGAACGGTCCTCGGGAGAATCTAGAGGCGTGTGGCCGTGAAGGTCGTGATCCTCCTGGTCTTCTAGGCGTCTCCCAAAATAGATCCCGAATGTGTCTTCCCAGGTTCCCCGCTATCACGCTGCTTCCTCTGGCGGTGGGGTGAATATTGTCCTGTAGAAACTGCTGGTTAGTTCGAAGGTTATCATGGGAGACAAATGAAAGATTTTTTATGTTAACAAGTTCAGCAGATAAAAAGGCGTTAAACAAATTCCGCCGAACTTCCATACGTGACTGTCGTACAGGGGCGACCTTGCTGATGACTATCTTTGTGTTTGGATATTTTTGTGTTATATGTTTGATGGAAGAAGCTAAATTTTGTGTTGTTGCTTTGAGATCTTTGCTATTCAGTTCGTGGACACCACAGTGTAAAACAATACAGTCTGCAGGACTGTCAAAGTTGGAAAGTGACTTGTCTAAAGATTTTTGTATGTCATGAATGTTATTCACAGTACTTGAGTCTCCTTCAAAACCATAAGATCGTCCCAGTCGTCTCGAGTGGACACCTTTCAACACTGAATCATGGATAGTCAGAACATAGGGAAGGTCGTGGTTTGTTTTACGTTGTTCTGAAATCTTTTTGGTGTGTGACGTTGCGTCCTTGAGCTGTGATGTGACGTCTTTAGCTTTTTTGATGTCATGGTGTTCTTTCCCGTCTTTGGTTTTCTTTTCAAGCTCTGTTTTCGCTCGAGTATTGCTGCTAGTTTTTGTTGTGTTTGATCGTTGTGCCTGTTGGACGTCCTGCCTGCGTGTGTGCTTTTGTTTTAGAACGTCTGCGTACGTGGGAGTTGTTGTGGAATTATCTGTCTGTGTATGACTGTTCCTGGTCGGTTTGATGGTGGCGGTTGCTGTCGACCGGGCCTCGATCTGCGCAAGCACAGTCCTTTCTAAGGTACTGACCTGGTTGCGCAGATCCAGTACGATGTTTTTTAGTTCAACGATCGTACTCACGAGTTCCGCAGAGCTTGGTATAGATGTGATGGATGTTGTCCCGCTCTGCGTGCCCGTGGAAACCGCGGTCGAAGCGCCATTTGAAGGGACAGTCTCTGCCTTTTTGATCCTGTCTCGCTTGTCGCTGGTCGACGGCCTCTCGTAGTCGGTCTTTTCCGCAGACGCAGCTTCTTGCCTCTGTTCAGCAAGGCGCCCCCGTCTTGTTCTGGTCATTTGAGACTATTTCCTGTTATCTCTGACTGCCGAAATTTTTATCCGTCAGGAGTCTCCGCCATTTTGAATGCGTCTCCTATATGTATGTATATGTGTGTGTGTGTGTGTATGTGTGTGTGTGTGTGTGTGTGTGTGTGTGTGTGTGTGTGTGTGTGTGTGGTGTGTCTGTGTGTCCAGTTTCATTTAATGTCTATCCAAATAATGTGATATTACTGAATGTGCGTTTGTGTGTATGTGTGTGTGTGGCGTGTGTGTGTGTGTGTGCGTGTGTGTGTGCGTGTGTGTGTGTGTGTGTGTGTGTGTGTGTGTGTGTGTGTGTGTGTGTTCCATTATCCCCGAGTGATTTTTAGCCTTAGCTTGAATGGCTGCTGTTGGTAATGAAGAAGATGACGCCTGCATGAGCAGCCTTGACTTCTCTTTCAGGTGATGTGTCAGCCATCCCATGAGAGGGATTGGCGTATGACACAGGCGATGGACTGTTTCCACATATGTCGTCTGCCTTGCTCCCCTCATCCATCACTCTTTTCTCCGTCACTACACACACTTTGTTCTGATTCCATTTTATTCCCACTTTGCACGTCAGCAGACTGATTCCCTGTGGTCCTGTTCATCTTTTCTATTCCCGTTTTGTCTTTGAGAAGACTAATTCCCACTGGCCTTGTTTTATGTTAACCTGATAAAAGGTCCCCCCTTGAGAAGGTCATTTATGGGAAAAAGGAATCAGAGGTTCCAGAACTCTTTTTTGACATTTTGAATGAAACATTTATAGACCAAAAAAAACGGAGCGGTTCAAAATCCTAGTTCAGGAAATAAAAGACAGTAAATGGAAACTGTTCTGTGAAAGACTCAGTGCTGATACAACACAAATATGATCATGGCAGTTCTATCAACAAATGAAAGGGAAAACCACAAACACCAATACACCTGATATCATGAACACAGATGGGACCATATTAAGAACAAACGAAGAGAAAGGATAAGCCCTACTTCATCGTTCCTTACAACAGAGTGACCAGAAAACCCTTGCGGAAAAAAATTCATTAATGACCTAAACAAAAAAATGGACACAAAGTGGACTAAATGATGAAATAACTGAACACGAAATGCATGAAGCATTTCACGGTTCTGAAAGGACACAACCCCTGGTCCAGACAAGATTCGATACTTTGATATCAAAACGCTGTCTGAACATGACAAAACTGGATTAGATTCTCTCTATCAAGACAGTTTTGAGAAAGGTCATTTTCCTGAGGACTGAACATACAGCTTCCTAAAAGCCTTGCCTAAACCGGGTAAAGATCATCGCAGACTAAATGGATATCGCATCCTGATTATGCTAAACGTAACTAGGAAACCAACGGAAACCATTATGGCAAAGAAACTAGCTAGGAGCCTTGAAGACAGAAAAACATTCCCACCTAATCAAAGAGGCTTAAAAACAGGGAAAAAGTTCTTCCCTTGAAGGCCAATTTGCCTTCTTGCCTTTCTGAAATCTTGGTAAAAAAAAATGGGTGGCGACCCGCTCTCAAAGGGGAGAGCAGACCGAGTTTCACATAGTAAATCCACTGTGACAAAAGAAATAAAGAAATGATTATGAATTCATGGCGTTTTGTTTATTGTTGCAGCGTGTATGGGCATGGTGGGGTTAGCATCTGGAAATGTCTTGTTTGTTTGTTTGTTTGTTTGTTTGTTTGTTTGTTTGTTTGTTTGTTTGTGTTTGTTTGTTTGTTTGTTTGTTTGTTTGTTTGTTTTGTTCAGACTTTAGCAAGGTTTGACATACTCCATACTTCATGGGTATCCTTATTCTGTCATTTACATTCTATTTTTCATAGATAGTGTTATTCTGTCTTTTGTGTTTTATACGCTATGGATACGCTATTTTGGCTTTTGTATTCTACATTTCATGGATATCCTTTTTTGTGCACTATAATTCATGGATATCATTACACTGTGTTTTGTACATTGCATTTTATGGAAATCGTTATCCAGTCTTTTGTTTTCTATAATTCATGGGTATTGTTATTCTATCAATAACAAGATTTACTCGTTTAAGTAGTAACTGTGAAAATGCACAAACAAAAGCTTCAGATGTAGAACTAAATACACACAGTCATTTATCACTCATCATGCAATTGCTGATACTATATGGTTATTCCTATTCCTATTGTTATTCCTATTATGCTTCCATTTTTGTTTTCATTGTACTTATTTTGATCATTTAAGTCTATAAAACAGTTGAGTGATGTGTGGTCTGCGGCCAGAAGTGTCCATAGGATTATTATTACTATCGCTGTTTGAAGCCCAGCCGACTGCGCAGAACCATATCAGGGCTATAACCATCTCAAAATGTACACCATACCACACTGGAGAAAAAAGAACACCGGGGAAAGAAGACTAAGTACACACACCAATGCATTCGCGCACATAATCTTAGGATATGCCTCTGGTGTTGACCACTCCGTCTGTTTTATCATGGGATTTAAAAACAATTAAACCTGATTACAAATATAAGCATACCTAAGGATTCAAAAACATAAAAACGGACGGAAATTACCTAAAACTGCCTCTGCACATCACATTTCCTTAAAGCCTAAAATGCATTTGATACACGTACCCAATTATCAATCGTAAGAGAAGGCATGTAAGGCTTTGGAGAACACATACAGGTGAATGAACACCAAGGCAGAAAATGATAGGAAGAAATGACAGAAAGCAAGGGTGTAAGGCAGACAAAAAAGAAAGTGACAGAAAAGATGAAATTTCTAGCACAGAATTTCCAGAAGGTGGGGATACTATCCCGGTCGAAGCCCCCCTTTGCGGGCTAGCTGGTAAAGCCACGGCCTCAAGATCTGATATCTTGAGTTCAATCCCAGCCCGCAACATTAAAAACTGGCCTGTTCGTTGCCCATCTTAATATTCCCATCGATCTGGTGGTGTCAGTTTAGTGTTTGATAGGTCCCTTAACCCCTTTCCCCGTTGCAAGACCTTGCCAGCGCGTGGGGTTTGTGCAGGCTCAGGAAACCTGTCAGATAATTGCTGGTAGATTTGGGTGGAGCGCATATGGAGCTGTCCGAGCACGGTGAATCCCTCTTGAAATAACTCCGATAACTTATACTGAAAGAGCCCCCGGCATCCCCATGGGGGAAAAGCCAGAGGATGGAGCGTGAGTGGAGACAGAGTGGTGACCAGTGGACTGTCACTACCAGTAGAACGCAGAGGGCTGGAACGCCATGCCGAGTGTTGTTCTTCAGTAATTGGCCAAACAACTTGATTGTCACACTGTCTGCCACTGTCTCTGGGTCATTTGCTTACCTCCCCTTCTTCTTTAGCAAACGGTGAAGTCAGTGAATATCTACTCAAGTGAGGGAAAAACACACACACATATGATCACAGAGAGACAGACGAAACAGACAAACGTGTACAGAAAGAAAGAGAAGAAACAGAGACAGACAGATTGACTGACAGACAGATATAAAGATACAAAGAGAGCGGGAGGAGGGAGGGAGGGAGAGAGATAGGTAAAGAGAGAGAGAGACAGCTGGCTAGATACGTGAGACAAACACACAGACGGAGGGAGGAGAAAGAGAGAGAAGAGAGAGAGTGGGGAGGGAGTGTGTGTAAGAGAGAGAGAAAGCAAACACACACACACACACACACATATATATATATATATACACACACAGTGGCTGTTACAGTGGAAAGACAGGGGGGGGTGACGGTGGTGGTGATGGACAGTGCCGGGTCAGAGAAAGAGAAGAGCGGGTAACTGTTGTGACCTACATGGTGCAGACAAAGAAAATATCACGACACAAACATCAAAACCTTACAGCCAGTGTCTGCATGGAAGAAGATACTTCAGCGACTGTCACAAGATAAAGCTTAAACATATCAGTCAGTCAGTCATCAGTCAGTCAGTCAGTCTTTCATTCATTAATTCATTCATTCATTCGTTCGTTCGTTCATTCGTTCGTTCGTTCGTTTGTTCGTTCGTTCGTGCAATTATTCGTTCGTTTGTTTGTTCGTTCATTCTACAGCATCACTCCTTGCAATGTTAGCTTCCCGCACTGCTCTCTGGGTCTCTGTCCTCCACGTCTGTTTTTCCTCAACCAGGTTGACAACTCTGGACTGCTACAGTAACCTGTCCACTCCTTATGTTTCCTAGGTAATCTGTTCATGGCCTTCCCCTTCCTAGTTTGCCCTCGACTTCTCCTTGAATGACATCTTTCAAGAGAGGGTTTGTTGTTGTTGTTGTTGGTGGTGGTGGTGGTGGTGTTTTTTTGTTTGTTTGTTCGTTTGTTTGTTCGTTCGTTTGTTTGTTTTCTGCGCACATGTCCACAGGTCAATTTCTTTTTAAGGATGAACTGTACAAGTTCTCTCGGTGTTTTCAGCTCTACGAGTATGCTCTTGTCACTTCTCTTTTCTTTCCAGTTCACCCGTAAGAGTCGCCTATAGAACCACATTTCTGTTGAATTTATTTTTTGTGTGTTCAGTTTAAAGTAATTTTACAGCTATGCATCAAGCTGACTGGCAGCGGCTTATTGATGTCGGAAGATTTTAGATGTGGTTAATATTATTGCAAGATACGTCAAATTTTCACTACATTTTGATTCAGTCAATCAGACAACAACTCTTTCACCACAAAGATGAGTCATACCAGTAATCTATTAAGCTAATATATCATTATGAACAGGAAAACTGAAGGGAAAAGAGCACCAGATAGACCCAGGGAAAAAATATTGGACGGATTTGCAGGGTGACTGAGGACAGAGAGGGTGGAAGATGTGCTTGCGGCAACAAGGGATAGATACATATGGATGGCCAAGATCGCCAACGCCATGCGGCAGGGCACATGATAATGATATGTTGATGCATTATGACAATGTCAGTGGCTCTATCTGCACCACAGAGCAAGCAGTGCATGCTCATGAGGTAATTCCGATTATCTCATAAAGAGCTTCGATCTTTGGAACAATAAGAAAAGTGCATGTATCCTCTGTACAAAGCAGAAAAAAAAATTTAAAGAGTCAATCCATGCTGACAAGCTTCATTTTTGCTTCTTCTGAACACGTTTCGTGCAGGCTGTCTCATTTTGTGCAACGACTAGATTCTCATCACATCAAACACATTGACTTCATTTTGATTCGAATCGGTTCGTAATTATCTGAGCTTTGACTAGTCTCAGTGAAACTGCGAGGGAATGGGAGCCGCCCTCGTGGTGCTGGCCCCTGGAAAAGTTTAGGTCTCTGCCACCTCTCTCCCCACGACCCCAGGGTTAGGGAACTATCCAGGTAGGACTTCAGTATCTCGCCAACTCGTGGGTTTATGTGCAGGCTTAAGGCTTGTGCCGTGATCAGTCTGGGTCTTCTCCATCACATGGCATCTGTTACGTTAGTGCATATGGAATTCATTCTGAGTGCGGTACTGAAACTGAAACAGGATTGAATTGTTCTACAACAACAGTATCATCCAGATCACCATCATCATCATCTCATCATTATCATGTGTCCTGCCGCATGGCGTTGGCGATCATGGCCCTGCCATACTTGCTGCTGCAAGTACATCTCCTACCTGCTCCGTCCTTATCCAGATATTTAGTTGAAAACAGCACTCAAAACAGATGAGTTGGGATCCACCATTCGTGATCCAGTTACCCATCTTATATCTTAATCATGGGTTCTGGAGGGGAAATTATAATGTTCAAGAAGTAGACAACAAGAAAAACAAGATTGTGAAAGAAGAACAAAACACGGAAGACAAGAAGGAGGAGGAGAAGAAGTCTCTTGTATTGTATATTTAACTGTCTCCATTCTGACCTATTTCCCGATCCTTTCATCCAAATGATGTTTCCAGTCCACTCCTCTTTCAGACCTGTTTTTAAAAAATACACACTTCCAAAGACAATGGCATCATCAAACCATATTTTGGGGAAGAGTTCAGTATGAAGAAAGAGTGATCGAAAATAGCAACAACACACATGACAACGATAACAACTAAATGGCCAAACCACCTCCTGTCTGTTCAACTTTCCAACCATCCAATCAACCAACCAACCAAACAAACAAACAAAAAAGGCAACCATCACCGTAGTGTTGTGGTTAGCGCAGCAGACTACTGACTGGAAGGTTATGGGTTCGAATCCCCATCAAACCCTTCAAAAAAATCGTTGTGGAATTTTGGGGCTCCAACCTGCTCCTACCCAAAGTTTCTGCAAATATAACAGGTCGATTAGGAGCCTGTCCCTTGCTGATGTCTTCTGTATAAAGACAGAGAGGGGAGGGGAAAGAACGAGAAAAAGAAGGAATGAGGGAGGGGGGGAGGAACGGAGGGCATAATGGACAGATACACAAAGACGAACAGAGAAACAGAACGAATAGAGTAATGAAAGAGTGGGACACAAACACACACTCACGCACACTCGCGCGCTCTCACACACACACGCACACACATGCACACACACACACACACACACCACTAACACAACACACACCACGCACATATACACGCACGTGCATACACACACATGCATGGATGACGCACATTCCCTCATGTACATGCAAGGAGAGAGAAACAGACAGACAGACAGACAGAGACAGAAACAGAGACAGACAGACATACAAAGAGAGACACAGAGAGAGACAGAGAGAGACAGAGACAGAGACACAGAGAGAGACAGAGAGAGACAGAGACAGAGACACAGAGAGAGAGAAGAGAGAGAGAGAGACTCATGTAAAAGCACATATGTGAATAGACGTTAAAAAAATAACAAGAGAGAGTGAGAAAGGAGAGAGACAGAGATAGAGAGAGAGAGACAGAGATATTGTATGCACGTGGAAAAAAAACAGAGGAAACGGGAGAGAGAACGAAGAAAGAAAAGAATGAAAAAAATGGAAACAGAAGAAGAGAAATGCGCAGTTTACATGTCAAATGTCCCTGAGAGGCTGTGCACTGTTTCAATTCTGTTTGTGCGAATAAATTGCCAGTGGAATGGTTATGGATGACAACATGAGAAGGCATGCTGCAGTGGTATTGTCGTTTTCAGGAGCTGATTAACATCTTGCATATGGAAATCGTCACCCGCGTGTTTCAAGGCGTTCAAGCAGCCTTCGTCTCCATGTTATAAAGACGCCAGTATCTAGTTTATAAAAACTTGTTGTTGTTGTTGTTGTTGTTGTAGTGGTGGTGGTGGTGGTGGTGGTGGTAGAAGTAGTAGTAGTATAGTAGCAGTAGCAGCAGCAGCAGCAGTAGTAGTAGTTGTTGTTGTTGTTGTTGTTGTTGTTGTAGAGGTAGTAGTAGTGGTAGTAGTAGTTGTTGTTGTTGTTGTACTTGTTGTAGTAGTAACAGCAGCAGCAGTAGTAGTAGGAGTAGTAGTAGTTGTTGTTGTTGTTGTTGTTGTTGTTGTTGTTTTGTTGTAGCAGTAGCAGTAGCCATAGCAGTAGTTGTAGTAGTAGTGGTACTTATAGTTACAGTAGTTGTAGTCTCAGCAAAGCCAGAAACGTCTTTACTAATAGAATGCAGAACAACATGTGGAGGTCACCAGTGCCAAGCGGATATTGTATCTGAACTGTGTCCCTTCCCACTCTGCTGAACGGGTCACAATGCTGAAGGATGACAGAGCGGACCTTACCAAAATATCAACCTTCCACTCAAAAACACACACAAACACATACACACTCACACACAGACACTCACACACACAGACACTCACACAAACACACACACACAAACACACACACAACAGCACACACAAACATACACAAACATCATCATCATCATCATCATCATCATCAGGTGCCCTGCCGCATGGCGTTGGCGACCATGGACTTCCAACCATCTCTATCTCTCGCTGCCCCCAGCATCTCCCCCACCCTCTTCATCCTCAGCCACCCTGCAAGTCCGTCCAGCATTCTCTCCCTGGGTCTACCCGGTGCTCTCTTTCCCTCCAGCTTTCCCGTTGTGACTAGGTGCTCCAAATTCCCCTTCCTCATAAAATGGCCTATAAATGTTGCTTGTCTTTTCCTAATCTTCCTTATCAGTGATCGACTTGTGTCTGCCTCCATCAAGACTGTCTCGTTTGTTTACTTTGCTGTCCATGGTACTCTCAACATTCTTCTGAGAAACCACATCTCGGCTGCCTCAATCCTGCTCTGGCTTTGCTTGCTGACTGTCCACGCCTCGCATCCGTACAACAGTATTGGTTCTATATAACATTCAAGGACTCTCTTTCTGATGTTAATTGATAGGCATTTGTTGGTAAGAATGCTTGTCATCTTCTTGAATGCTGTTTTGGCTGGCCGATTCTGCCAGCTATTTCCGATGTGCATCTGCCGTCTGATGAAATGACCGTTCCCAGGTATTTGAACTTATTAACCTGTGTCAAGGTTGTGCCATTTGCTGTTATTTTGCAGGAGGGGATTTCATGTTTTTTACTGATCACCATGACTTCAGTCTTCCTGCTGTTTAGTTCCAACCCCTTACCTTTGCTTTCTGTTTCTAGTATATTCACAAGGTTTTGTAGGTCCCTTTCATTTTCTGCAATTAGCACGGTATCATCTGCGTACCGAATGTTGTTTATCATTTTCCCTCCAACCTTTAATCCAGAGTCTTCTTCTAGGTTTCTCATGATGTTTTCGCTATATAGTGAAAACAGATCTGGTGACAAAACACAACCCTGTCTGGCTCCTCTTTTGATGTTTTGAAAAGAGCTTATATTGTTTTCTATTCTCATTGCAGCTGTTTGTTCCCAGTACATATTCCTGATTATTCGTAGATCTTTTCCATCGACATTGAGTCTCTCCAGTTGGTTGATCAATTCTTCATGGCGCACCCGATCGAAAGCCTTGGTATAGTCAACAAAGCATAAATACAAATCCTTATTCATCTCAACTGACCTCTCTATGATAGTTCTTAGGATGTATATGGCATTAATATTTCCTTTCCCTTCCACAAATCCACACTGTTCTTCTGCTATTTCTCTTTTGATTCTATTCCTTGTCCTCATCATGATTATTCTTAACAGGATTTTTGTTACATGACTCATCAAACTGATTGTGCGATGGAGTTCGCATTCTATAGCCCCTGTCTTCTTTGGAAGTGCAATGAAAATTGATTTTGACATATCTTTGGGGATTTTTCCTGTGTCATAAATTTCATTTAGGAGGACTGTTATTTTTTCTATGCCAAATTCCTCCAGGGCTTCAATCATCTCTGTAGTAATGTTGTCTGGTCCTGGGGCTTTTCCTGGTTTCATCTTTTTCAGTGCTGCTCTGATTCATCTTTCATTATGGGTGGTCCTTCAAAGTTCTTTTTTATAATGTGTTCTTCGTTTCTGTCATCCTCAAAAAGGACTTTAATGTAATCTCCCCATCTGTCTAATACCTTGTCTTTTTCCATGATAAGCGTGCCATCTTTTGATTTTAAGCAACCAATTGATGTGCATGTATTTTTCCTGTGAACAATTTCTTCAATTCGTCTATACATACCCTGAGGATCCATTTTGTGTCGTTCTTCTATCTCTTTGCATTTTGTGTTCAGCCAAGCTTCCTTAGCTTCATTGCACCTATACCTGATTTCTTTGTTTATCTTCCTGTATATCTCCTCGTTTCTCTTTGCCTTCCTCCTTTTCTCCATCAGGCCCAAAATTTCATTAGTCATCCAGCTCTTTTTTGCTTTTCTATTTGCCTTAGGGATTTCCTCACAAGCTTTATTTATAGAACTTCTCAACTTTGTCCATTGTTCCTCACTGTCACCAACGTCTTCCAGAGCACTGAATTTGTTTTGAACATGTACATTAAATTTTTGACGTATCATTTCATCTGTCTTCAAGAGTCCAAGGTTTAGTTTGATGTTACTTTTGGTCTGTTTCCTTTTCCTCAATTTCAGCCTGAACCTTCCCACTACCGGATTGTGGTCACTGTTGCAGTCTGCGCCTGGTAGTGTTTTTGCTGACAGTAAAGAATTTCTAAATCTTTTGTTGATCAAGATGTAGTCAATTTGATTTTTGGTATTATCTCCTGGACTCATCCAAGTCCAGTTTCTTCTGTTAGGCTGCTCAAACCAGGTGTTTCCTACTATGAACTCATTCATCTGTGCCCATTCTACAAGCTTCCCCCTCTTTCGTTTTGTGTACCAAGGCCATGAGGTCCAACTATATCCTCCACCCTATCCTGTCCCACTTTAGCATTAAAATCTCCCATTATGACTGTAACTTCCTGTGATTTACATTGGACCTTGGCCATCTCTAAAACTTCGTAGAAGTTGTCGATGTCTTCTTGAGTACTTGCGGATGTTGTTGCATACACCTGTATGATGTTGATATCAAAAGGTTTCCCTCCGAATTTGACCAGTAAAACTCTGTCGGACACTGCCCAGTATCCTTTAACTGCTTTTGATTTGTCTTTGTCCATTATGATGCCTACTCCTCTTTCATGTGAATTACCACCAGAGTATATCACTGTATATTCTCCTGATGTTATCATGCCTGCCCCCTTCCATCTCATTTCCCCTAGTCCTAAAATACTGATGTTAAGCCTTTCCATCTCCATTTTGATGTTGTCTAATTTACCTTTCTGCAGCATTGTTCTTACATTCCATGTTGCCACCTTGGTGTTGAATTTAATCTTGGTTTTGGTCGCAGTAGCTGGCTGACGGTCTGGTGTCACCTGCGCCGCATAACAGTCCCTACCGGACGAAGGTGCTCCACAGGAGCACCTATTGACGTCGTTAACTTTCTTCTTTATTCTTCCTCTGTCCATGGATTTCCTGGGGAAAAGTACGATGGTGGTTTCCCCTTGCCTTCCATCGGTTTTTTTTATTTTAGGGTTGACTCCCTTAGCCTTACTCTCTCCCGAGATGTCCACAAGGCAGTGGAGCTATTTACCCATAGCTTGGGGATCTGGTTCGTGGGCACCAGGGCGTGTCCACACGCCGGTGGGCCTGCATGCCTCACGTCTGGGGGCCAGACCTCCTCCGAGTCCTACGAGATTGCTCTTCTTTTCGCACAGCAGTGCTAGCCAGCGGTGCAGGCCGAAGCCGACACACTAGACGCATCACATCTGCCAATATGACAAGCACAAACACACACACAAACACACACACAAACACACACACACACAAATACACACACACTCACACACACACACACACACACACACACACACACACACACACACACACACACACACACAAACACACACCAAACACACTCACTCACTTTCTCTCACACACACACACTCACTCACACACACACACACACACACACACACACACACACACACACACACACACACACACACACACACACACACACACACACACCTCCAAAGACTCATGTGAATCTTCAGGCCCAGCACTATATCCAGCCAACAACTATTTGCCCAATACAATCAAGCGAGTATGGGTACTCATCACTATTATCGTGTGCCCTGTCGATTGGCCTTGGCGATCATGGCTCTCCATACGAATCTATTCCTTGACGCTGCAAGTACATCTCCCACTCTGTCTGTCCTCAGCCACCCTGCAAGTCCGTCCAATATTTTCTCCCTGGTGCTCTCTTTCCCTTCATCTTTCCTGTTGTGACTAGATGCTCTAATTTTTCTTGCCTCATAAAATGTCTTATGAAGGAAACAGTCTTGAAGGAGGCAGACAGGAAAGGAACACTAATGAAGAAGATTAGGAAAAGACAAGCAACATTTATAGGACATTTTATGAGGCAAGAGAAATTAGAGCACCTAGTCACAACAGGAAAGCTGGAGGGGAAAAGACCACCAGGTTGACTCAGGGAGAAAATATTGGACGGATTTGCAGGGTGGCTGAGGACAGAGAGGATAGGAAATGTACTTGTAGAGACAAGGGACACATTCGTATAGAAGGCCATGATCGCCAACGCCATTCGGCAGGGCAAATGAAGACAGTATTGATAACAGTAGCAGTGACTTGTGACGAAAACTAATAACAAATAACAGTGATGATTTTCTTATCCTCAATGTTGGCTTTGGTCGATGCCCCCAATAGCTTTCAGTCTTCACAACGTCTGGCATCGCAAAGAGGTGAAAGCTATTGAAGGCGCCAAGGCTGATTTTGGAGGATTAAAAGCCTAGTTGTTTATGATGACAAGATTGGGAAACAATCTATACACTATAAAAAGGAAAGGAGTTTGGAGAATTTATGTGACAAGGGGTGTAATGGCATGGGGCATACATTGGTCATATATTTACATGGAGTGTTGGTGGTTGTGCTCTAGTGATAAATGGAGTGATTGCCTTCATTGTTATATCACACATGCTTGGATTTTGCTTCTGCTAGAAAAACAGATGAGAGGAAACATGTAAAATGTATCTCTTCCTTTTGTCTTTTTGAACAGATCTTTGAGAGATCTAAATGAAAGATAGATAAACGCCACAGGTCAGTTAGAATCGGTGTCTGCCATTTAAAACCAAAACAACTGATTAAAACATATTAACAAGATGCACCACGAGGGTGCGGATGGGACCTGAAGCACTAACGCCTCGCCACTCTCGGGACACTCACCTCCCACGTCTCACCACGTCTAATGCAGCTTCAAAAAGGTAACTTCTAATACATGCTATACCCTTCCCTGCTCTTCTTCTTCCAAAACAACAATTTCAAAATGTGTGACGTTGTAGTTAACAAATCTGAAGTTGATGTAATCCTTACTCCTCTGTCCGTCCCATCTTCCCTGGGGTGTGGGGAGAGCTGCTGGGAATTGAGTGATTATGTCCTTGATGCATGGGTCTGGCCTGATTCCTTTTGATAAACAGCCCTGGACCTTCTGCTGTTTATCTCCCCCTGTCCTAGTTCCCATTCCCCCTCTTTTTGTCCTCCACTGCTCTTATTTCTCTGTTCCTTCACACACTTGTCATTGTCCTCCAAACTTGTCCTCCGTTCTTCCACATTGATCCTCCACATTTGTCACTGGACTCCACATATGTCGCTGTCGTCCATATTTGTCATTTTTCTTCACACTTGTCCTTCACACTTGTTCTTCACACTTGTCACTGTCCTTCACATTTGTCATGTCCTTCACACTTGTCACTGTCTTTCACACTTGTAATGTCCTTCACTTGTCATCGTCCTTCACACTTGTCATGTCCTTCACACTTGTCATGTCCTTCACACTTGTCAATCGTCTTTCACACTTGTCATTGTCCTTCACACTTGTCACTGTCCTTCACACTTGTCATTGTCCTTCACACTTGTCACTGTCCTTCACACTTGTCACTGTCCGTCACACTTGTCATTGTCCTTCACACTTGTCATGTCCTTCACACTTGTCACTGTCCTTCACATTGTCACTGTCCTTCACACTTGTCATGTCCTTCACACTTGTCACTGCCCTTCACACTTGTCATTGTCCTTCACACTTGTCACTGTCCTTCACACTTGTCATCGTCATTCACACTTGTCACTGTCCTTCACACTTGTCACTTGTCATTGTCCTACACACTTTTCATTGTCCTTCACACTTGTCACTGTCCTTCACGCTTGTCACTGTCCTTCACACTTGTCACTGTCCTTCACTCTTGTCATTGTCCTACACACTTGTCATTGTCTTCCTCACTTGTCATTGTCTTCCACACTTGTCATTGTCCTCCACACTTGTCATTGTCCTCCATATGTGTCATTGTCCTCCACACTTGTCATTGTCCTACACACTTGTCATTATCCTACACACTTGTCATTGTCCTCCATATTTGTCATTGTCCTCCATATTTGTCATTGTCCTACACACTTTGTCATTGTCCTACACACTTGTCATTGTCCTGCACACTTGTCATTTTCCTCCATACTTGTCATTGTCCTCCACACTTGTCATTTTCCTACACACTGGTCATTGTCCTCCACACTTGTCATTTTCCTACACACTGGTCATTGTCCTCCACACTTGTCATTTTCCTCCATACTTGTCATTGTCCTACACACTTATCATTGTCCTACACACTGTCATTGTCCTACACACTTGTCATTGTCCTGCACACTTGTCATTTTCCTCCATACTTGTCATTGTCTTACACACTTGTCATTTTCCTCCATACTTGTCATAGTCTTTCCACTTGTCATGTCCTCCACATTTGTCATTGTCCTTCACATTTGTCACTGTCCTTCACATTTGTCACTGTCCTTCACAACTGTCATTGTCCTTCACATTTGTCACTGTCCTTCACACTTGTCATTGTCGTTCACACTTGTCACTGTCCTTCACACTTGTCATTGTCCTTCACACTTGTCATTGTCTTTCACACTTGTCATTGTCGTTCACACTTGTCATTGTCCTTCACACTTATCATTGTCCTTCACACTTGTCATTGTCCTATATGCACCTACCTGTTCACCCATTTCATCTTGTATTATCATTGTACCTGAAAATAATTTCTTTTTTCTTAAATCAGTTACAAGTTATTTTGTTTTTCCAATATCAATTTATGGTAATTTTCTCACAACAGTTCACAAACCTTTCAATTTCTCTTTCATCATTAGCTTTATCGTCATCAATAATTAGTCCTGTTATTACGGCATCATCTGCAAATTTTATCCATAGACACGATTCCGTCAAGCTTCTGCCTCAGGCCTAGACATCAATCAGTCCTGGTACCTGTTTTCCATCTGCCAAAAGATGGACTTGGAAAAAAACTGAAGATTGAATTGCCACATGTGCAGGTGGTTCATAACAGCAAATAATGAATTAATGCAGGTGTGAGATCACATCACGGAACAGAGAGTTTGTTCATGAATCTTTTATTGTTTTTCATCATCATGATCATTATCAGCAGCAGCTGCAACGGCAGCAGCAGGATCATGTACCCTGCCGCATGGCTTTGGCGATCACGGCCCTCCATACGAATGTATCTCTTGCCGTTGCAAGTACACCTCCCACCCTCTCTGTCCTCAGCCACCCTGCAAGTCCGTCCAATATTTTCTCCCTGGTTGACATGGTGTTCTCTTTCCCTCCAGCTTCCCCAGCTTTCCTGTTGTGACCAGGTGCTCTAATTTTTCTTGCCTCATAAAATGTCTTATAAATGTTGCCTGTCTTTTCCTAATCTTCTTTATTGATGATCTTCTTGTGTTTGCCTCCTTCAAGACTGTTGTTTTTACCAAGATTAATGAGCTTTGAATCAAATGTTTGGTGTGGTGTGGATTGCAGATATACGAGATTGAGTGAGGCTGGCCATGTCAAGGCCATCCTTAAACCAAATTTGACTTTGTGACAAGAATAAGAATAGTGTCAATACGGCTAGAGTGTCTTTGTTTGGGATTTCTTTTTACCTATTTGTTCATTTACTTTTTTTCTGAAAATACTTAGTTTCTTATGTATGACATGATGCTGACGATCAAGCTCAGAATGTATTTTACTGTAAAATCACCAATATTGCCAATAGACTACTTTGAGAACCAATCCTTTGTGATGAAAAAAAATCTTAGAAACATAGTGATAAAATATGTAAGTTTGATTGAAAGTGCAGTTTACAGTATTGCGGATTTTTTTCATAATGATGGAGAATTTTGTAATAATTACGAATACATTTTCTTGCATTTAATGGACGAAAAATATCAATAAAAATACATGCAGCAAAGACAATTTAAGCATACCACATATATGCACATAGGATAGTCTTACAGCTCTGAAAGCAGTTTACGTCAAGAATCAACACTCTACTGTCGTATTTAAGTATTCCAAATTCTTATTCCAATGGTTAGAAAGAACAGTAAAAACAGCAAAGTACTAAGATACAAGAAATGTGATTAAATTGGTCAGAAACGCATTTGTACACAAAGCTCTGGGAAATAATGTCATACAAAACAAATAACAGAAATAACAATTGTAAACAATTTTCCTTGTGACTTCTTTTTAGAAGTCTTTGCGTGTTTTGTGTTGAAAGATATATTCTGTAAAATGGTCGAAGAATGTTTTTTTTAATCAAAATGTATCCCCTTCAGTACGGATGTCAAATTGACAGAAAAAAACATAATGTTTGAATAACAAGAAAAAAAAACAGTATTTGATGATGATGTAAACAAGCACTTAAATACAATGCTGGAATCAGTTGCCTTTTGGATGAGACGATAAATCAAAATTCCATGTGTAGCATTCACTTACTGCATGTCAAAAAATTCACGACAACAAAGATGTTGCCCCTGGCAAAATTCCAAAGATAAATCCACTTTTATAGGCAAATAGAAATATACGTAAGCAGGTTTTAAAAAAACCAAAAGGCTGGCGCTGTACTGTGGCGACACACTCTCCCCCAATTTTTGTTGTTGTTGTTGTTGATAAATGCACTGTGACCAAAACAAATACTTGATACAAATACAAAAATGTCATTTACTCATTCTCTTAGAAAAGAAAATGTATATTCATAGACGTAATTTGGAAAAAATACTCTTCCAAATGTGATTTTTTTTCCAAATATCTTATGACATAACGCTATATAGAAGAATATGATGCAAAAAAGATATGGAGCTTTAAATAAACAAAAGTGAAACAGAATGAGTGTTTGATATAACAAGAAAAAATAAGGCAGGTACAAATTTTCGACCAATTGGACTTTGTCAAGTTTGATCCTGCCTTGTCTTGTCTTGTCTTGTCTTGTCTTGTCTTGTCTTGTCTTGTCTTGTCTTGTCTTGTCTTGTCTTGTCTTGTCTTGTCTTGTCTTGTCCTGTCTTGACTTGTCTTGTCTTTAGACTAGGTAGGACCTCAGGACCTGGCCAGCTCGTGGGTTTACGTACAGGCTTAAGGCTTGTGCCATGATCACCATACACATGGCACCTGTGACGTTAGTGCGAATGGAGTTCGTTCCGAGCACGGAGACGTAATCTCAGGGAAACTGAAACTAAAACATGTCTTGTCTTGTCTCTTCTGGTTTGGTGTGGTGTGGTGTGGTGTGGTGTGGTGTGGTGTGGTTTGGTGTGGTGTGGTGTGGTTTGGTGTGGTGTGGTGTGGTGTGGTCTGGTCCGGTGTGGTCTGGTGTAGTCTGGTGTGGTCTGGTGTGGTGTGGTGTGGTGTGGTCTGGTCTGGTCTGGTCTGGTCTGGTCTGGTCTGGTCTGGTCTGGTCTGGTCTGGTCTGGTCTGGTCTGGTCAAATTCGCGTTATCCAAAACAAGTGTGACTGCCCGCGTTCAAGCAGACGAACCAGGAAAAAAAAACGAAAAAAGAAAAAGAACGCGTATATGTAATACAACCAGACAAGACAGGCGCAAGTTTGCCTTTGTCAAGCGTAAGATCACAAACAAACAAACACCAAATACACAATACAAAACAAGTGTGACTCAGTTTTGTTCCTTTTCTCACATTGAACACAGCAGCAGGGAAGTTTCAGTCTTTTTCTCAATTTTTTTGTATCTAGTGTTTGTTTAATTGTAATCTTACGCTTGACAAAGGCCAGTTGGCCGAAAACGTGCGCTTGTCTTGTTTTGTTGTATTAAATACGCGTTCATATTCTTCTTTCGTGTTTTTTCTGTTACCAAATACAAAAATTAGGGGGAAAAAGAGTGACATTTCTGATTCATTTTTATGCATTTCTGGTTCCTGTTTGCATGAACACTGGCAGTCATGTTAATTCAGCTTTTTTGACAGGAACTTTTGCACACTTTTACGGAGAAAAATGGCTGCAGTGAATACAGTATTTACTGTCGATGGCAACTGAAGCGTGATGAGATCGCTTATACATTTGCAGCATCAAAAATGACTGTTCTTTCTTTTAATATATATATATATATATATATATATATATATATATATATATATATATAATATATATATATATATATATATATATATATATATATATATATATATATATATATATATATGTTTGTGCTTATGCTTATGCTTATGTTCTTGGTAAAATGACTGCAGTTCAAAAATATTTATACATCCTTTTTTAAAACCACTGATGTCTTACATGACTGTTGAAATTTCAGTCTTCTGATGCAACTGTGACCATGCTTTAGCAATAACGTATGTGTGTAAGACCCTTTTGCAATGTTTTTCACCCTTTGATTCCTGCAGTCTATCCATCAACTACAAAAACTTAACCTTTTGATTCCCTCACCCTATCCATTAGCTTCTTGCAAGAAGCTGGTGGATAGGATGAGGGCATATAAGGGGTAAGTTTTTGCTTTTGTTAGTATGGTTGACAATGCAGGATGCTGGTGGAGAGGGTGCGGGAGTCAAAGAGTTAAGTTCCAAGGGGTACCACTCGTCGTGGTGCAGTAGTTAACGCAACGGACTACCGACTGGAAGGTTGTGGGTTCGAATCCCCATCAGTCCCTTCAAAAATCATTGTGGGATTTTTCGGCTCTAACCGGCTCCTACCCTGAGTTGGGTGTGCTATAGGCTTATTGGGAAGAGTGGGGCCACATGGTCGAGTCTCATCCATTTCACGGATGCGTCATTGAGGGTGTTGCTCAAATCTTCTTACCAGCACCACAGGTGTCTGTATCTCTCAGGCCTGGTTGACGCAAGGATATATTATGAAAATCAGCGTAGAGTACAGCCCTGTCATGCAGTCTCAATCCTAAATGGAACACCGTAGCATCATGAGTATCATTCTCATCGACATCATCATCATCGCATTGTAAAAAAAATTGTGCCGGCTTCTGTGGCCATTAAGGTGGCGTAGAAAATGGGACGAAAAAAAAACAGGTGAGCCCACAGGTAACCTCCCTAAGTGCGATGACCCTAAAACAAAATTCCAAGGGGTAAAAATTATCCTTTTCACTTCGAGCATTCTTTCTGATGTGTAGATAGAATTGTCAGACTGAAGTTGGCAAAAGCCATTGGAGTGGGCAACGAGTTCATCGGTCCTTTCCAGTGATCTGTTTTAAAAGATATTCCCAAAACAAGTGCCACTGCCCGCGTTCAAGCAAACAGAAACCAGAAGAACACGAAAATAGAATCAGAACGCGTAGTTGATATAACCAGACAGGACGAAGCAGCAAGGAAATTTCAGTCTTTTTCTCCTTATTTTTGTATTTGGTGTTTGTTCGTTTGTGATTTTACATTTACGCTTGACAAAGGCCAGTTGCCCGAAAATTTGCGCCTGTCTTGTCTGGTTAAGATATTCCCAATGTAAACAAACACAACAACGCGCATGGGGCATCAAACATTTAACTCCAATGGGTAAAAGATCGAAATAAGCACGGCTACAATTTGTAAGATCACAGCAATCCTCTGAGTGGTGGTTCCGACCATCTATTAAACAATGGATACTCCCGGTTAATGAATCAGACTCACTTGGATGTTTACATTTACATGTAACCAAGATTATTCCAGTGACAGGCTGATACAATACCTATATAGAATATAGACTAGATAAAATATAGGCTAGGTAGGACCTCAAGACCTGGCCAGCTCATGGGTTTATATGCAGGCTTAAGGCTTTTGCCATGATCACCATACACATGGCACCTGTGACGTCAGTGCATATGGAATTCGTTCTGAGGGTGGAGACGTCGTATTGAGAAACTGAAATTGAAACTGAAAGGATATGGGACAGCACCGGCTGTGGGCTGAACAGGCCGATCCTTGAGTAGCAGTCCTTGGCACAGCTGACACATATGAAGGCTGATGGCTGTGGCTGGGTGGTCGCTGCCCAGTGAACCCTCAATACAATGTTACAAGTATATAACGCTTTTTCTCACCTTTTTCCGTAAATCAAATCTTATGTGTAGACACAAAACTATTTCTGTAAATTGAATATGCACACACGTCGCTTGCTTTTAAACTTTTAATCACTATTACATTGAAATGCTCTCTAAATAGTCCTCTTCTCCCACTGGACGAAGCAGCAGGGAAGTTTCAGTCTTTTTCTTCTACTGTTTGTATTTGGTGTTTGTTTGTTTTTGTTTGTTTGTTTGTTTGTTTGTTTTTGTTTGTTTGTTTGTTTGTTTGTGATCTTACTTTCACACTTGACAAAGGCTGAAAATTTGTGCCTGTCTTGTCTGGTTGTATTAAATACGCGTTCTGATTCTATTTTCGGGATTTTCTGGTTCTCTAATTTTTTTCAAATTATCAACTCAGTTAAACCCATGGTTATAAAAACCAGTTGAATTGCAAGGGGGTTTGATTTTACTTGACAGTCTTTTTACTTCCCTTGTCTGCTTGTTTGTTGCTGTCTGAAATTGTCAACGGGAAAGGGGAGGTTAAAAAAAAACAATTATTCAATTTGTACAGTGCAAATTGTTCATGTCAAAAGTATGCACGCAGCTCTTCACATAACAAAAACAAGAAACAAACTTGCAATTATTTTAAAGTTTTAATATTATTCTTTTTCCTTCTTTCTTTCTTTCTTTCCTGCCTTCTTTTTTCTTTCTTTCTTTCTCTCTTTTTTGTTTCTTTCTTTCTTTTCTTTTCTTGCTATTTTCTATTTGTCCTTATTTCTTTTTATCTTGTTTTTTCTTTCTTTTTTTCTTTTTTTTTTTTCTTTCTTTCTCTTTTCGTTTATTTTCTTTTCTACACTTTTCACCTCTCTTGTTTCTCTTTATTTCTTTCTTTTCTCTCTCTGTGCCCACCCTAATCATCCTCTCCTATTCAGTCCCGGATTTTTCCCATTGTATTCCTTTTCTTTTTTCTTCAGCTTTGTCCCCATCCCTATACCATTCATCCATCTACGCGATCCACACACACACACACACACACACACACACACACACACACACACACAACACACACACACACACACACCACACACAGAGAGAGAGAGAGAACACACACACACACACACACCACACACACAGACACACACACACACACGAACACACGCATACACATGCACGCACGCACGCACACACACACACGAACACACATACACACACGGACACACGCGAACACACACACAAACGCTCACACGCACACGCATGCACAGAGAGGCTGCTAGCTACGGGGAGGGGTTGTGTGTGTGTGTGGATGTGTGTGTGTGTGTGTGTGTGTATGTGTGTGTATTTGTGTCTGTGTATGTGTGTGTTTGTGTGGGCGCGCGGTCTCCTGCTGTGTGGATAGCCAGAATGTCCCTCCAACCCCTCCACCTCCTCCTCCTCCTTCCACTTTGCACACCCTTGCTTGATCGCTTCCATTGCCGCCCGAGATGTGAGAAGGGAGAGCACTCGGCGGATGAAACTGACCGAGTTGTCGGCCATTCGATAAGTGGTAGAGAACAGGCCACTCGCTCAGTGGCCATTCACAGCTAGTGCTGAATGTTCGTCTGCCTCTGTCCTTGTTGCTGCTCTTCTGCATCCTGAATGAGATTTGTGTGGTACTCCTGGGCATAAGGATAGACATGTGTTCTGAGTATTTATATTTAATATACATCGTTACAGATATTTTTTTAATGAATTTGGTGTGGTATTTGTGGGCATTGTGATAAGCACGTTTTGACCTTCTTGTTGTGTTATCTTAGTTTTGTCAAAAAGCTTCGTTATATGTTGGGATTTTGGTGGTGGTGTTGGTGGTGGTGGTGTTGGTGGTGGTGGTGCTTTTTTTTTTAATCAGATAGGTATGGCATTTGAGGACAATGTTATAGACACATTTTGGTGTTGCTGATGGTTCAGACGTTTGCCTGCCAATAACTAAACTCGAGGTTCCAGGGTTCGCTCCCCGTAAAGGCCTCGACTTTTCTCCTCAGTTTGACCGGAAAATGGAACTTCGGAAATGGAGGAAAAACGAGTCGGACCCGTGTGCCTTCTGGCTGTGCACGCTAAAGATCCCAAAGCAGTTGAAAATCGTGAAGAGCAGGGCATTGCCCAGCTGCCTTGGTATAAAACATTGGAGACAGAGGTTGACTTCCCAGGTCCCACCCCTTGAAGACCAGTGAACCTTCTAACCTTTCTGAAGTCTTGGTAATGGTAAAAAAAATTAGAAAAAAAAAAGAAATGTGACTATGAATATGAATTTGAATCTGGTCCCAGGAAAAGTTGAGGTCTCTGCCACCTCACACCTCTACGACCACAGGGTTATGGAACTGTCTAGGTAGGACATTAGGACCTGGCCAGCTCGTTGGTTTATGTGCAGGCTTAAGGCTTGTGCCGTGATCGTTCTGGATCTTCTCCATCACATGGTACCTTTGACGTTAGTGCATATGGAATTCGTTCCGAGCGCGGAGACGTGATCTTGAGAAACAAACTGAAACTGAAACTGTTGTTGTTGTTTGTTAAGTATCATTATTATTTATTTCAAAGTTTCGCTGTATGTTGTCCTGTTTGTTGTTGTTGGTTCTTTTAAGTTCTTATTGTTTAATGAGGTTGGTGTGGTATTTGTGGACATTGTGATAGACGTACATTTTGTGGGTAGTTGTTTTCTTGAAAGTTTGTTTGTTTGTTTGTTTGTTTCTTTCTTTCTTTTCTTTCTTTCTTTGTTTGCTTGTTTGTTTGTTTGTTGTTTTGTTTGTTTGTTTGTTTGTATTCTTCTTTTTCTTCTTCTTTATTTTTGATGAGATTGACGTGGTATTTGTTAAAATTGTAACAGATATGCTTTTGAGAAGAAAGCTTAGGTTTGTTTGTTTGTTTGTCTGTCTGTTTGTCTGTTTGTCTGTTTGTTTGTTTGTTCGTTTTGTTTTTGTTGTTCTTGTTCTTGTTCTTATTGAAACTTTTGTTTTGTTTTGTTTCGTTTGTTTGTTTGTTTTGTTTGTTTGTTTGTTTTTGTTGATTTTTATGAGGTTGATGTGATTCAGTATGCATTGTGACCGACATAATTTTATTTGAACTTTCGTTGTTTGTTGTTATTTGTTGTTTTGATGAGGCCGATGTGGTGTTTTTGTTCATTGTGTTAAACATATATTGTATTTTTTGAAATATTTCGTTACTTGTCTCGTCTTATTATCATTCTTCTATTGATTATAAGCCAGTCTCGTCTTTCATTTTATTCGCTTTATGTATTTTGTATTATTTTTATTTAGTTGAAATATTTCAGCTCCCTCTGTTTAAAATTCATTGACTCTCAGTACACATAATCAGCACAATATTCATCAGTTTAATTATAGGTAATGTATTTCATTTCGTGTCATTATATCCTACTATTTGTCAAACAGGCTTGAGCGTATCCTAACTCAGCATCCTCTGTTTGTGTGTGTATGTGTATGTGAGAGACAGACAGACAGAGACAGAAAAACTGAGTTAGAGAGACAGAGACAGACAGAGTGAGGATGACGGTTTAGGTCGGGGGTCACACGCTCTACTCCCCTCCTGTCTGCCCCTTCCCAGTGTGCTTTGTGTCCTAGAGATTTGGTTGTTGGTGATTGCTTTGGTAAATGATCGGAGTGTGAGCCTTGGTTAGATTCTTCTATCAAGATTTGACGCCTTATAAATATCATTATTATTTATGTAACAATAACTGTATTTTATTTGATTTTACTTTACTTTAATTTACTTTACTTTACTTTATTTTACTTTGCTTTACTTTACTTTACTTTACTTTACTTTACTTTACTTTACTTTACTTTACTTTACTTTATTTTACTTTACTTTATTTTACTTTACTTTACTTTACTTTACTTTGTTTTATGTTTTATTATATTTCATTTTGTTATTTTGTTTTATTTATTTTATTTTGTTTTATCTTATTTTAGTTTAGTTTATATTTTATTTCATTCTATTTTTATTTTATTTTATTTATTTTATTTTATTTTTATTTCATTTTATTTATTTTATTTTATTTTATTTTATTTATTTTATTTTATTTATTTCATTTCATTTTATTTATTTCATTTTATTTTATTTTATTTTATTTAGTTTTTCTCATTTTATTTCATTTATTTCATTTTATTATTTTTTCAGTCTTTTTTTTATTCTAGTTGACTTTTCTTTGCTTAGTTATTATTGTATGGCTGTTTTCGGCTTTCATGTCTCTCTGAAATTCTTGTCACTGTTGTTGACTTGCGATCCTTATCTTCTCCAACTCAATGAACGAGATCTGCTTAACAAAATTAGAGAAGCTGTTTGATTGTTGTTGTGTGCACTTGACGAAGGCCAGGTGGCCAAAAAATACGCATCTGATCTGTCTTGTTTTGCCGATAAAATGCGTTTCCGCAGTCTGTGTGTGTGTGTGTGTGTATGTATGATGTGTGTGTGTGTTTGTGTGTGTGTGTGTGTGTGTGTGTGTGTGTGTGTGTGTGTGTGTGTGTGTTGTGTGTGTGTGTGTGTGTGTGTGTGTGTTTCTCATGTCTGGAACCTCGAGTTTAGTTATTGGCAAGTGAACATCTGAACCATTCTGCCACTCTTCTCCCAGATAGACCCAACATCTTTATCGTGACGATTTTTCGATACTTCATTATCATCCATATGTGGTAACAGACGAAAATCTCAAATTCTGGGTAAATTTTGATTTCCTATCGAGCCACATGTACCTGTAATCTGAACCAGGAGAACTTCATCATAGCATGACTGGCTCAGCCTATTTCATTGAACAACCAAAAAAGAACCGTTCGGTTTTTATCCTTCCATACGAACTTGGTCAAGTCAAATCCGAAGCCTAACTACCCATCCCTAATCTGAATAGAATTTACAGAAAAGGGGCCTGGGGTGGGGTTTGGTGTGGGTGGGTGTTAAGTGATTAATGACAAAAGATCAGAAAATAAAAATTGTAAGGGGAGGGGGGGGTGTCATGAGAGCTGTCTGAACTGTGGCTTTATAACCTTTGATCTTTTAGTCAATCAGTCACTCAAACAAACGATCAATCATTCAATATAGCAATCAATCACTTTTTGTATGTTGTTCTAGTTATGCATAACAAACTCGATATTCCTACGTTTTCAGGTCGTATGCCTCTCCAGCACTTGTGACACACAGTATCTGAACCAGAATTGCGTCCGAATTCATTGAACCTTGAGCAGGTTGTGGTGAGTGAGGAGCTGCTGGAGATGCATTTCTTGCACAAATCCAAGCCAGAGCTGACATTCCAGCAGTGTCCTGAACAAGTTCTGTCAGATCGATGATATGGAGCAGCTGGGCCAGTTTGCCTGGTACAGACCCAAGACGGTATTACGTTCTGAGGAATGAACGAAATATCTTTTGGATTCCGCTCAGTTTGACTATAGACCCAATATGGTATTACTTTTTAAAGATTGACAAAACATCTGTTGGATTCTGCTCAATTTGACTAGACCCAATACGGTATTACGTTTTAAGGACCGAAAGAAATGTGTTAGATTATGTTCAAATTGACTATAAACCCAATACGGTATTACATTTTAAGGACTGAACAAAATATCTGTTGGATTCTGCTCAATTTGACTATAGACACAATACAGTATTACGTTTAAAGGACTGAACAAAATATCTGTTGGATTCTGCTCAATTTGATAAACTTTGAGATAACTGACTTAATTCGTGCTACACCTTTTGGAATGTAAGTTATCAATTAAAAAAATCCTCCATCGCAGTCTGGCGCGAGATAACGTTTCAAGTCGAGTTCAGGACCAACCTAGTTGCTGTCCTTCTGCTTTGGTAAAGCATCTCCAATAATGCAAGCATTTACCCTTCCTTCGATTCAACACCTTACCTGTTATCAACCCAAGTCAACATCCAGCCTCCTCCAGCTCTTGTGGGTGCTGAAATACTTTCCCCTTTTTGCCCTTTCTTCGTCTGGTTGAGGCACCTGTGTGAATAGGGCATCAACCTCCTGGTCAGATGGAGGGCATGGACGAGGACGCACTCCATCGCTACATCCTGGAGCACACAGATCTGGCTGAACGTTTCCCCAACTGGTCGTCCCGCATCAACCTCTCTGACATCGCACACATCTACAACCAGACCCGGGCTTTTCAAGTAAGCTGTTATTGTTATTTTTGTTAGATAAAACCCAGCCGACTGCGTAGAGCCGTATCAGGGCTATAGCCGTTTCAAAACATAAGCAAAATATTTCGACAAAGAAAAAGAGGAAAAGAAAATTAAGTACACATATCAATGTATTCACGCACATAATCAAAAGATATGCCACTGGTGTTGACCACTCCGTCCAATTTATCAACCAGGGGATTTAAAAAACATGCCTGAATACAAATTTAAGCAGACCTAAGGACACTAAAACAATATAAATACGGGCCTAAATTACCTAAAATTGCTTTCATATATAACATTTCCCTAGAGCCAAAAACGCACGCAATACATGTACACAATTATCAATTCTAAGAAAAAGTACGTAAGACTTTATCGAACACGTACACGTGAATGGACCAGCAAAGCAGAAAATTGTAGGAAGAATTGACAGAAAGCTGAGGAACGAGGCAAAAACAAAGAGAGTGACAGAAAAGAGGAAATTTCTAGCACAAAATTTTCAGGATGTTGGGATATTATTTATACTGAAAGAGCCCCTGGCATTCCCACAGGGGGAGACTTTTCAGGTATGTAGTGCAGCACCAACAGGGCAAGGAGAGAATGGGTGAGATGAGGGTGGGGATAATATCAGCTGATAGCATTCTGTAGTTAGAGAGAGAGAGATCCTCAAGACTCAGGACTCAGAGGACTTTAATGACTTGGTTTAACATCTCCCTCCCCCCTCCCTCACTGTAATGTCAGGAAGGTGGGAACGAATAACTGGGAAAAAACGAATTCATTTCATGATAATACTCAAAATGACTTGGGTCAGGGGTCACTCGTCCTATTCCCCTTCCTGTCTTCCACTTTCCAGTTTGCATGTCCTTTGTGCCCTGGAGATTTGGTCGTTGTTGGTGATTACTTTGGTGAATGATGAGAGTGCGCGCCTTGGTTTGATTCTTGAATCAAGGTTTAGGGCCTTATAGATATTACTATTATCATTATTATCTATTATTATTATTACTATTATTATTATTATTATTATCATTATTATTGTTATTTTTAGTAGAAGTAGTTGTAATAGCAGTAGTAGTAGTAGTATCATTATTATTATCATCTTCTTATGTTTCGCGCTCAATGCCAGCCTGCGAAATAAAAACTGGCCTGTTAGCTGCTTATTTCAGTACCCTATTTCATTCTGGTGATTAACTTAGTATTTCATAATCCAGTTCCCAACTTACCCCTCCCCCTTCCCCGTCATTCCTCATTTCAATACCGTAAGGATTTTTTTAGCAGGGTCCAGGCAAGTTTGGTGAAGTGCAGACAGAATTGTCCGTAGTCTTGAACAGACTGGTGTAAGGACTTTAACTTCAGCAGGACCCATGGACAGAGGAGGAGAGGAGAGAGTCGGAGTGGCTGTACCAGATGTCTGTACACTTCAAACGATACTACCTGTGGGTCATCCTGCTCCTGGGTCTCCCGGGCAACCTGGCCAGTCTCGTCACCTTCCTGCGCATGCGCAGCCTGGGCTCGTGCGTGGTGTACGTGGCGGTGCTGGCGGTGGTGGACAGCGTGGCGTTGACGGAGAAGGTGCTGCTGTCGTTGTTGCAGGAGCACCAGGTGTTGTTCAGCCCCCAGGCCTGCAAGGTCCTGCTCTTTCTGGCCAACGCCCTCGTCATCTACGCCAACTGGATCGTGGTGGCCCTGGCTGCTGAACGACTCTTCGCCGTCTACCGTCCCTTGCTGCTGTCTGTGTACTGGACCCGGTCACGTGCCGCTGGGGGTCTGGCCTTGCTGATGTTGGTGTCCTTGCTGCTGTGTGTGCCCGTGGCGCTGGTGGCCGTGCCTAGGGATGACTTGTTGAGCTGCGTGTTCGATCCCCAACACCGACAGCTGGCCCACGCCTGGAACTGGGCCAACGTGACCCTGTACGGTTTCCTGCCCTGTCTGTCCCTCCTGTCCATCAACGTCGCCATCATGTCCCTGCTGAGGCGGGCAGGGCGCCAGCAGATGCAGCTGTGTCAGGGCAGAGGTTCAAACTCCAGCAAACAGCGGCAGAGGGCGGAGTCGCAGCGACAGGCCAGCCTGATCCTACTGGTGGCCAGCTTCATGCTGATCGTGCTCACCATCCCGCGCTGTGCCCTGCTCCTTCTGCAGCAGTTCTGGAGACCCAGGCAGCCGCTGGACGTTGTCAGACTACGCATCGTCAACCAGGTCAGTTCTGTTAGAGCTTTGACAAAGATCATACATCGGCAGTCTGTAATGAGAAAGTTGTATTGTATAATATCAACAATAACAGCAAGAAATAATGAGGTTTATTATTTCTTTCTTTTTTTTAAGGACCATTGCACTCAGGGAGGTTACTTTTGCGCTCACCTTTTTTTTTTTCGTCCCATCCTCTACCCCTCTTTAATGGCCACAGAAGCTGCCGCAGCTTTTTTTTTTGTTTTGTTTAACAATGCGATGATGATGATGTCGATGATGATGATAATCATGATGCTATGGAGTTCCATCTAGGATTGAGACCGCTTAATATCATAATATATCCTGGCGTCAACCAGGCCCGAGAGATACAGACACCTGTGGTGCTGGTCAGAAGATTTGAGCAACACCCTCAATGACGCATCCGTGAAGTGGATGAGACTCGAACCTGTGGTCCCAGTCTTCCCAATGAGACCATAGCATGCCCAACTCGGGGTAGGAGCCGATTAGAGCCGAAAAATCCCACAATGACTTTTGAAGGGACTGATCGGGATTCGAACCCACAACCTTCCAGTCGGTAGTCCGTTGCGTTAACCACTACATCGCGGCGACTGGTTTTATTAGAGCTTTGATCGAAGCCATTCATCGTCGGTCTGCACTGAGAAAGTTGCACATTAACAACAATAACAACAAAATAAGATTAGATGTAATCTTTCATGAGACAGAGCATATTAACAACAACAACAACAACAACAGTAACAACAGCACCAACAACAACAATATGAAATCATATATCGTCAGGCTTTAATGACAAATTGCACATTAACAACAATAACGACAAGAAAGAGTGAGGTTTAAACTTTCATGAGACAGCACATATTAATAACAACAACAGCAGCAACAACAGCAGCGACAACAACATGAAATCGTACGAGTACATCGTCAGTCTTTATTGAGAAAGTGCACACTGACAACAATAACAACAAGAAAGAATGAGGTTTAATACTTCATGAGACAGCGCTTACCAACAACAGCAACAGCAACACAACAACAACAACAACAATAACAACAACAGCAACAACGAAACAGCAACGAGAACAAAAACAACGACAAGGAATACGTATAAAGCGTCAATCTTTCATCTTAAAGCAAAAAACGTATAACGTGTCAATCTTTCATCTTAAAGCAAAAAGATTTACGTAAGGATGGGAAGCGCAGAAGCTTGATTATTTAAGACAAAGCCCAGACTGCAGACA
>CM060307.1:46323680-46328680 GCA_030674185.1 Monoplex corrugatus
ACGGACTTGCCGAGTGGCTGGGGACGAGGGGGGTGGGAGAGATGCTTGGGGCAACGAGAGATAGAGACAGATGGAAGTCCATGATCGCCAACGCCATGCGGCAGGGCACCTGATGATGATGAAGGTTATAACTGGGACACAGGCAATCAGTGCCACCTCTCATCTTTTGTAGTGTATACATACATGTAGATTTCGCTTACATAAGGTATAACTGGGACACAGGCAATCAGTGCTACCTCTCATCTTTTGTAGTGTATACATACATGTAGATTTCGCTTACATAAGGTATAACTGGGACACAGGCAATCAGTGCTACCTCTCATCTTTTGTAGTGTATACATACATGTAGATTTCGCTTACATAAGGTATAACGGGACACAGGCAATCAGTGCCACCTCTCATCTTTTGTAGTGTATACATACATGTAGATTTCGCTTACATAAGGTATAACTGGGACACAGGCAATCAGTGCTACCTCTCATCTTTTGTAGTGTATACATACATGTAGATTTCGCTTACATAAGGTATAACTGGGACACAGGCAATCAGTGCCACCTCTCATCTTTTGTAGTGTATACATACATGTAGATTTCGCTTACATAAGGTATAACTGGGACACAGGCAATCAGTGCTACCTCTCATCTTTTGTAGTGTATACATACAAGTAGATTTCGCTTACATAAGGTATAACTGGGACACAGGCAATCAGTGCTACCTCTCATCTTTTGTAGTGTATACATACATGTAGATTTCGCTTACATAAGGTATAACTGGGACACAGGCAATCAGTGCTACCTCTCATCTTTTGTAGTGTATACATACAAGTAGATTTCGCTTACATAAGGTATAACTGGGACACAGGCAATCAGTGCCACCTCTCATCTTTTGTAGTGTATACATACAAGTAGATTTCGCTTACATAAGGTATAACTGGGACACAGGCAATCAGTGCTACCTCTCATCTTTTGTAGTGTATACATACATGTAGATTTCGCTTACATAAGGTATAACTGGGACACAGGCAATCAGTGCTACCTCTCATCTTTTGTAGTGTATACATACATGTAGATTTCGCTTACATAAGGTATAACTGGGACACAGGCAATCAGTGCTACCTCTCATCTTTTGTAGTGTATACATACATGTAGATTTCGCTTACATAAGGTATAACTGGGACACAGGCAATCAGTGCTACCTCTCATCTTTTGTAGTGTATACATACATGTAGATTTCGCTTACATAAGGTATAACTGGGACACAGGCAATCAGTGCTACCTCTCATCTTTTGTAGTGTATACATACATGTAGATTTCGCTTACATAAGGTATAACTGGGACACAGGCAATCAGTGCTACCTCTCATCTTTTGTAGTGTATACATACATGTAGATTTCGCTTACATAAGGTATAACTGGGACACAGGCAATCAGTGCTACCTCTCATCTTTGTAATGTACACATAGCTTTCGCTTACATGGGCTGTGTCTGGTGCATCTTGCCTGGCCGTTTTCGCGACCGTTCGAACACCGCCTGTGGTTGAGGTAAAGCAACGTTGGGATCATCCGACTGCTAACAATCGAGACTATAGTAACGGGAAAGGAGCTGACAGTTATGCTAGCCTGGTGGCTGGGCGGGCTGCCCAAAAGAGAGATGAAGACCCAGAATGGGGCGAGAAAGGACTCTTCCAATCTCTCTTAGTCCAGTGGCTGGGCTGGACCAGGTTGATACACGTTGTATGACTGTGTACCGGGGTTTGCCATCTCCCCACCTTGCCATTCGGTTTGTAAAGAAGGCAACTGATGACCTGGTCCGAATGGGTCATGCAACGCATGGACAGCCCCCCTTTAATTGATGAAACGACTATCGATTTCGTCAGGAGCTTAAGAGGTGATTGTCCAGAGAGTGGTGAGGGATTGATGCTCTGGGTCCCATCCACCACCATTCTGTCGTGTGTTTCTTGTTAACAATAGTTTGTTCCTTTTCTCACACTGGACGGAGCAGCAGGGAATTTTCAGTCTTTTTCTCCTACTTTTTGTATCATTGGGATTTCATTTGGTCCCTTTTTTATCCACTGGACGAGGCGGCAGGGAAGTTTTAGTCTTTTTCTTATTATCTGTTGTTTGATGTCTGCTTGTGATCGTGCATTCGCGCTTGACAAAGGCCGGTTGGCCGAAAATTTGCGCCTGTCTTGTCTTGTAGTATTGAATACTTGTTCTTTTTCGGTTTTCTTGTTCTTCTGGTTCTTGTATGTCTCGAAGACGGCAATCTTTAACCCTTTGAATCCCACACCCTGTCCACCAGCAGCCTACATTGTCAAACATGCTAGCGAAGCAAAAACTTAACCCTTTGTTTCTTACGTTCTGCTGCTGCTGAGGTGTTATATGTCTTGCACTGCAGACTCTGCCTTTATGAAGGAGTTCGGAATTTTTTCAGTTTGTTCATGAGATATTCATTGCCCTGGAACAATTCCATATGCGCTGCCATCTGCCAAGTGGAGGACATCGAACTGGAACAATTCCATATGCATTGCCCCCCAATCTGCCATCTGCCAATGTGGAGGAGGGTAGTGTAGGGATGGAAGGTAGAAGAACCCTAGTTGGGGGGGGGGGGGGGTTAGATCTACTTTTTCGCTGTGACTTGAAGACACTATCAGGCGCTTTTGTAATGCACGGAAACACTCTGGAATGCAGATGTTATTGAGAGCATGCTGTTCAAATGAATGACTGTACCAAAATAGACCAGTCCAGTGAACCAGTGTGTACGTGTTCTGTGAGTAGATGGGACCTGGCTGACGTGATCAGAGTTTAATCTTTATGACTCCTGCACGCTAAAACTTAACCCTTTGATTCCTCGCCCTATCCACAGGATTCCTGCATGAAGCTGGTGACAGGGTTAGGGAAACAAAGGGTTACGTTTTTGCAGTTGGTGGATAGGATGTGGGAGTCAAAGGGTTGAACATAAGGCCATGGCACCACCCGTATAGCCAAGAAAATCGATGTTTTTTACTGGAAAGATTACAGAATGTTGACATACTTCCACTCCGAGGGGAATGACTTATGATGCTATTGTTTTGGTTGGTTAGTTGGTTGGTTGGTTGGTTCGTTGGTTGGTTGGTTGGTTGGTTGGTTGGTTGGTTGGTTGGTTGGTTGGTTGGTTGGTTGGTTGGTGTTTTGTTTGTTTGTTTGTTTGTTGTTTGTTTGTTTGTTTGTTTGTTTGTTTGTTTGTTTGTTTGTTTGTTTGTTTGGTTGGTTGGTTGGTTGGTTGGTTGGTTGGTTGGTTGGTTGGTTGGTTGGTTGGTTGGTTGGTGTTGGTTGGTTGGTTGGTTGGTTGGTTGGTTGGTTGGTTGGTTGGTCGGTCGGTCGGTTGGTTGGTTGGTTGGTTGCCTGTCTGCCTGCCTGTCTGCCTGCCTGCCTGCCTGCCTGCCTGCCTGCCTGCCTGCCTGCCTGCCTGTCTGTTGTTATTATTGTTATTTGGGGAGCGAATGTTTCTTTGGGTTTTCGTTGTTATCGTCTTGGGGGTTGTTGCATCAGGATATTGTGTTTTTAGTGTTTTCGAGAAATGCGTGACAAGGTCTCCTTCCTCATATATTGTGACTGCCTATGTGTGAACATAAAAGTCTAGGTCTGTGTTACAGGCTGTTCAACACCAGCCGACTGATTTCTTATAGATTTCTATTTTTGCACCTCTGTTCAAAACAGACCAGTCATGTTTATTCAAACTCGAGCACTACTGACAATTCATTTAGTTAAACAGACATTCGATCCAACTTGACTCACAAATTAGGAACAACGCCTGAAACAGTGGAACCAGGAAAACAGGAAAATAGAATCAGAACGCGTATTTGATACAACCAGACAGGACAGGTGCAAATTTTCGGCTTAATGGCCTTTGTCAAGCGTAAATGTAAGATCACGAACGCAAAAACACCAAATCAAAAATTAGGAGAAAAAGACTGAAACTTCCCTGCTGCTTCGTCCAGTGTGAGAAAAGGAATATTCCTTTTTTATTCCTTTTCTCACACTGGAAGGAGCAGAAGGGAAGTTTCAGTTTTTTTCTCCTAACTTTTGCACCAGGCGTTTGTTTGTTTGTTATCTTACGCTTGACAGCGCCTGTCTTGTCTGGTTGTATAAGATACGCGTTCTCATTCTTTTTTTCGTGTTTTTTCTGGTTCCTGTTTGCTTGAACGCGGGCAGTCACACTTGCTTTGGATTTGTCTCCTAAGTTTTGTATTTGGTGCTTTTTCGTTTTTGATCTTACATTTACGCTTGACAAAGGCCAGTTGGCCGAAAACTTGCACCTGTCTTTTCTGGTTGTATTAAATACGCGTTCTGATTCTATTTTCGTGTTTTTCTGATTCTTCTTTGCTTGAACGCGGGCAGTTACACTTGTTTAGGATGCCTAACACATTGCCTTCATTATCAGAAGGCTGGGACCCCTCAGTCCGGCCATATTGGGCAGAAGGGAAAAAGAGAGTGTAAGTGTATATTTTCTGCCTGTCTGCCTGCCTGCTGTCTGCCTGCCTGTCTGTCTGCCTGCCTGTCTGTCTGCCTGTCTATCTGTCTTTGTCTGTCCATCTGTCTGTTCCTCTGTCTGTCTGTCTGTCTGTCTGATCTTTTTCAGCTGTTGAAAGTTTTTTTTGCAGTATGTCTACCTGCTTGTCCATATTCCATATGTCTATCCAACTCTCTCTCTCTCTCTCTCTCTCCTCTCTCTCCTCTCTCTCTCTCCTCTCTCTCTCTCTCTCTCTCTCTCTCTCTCTCTCTCTCTCTCTCTCTCTCGCTGCTTGTCCGTCTGTCTGCTTGTCCGTCTGTCTGCTTGTCCGTCTGTCTGCTTCACAGCTTTAGAAGAAATATTATCAACGGCCCCGAATGTCTGAGATGTGTAACAACAGTAGACCTTGTGGTTTCATATTGAGTGTCCGCAACACCCGGTCTCCTGAGAAGGAAAGTAACAGATATCAGGGAAATGGACTTGCTCTCGATTCCTGTGGCTATTACAGTAT
>CM060307.1:46333680-46348680 GCA_030674185.1 Monoplex corrugatus
TATAAACATCTGTCATACTGTGTTATGCTGTGAGCTGTCTTGTAGGGTATAAACATCTGTCATACTGTGTTATGCTGTGAGCTGTCTTGTAGGGTATAAACATCTGTCACACTGTGTTATGCTGTGAGCTGTCTTTTAGGGTATAAACATCTGTCATACTGTGTTATGCTGTGAGCTGTCTTGTAGGGTATAAACATCTGTCAAACTGTTTTCCTTTGGAAAGTCTGGTAGGATGTAGACAGCTGTCGAATTGTGTTATGCTGTGGACTATCTTGAAGGACGTAGAAGTTGCAAAGATTATTTGTTTTGTGGATTTGGAAGAAAGGATGGAGGGGGAGGGAGGGGGAGGGAGGGGGAAAACGGGTTCATACGTTCGTCTAATTTTTCTCTTGATGTACAGACAATGTACGGTTTCCACAAAAAGTCGAACAATATTATGCGTAGGAACCAGAAGAACAAGAAAACCAATGTAAGCGCGTATTCAACAAAACAAGACAAGACAAGCGCAAATTTTCGGCCAACCGGCCTTTGTCAAGCGCGAACGCACGGTCACAAACAGACCACAAACACCAAACAACGGATAATAAAAAGAGGACTAAAAACCTCCCTGCTGCCTCGTCCAGTACATTGGTTTTCTTGTTCTTCTGGTTCCTGTTTGCTTGGGCGCGGGCAGTCGCACTTGTTTTGGATCTAATATTATGCGTGCTATTGACTGATTGTTTGATTGCATGTTTGTTTCTTTGCTTGTTTACAAGATTGATTGGTAGCTTGCCTGAAAGATTGAGTGAAGAGTGAATGATTACGTTATTAGTTTGGCTGGCTAGCTGACTGGGTGATTGATTGGTCAGATGGTTGGTTGTTTGCGTGCAAGCCTGTATGTTTGTTTGAGTTTAATGAGTTGAATGAATTATTGCTTGTTTGTTTCTTTCTTTAATTTTTAGCTATATCGTTCTTTTGTGTCTTCCATTATGCCAACCCAGCATCACAATTTTACATTTTGCAACAGTCTTTGAATTAAAATGGTGTTGACCTATGGCCTATAATATTTTCTCCTCGTCTTCATACCTCGCCCCCTGCAGTGATTAAATGCATTCAAATTCTCAGTGGTTAACAAGAAGCACCCAAGGATCCAGAGCACCAATGCCTCACCACTCTCTGGACAATCACCTCCCCAAGCTCCAAACGCCACACGATGTTAACAAGAAACACCACGAGGGAGCGGATGGGACCCAGAGCACCAATGCCTCGCCACTCTCGGGACACTCACCTCCCAAACTCCCGAAACCAATCAACAGTCATTTCATCAAGCAAAGGGAGGATATCCATGCGCTGCATGACCCATTTCGAAACCCAATCACCAGTTACCTTGTTTTCAAACCGAACGGCAAGATGGGGAGATGACAAATCCCGGGACTTAGCCACATAACCCGCACCAACCAGGTCCTGCCCAGCTATTGGAAGAAGACAGAATGAAAGATCCCTTCCTGCCTTATTCTGGGCCCTCATCTCTCTATTGGGCAGCCCACCCAGCCGCCAGCTCGCATAGCTGCCATTTCTTTTCCCCTTGCTGTAGTTTCAACATTTGACAGTCCCAACGTTGCTGTACTGTAACCACAGGGGGATGTTGGAACGGCCGCGAAAGTGACCAGGCATGATGCTGGTGGCTAGGCATGATGCTGGCCACTTTCGCGACCGTTCGAAGTTTGTACCAAATTCATACTACAGGTTCAAACCAATTAGGCAAGCAGTCACAAATGTTTGACTTGACCATGTCCTATTGTCCTTGCACTATGATACGGAAACTTAAGGTACGGTTCGTATTCATTATACATGTACTCAGTTGTGTGTGTATATGTTGTGTGTGTGTGTGTGTGTGTGTGTGTGTGTGTGTGTGTGTGTGTGTGGTGTGTGTGCGCGTGTGTGTGTCTGTGTGTGTGTCTGTGTGTGTATGTGTATGTGTCTGTTGTGTGTGTGTGTCTGTCTGTCTGGCTGTTTTTTTTGGTTTTTTTGGGGGGGTGGATTGTGAGACTCTCTCTCTCGCTCTCTCTCCTCTCTCTCTCTCTTCCTTGTCACAATAACAATGGATTTACCATGTGAAACACGGGCTGCTCTCCAAGAAGAGCGTGTCACCGCAGTGCATTGCCACCTTTTACTTTTCTTTCGGTTTTTTTTTTTTTTAACGTGTATTTTTTTGTCTATGAAAGTGGATTTTTCTAAAGGTTTTTGTCAAAGACAATGCCCTGGTTGCTGTGAGATCTTTAACATGCGTGGAGCGTGTACTGTATGCGAAACCTCGGTTTATTGTCTCATTCAAAAAGCCTGTGAACCTTCTCAGTTGACTGAACCTGATCATCATCTATTAATGGTATGATATGGTAAGGTATTGTGTGATTTGGTTTCCATGGCGTGATGTCTGGTGTGCTTGTCGTATGGTATGGCATGGTGTGGTACGACATGGCGTGATGTAGTGTGGTTTGTAATGTGGCGTGGCGTGACGTGACGTGGAGTGAAGAGGCGTGGCATGGTGTGGCGTGATGTGGTGTGGTTAATGACGTCACAACATGTTCACATAACTTCATATTCAGATCAAGGAATAACTTGGTCAGGTGAGTGTCAAGTTTCAAAGCATTGTGATGACCACTTTTGAAGCAAGCAGGACATTCTCGCTATTCATTGGATGATCCTTGTAATACAAAGATACAGCCCAACAATGACTACTTCCTTCCTTCCTGTCCCTTAACCCTATCCAGGGTCGTGGGGGCTCCACATGGATGAACGTCGCACCGTCTGTCTCCACCTCTGTCTGTCATGAGCAAGGGTCTGGGTCGTGGCAAAGCTTTTTTCTGTCCATTCGTCAATATTGTCCATCCACCTTTTTCTCTGTCTGCCTCTTTTTCTTCCCCCCTGAACTGTTCCTTGGAGTATTGTTTTTGATAGTCCGTTAGTTCTTGTCACGTGACCATACCACCGAAGTTTCCTTTTTCTTACTGTTGTCAGAAGGTTTTCATAGTTTTTGACATGCTGTGAAATTGTTCTTCGTACTTCCTCATTGGTAATGTGGTCTTTGTATGAGATGCCAAGCACTCTTCTAAAGCATCTCATTTCTACTGCCAGGATCTTCTTTTGCAGTTCTGCTGTTAGTGTCCATGACTCGCACGCGTAGAGAAAGATTGACAGGACCAATGCGTGCATTAGCTTCAGTTTGGAAGTGAGGGCGATGTTTTTGTCCCTCCAGATGGGCTTCAGCTTGGCTAGTGCTGCTGTTGAAAACCGAAGTTCAATGACTACTGTGGATTGATAATACATTACACAGGCCAACACCCCCTTTTCATGGGTGGGGTGGGGTGGAGGGGGAAGCAGGAATCACAAAACACAAGATACTGACACATTGACACACATCAACACATTCTATCCAATGAACAAAGGTATGAGCACCTTGCCTTCCTGATAATTTGTCTCGTTTGGTCCAAGTTATCAACGAGATGAAAATGGAACAATAATATTATCAGCAATCAGTTATCAGCTGTGTAAATAAACACGGACTTGTGTGTGTGTATAAATAAAACAGTATCAATCGACGTACTTCAACAAACGTGACCCAATTTGACTGTCCAGCAGAACAATTATGGACCACTCAGGATGTTTTGGCTTGTTGTTGATAGTGGTCCACTCTGTACAGATTTAACTGTTAGCAAAGCGCCCTCATTATCTGTATTTGAAAGAGAATGATGCAACATCAGGGACGCAAAATAACTAGGCAAGTAAAAATGGGTTATCATGTAGGTGTATCTCTGAAGTTTATCGTGATTTTTAAGCATCTCTCTTCAACTTTTTTTTTTTTTTTGGTCCTCTTCTCCTTAGTTTCTGTTTCAGTTCTCCTCAAGATGCACTTAATGTCAAAAAAGTTTTCTTTTCTCATCAACTTTTTAAACAATGATCAGTTTGAATACAATCAAACAATACAATTCATATATACATGTTAAATAAATAATTTACATTACAGACATTACATAGGCCTACATCTATTTTCAAATATGTAATGGCACGAAAAAAGAAAAACGATTTTTTTGTATATTCTGATCATCTAATATTATGCTTCAACATCACGGCAGAATTTGAACAACAACAACAACAACAACAACAACAACAAATCAGAAATTGTTGTGTCCTATCTGCAAAGGCAGATCCTTCATCATTTGATATGTATTTGAAGAAGAGGATGATACGTTAGGGAGTAGTAAAGCAACCTAAAAGTAACATTTAAGATTAACGTAACCCTATTTTCCGTCTGGAGAGAGCTGTGTGTGTGTGTCTGTCTATAACAAAACATTTTAGCAAGATTTTCTCCACTGTTTGTCGATAGAGTTTTACCAAATTTACACCAAAGGTGTAGATAGTAGAGAAGTCTTAAAGTTTGGAGTTTGTTCAAAAGGGATTTGCCACGCTCGGACAACTCTATATGCGTTCCACCCAAATCTGCCAGCAATTTCTCTGACAATCTTCCTGAGCCTGCGCAAAACCCTATGTGCTGGCAAGGTCTTAAAATGGGGAAGGAGGTGAAGGGATCTATGAAACATTAAGCTGACGCCACCAGAATGATGGAAACATTAAGATAGGCAGTGAACAGGGCAGTTTTTAATGTTATGAGCTGGGAGAAGTCCAGAATGCAAAAGTTTGCAACAGTGGAGACCAAGGGTTAAGGTGACACGAGGAGATATGTTAACAGCACTTTCTCAGGATTTTTTTTTCAAATATGTACATTCTGATTTCACGATTCTGTGAGATTCCATTTTTTCTAGCGACTCACAATGTTTCATTCTGATGAAACGTTTTTTTCGAGATCACAGTGACCTTGATCAATTGCAAATCGGGAATCTCTTCTGAACAGCTAAAATTACACTTTGGAATCTCTTCTGACCAACTGAAATTACCCTGGCATGTGTTAATCTGACATTATCTTATTGCATGTTATTGCATTCATGTCCCCTTTTATGAAAAGGAGAGAAAAGATTCTGACTGACAGGTGTCATCTATACACATCACACTTCTGTACATCCCGACCAAAACATCAACCAAGATTTTTTGTTGTTAGTTTTTGTGTGTGTGTGTGTGCTATTCATAGTGGTTTTTTAACTCGTAATTTTGCTCTCACAAAATTAATCTCCCAACACACAACTGAGATGTTTTGGTGTTCATCCGATTCGTCATGGGTTACTTGTATACAAAAATTGTCCAGGGGTTGACTCTGCAGCGTGGACACTAACTGCATACAGCACACACAAAAGGATGGGATTTTCCTGTCCCCAAAAAAAGCAAACCTGTTCAAAGAGTTTAGGTCTCTACAACCTCTTTCATCCACGACTTCAAGATTATGGGACAACCTGAAGATTACTTTACACGGCTCCTACACTATTAGCTAAGTTGATTGACATGCATTGCAGGGGTTGTGGATTTGATCCTGGGGGGAGAGGGCCTTTTCTTCTGAGACGTTTTCGTTTTTACACAAGCTGGTTGGTCCCTTGATAAGCCATGGATTCAAGATGTATATCTCAACTCCAATTCAAGAAGCAACATAAAACCTGGCTCGTTTGCTGCCTATACAGTCATTATGATGAATCAGCTTAACATTTTATAACTCTTTCCTGCCCCCCCCCCCCCCTTCCTAATTTAAGACCATGCGAGTGCATAGGGTTAGGCATAGGCTCAAGGAGACCGCCAAATAATTGCTGGCAGATCTGGGGGGAGTGCATGAGCAAATTGTCCACGTGCTATGAATACTTCAAGCCACTTTAATCCATTCATCCCCTCGCCTCCTGAAGCTGGGCTGGATAGAGTGGGAGTGGAAGTGTTCATGTAGGCCTACCAATTTCAACTACAACCCAAACATTAACAGTGCAAAAGATGGCATCTGAGTATACAAGTGCAGACTGCCCAAGAACCAACCATATATCTGGAAAATGCCAAAACCACATAGGTGTCAGTGCAATGCCAGACACCCCATGTCAAGTGTGTCCAGTGATCATTATTTGTAAAACTCCAGACAATTGATTGCTCTACGGAATTCACACTGTCTTTGCCCCGGTTTACTTACTGGAACAAAAAGTCTTCTCTCAAAGCAGAGATACAGTTGTGGTAAGTCATGTATGTGTGTGTCCATGCACAAGTGCACATGTGTGGCTTAATGTGCATGTTTCATTTGGCTATGTGTCCGTTTTTGTATCTCTGCATGTGTCTATTTTTAATGTGTGCTTAGTATGTCTCCATGTGGACCCAGACAAGCCTGTGTAGTGTGAACAAACTGTACCATCAAGAACTTTTTTTCGCAAATATGCTATCGATTATTAGTCTGTGACTTTGATGACTGGTTATGCCAATAAAAGTACTTTAAATTGTTTACGTAAAAACAAAAATACACACTAAAGAACTGCAGTTCACATGTTTAATGGAATGCCCAATTTCACATTAACCCTTTGCCACCTGCACCCTATCTACCAACTGCAAAAACTTAACCCTTTGACTCCCTCACCCTATCCACCAGCTTCCTGCAGGAAGTTTTTGCTCTTCCGGCATGGTTGACAAAGAAGGATGCTGTTGGGCAGGCTGCAGGAGTCAAAGGGTTAAAATGCCCAATTTCACATTATCTCCAATCTTCATGCAATTATATATTTAATAATCATGGCAATAACAATGACATAAGCAAAAGCAGTGGTATCAATAGTGACATCAGAATAGGCTGAATCAGAATACAAGGATACACAGTTCAACTGTGAATATTGACTGATGAACCAGAAAGAATGTGTCACACAGACTGTAAACTTGTGGACTGAAAGCGATGATTTTTAATTAGTCACTGATGATGTTGACCAACTCCACTCCATTGTTATTGCACTTTCACTTTCTTTATTTCTTTTCTTGATGTGTGTGGGTAGGTAATGAACACAAAAAGACAGAAGTGATAGCGTGTGCATGTGTGTGTGTGTGTGTGAGCATGTGTGTTCATACTTTTAAAAAAGTCACTGTAGCACAACAAAACGACGCAAGAACAGAACCATCTTAAAATCAATCCAAAAAATGACATCACACATCAAAGCATATTCACAGAATCTCAACACAAAACCACTCAACTCAACAATGGTAATGACCTCACAGTTCTAGCTGCAGTTTTCTACTGTTCCTTGACTTACTTTCTACCTGTCCATGTTCCTTGCTCATCTCTCATGATTTGCTTTTCTCAATCTTCCATCTCTAATCTCCTGTGATTTTTCCATCACTCCATGTTCCCTCTTCATCTACCATACATGCAATCCATGTCCCAATCTTCCCTCTCTCATCTCCCATGGTTTGCTATCCATCTCCTGATGTTCCCTCTTACCTCACCCATGGTTTGCTATCCATCTCCTGATGTTCCCTCTTACCTCACCCATGGTTTGCTATCCATCTCCTGATGTTCCCTCTTACCTCACCCATGGTTTGCTATCCATCTCCTGATGTTCCCTCTTAGTTCCCCCATGGTTTGCTATCCATCTCCTGATGTTCCCTCTTAGTTCCCCCATGATTTGCTATCCATCTCCTGATGTTCCCTCTTAGTTCCCCCATGGTTTGCTATCCATCTCCTGATGTTCCCTCTTACCTCACCCATGGTTTGCTATCCATCTCTTGATGTTTCCTCTTAGCTCCACCATGACTTTCTTTTCATCTCTCAATGTTCCTCTGTCATCTCGCATGATTTGCTTTCCATCTTTTGATGTTCCCTCTCACTTCTCACTCGACTTTCTCTCCTTTTATGGACGTTCACTGACTTTCTCTCCATCTATCGAAGTTCCCTCTGTCATCTCCCATGATATACTTTTCATCTCTCAATCTTCCATCTCTCATCTCCTCTGATTTTCCATCTCTCAATGTTCCCTCCTTAATCTCACACAACTCTTTCCCGCAATGTTCCCTCTCTCATGACATTCAATCCCTCAGATTTTCCTCGCTCATCTAAATCTTCTGTTTTAATTTTCCTTCTCTCATCTCCCAAGACATTTTTTCCATCTCTGTGTTCCCTGTCTCATCATCCATAACATTTTGTCCATTTCTCAATCTTCCCTTTCTCATCTCTCATGATTTTCCATCTCTCAAATCACCCTCTCTCATCTCCAGTGACTCTTTTCGTCTCTCAAATTTCCTTCTCCTGTCTCTCTTAATTTTCTTTTCATCTCTCCATGTTCCCTCTCTTGTTTCCCATCATTTCCATTTTTTAATTTTCAATCCCATCTCCTACAACTTTCCATCTTCAAATCTCCCTCTCTCATCTCCTGTGACTTTCCATATCTAAAAATTCTCTCATCTCTCCCATGATTTTCTTTAGATCTCTTGATGTTCCTCTCTAACATTCCATAGTTTTTCTACTTCAAAAACCTCTCTCTCTCTCTCCTCTCTCTCTCTCTCTCTCTCTCTCTCTCTCTCTCTCTCCTCTCTCTCTCTCTCTCTCTCTCTCTCTCCTCTCTCTCTCTCTCTCTCTCTCTCTCTCTCTCTCTCTCTCTCTCTCCTCTCTCTCTATCTCTCTCTCTCTCTCTCTCTGACCTTCAACTGCTTTCCATTTCTCAATTTTCCCTCTCATTTCTCATGACATTCTTTCTCTCTCTCGGTCTTCAGTCTTCTATCACCAGCCTCAAAACTGACCACATTATTTTTCCCCTTCTTTCATTTTCCATTCTCTTGTTACCAGCGTCTAACAATTCATTTATACACATACAAAACAATCCACAGAACAAAAACAACAAATCCGCTGGCAGACATTGTTGAATTTCCCCTTGTTTCTCACTGGTACAAAAACTCGCAATTTTAGTACAGAATTTCATTCAACATCTAACTTTCTTTCTTGATATCGCTGCTTTTTCTCCCTCTCATTCCCAATCTATAACAAATCACTCATTCAAATTCGAAACTATCTATTCCAGAAACGAACAAATGCAAACAATAAAGACAATGTTCAGAGAAACTAAATGACTCTGGTCTTCTTTCGCTGGTGCAGGGGCAGCTGTACTACACTGAGCCCAGTTTAGTGAGGAGAATCTCGTTTCTACGACACTCCTCCTTAAAGTCTTTGACTGTTTTGAAGTAGAGGCGTTGTTTTTCCACCAGATCAAGGTACTGGTCGTTCAGTTGGTCCCTCTTCATCTTCTCCTCCTGCCGCCGCCTCTCCACCTGTTTGTCACAGAACACAAAACATAATAACACAAAACATAACTAAGTTGACTGAATGCTTATGTAATGAAAGTGTTGGAGCAGACATGCTTTAGGTCACATGCAAGACATTGGGCCCTCCATTCTCACCTGCAGCATTCATGCTCTTGGTGACTAGCAAGCCTTTGGCCACTGGGCCCTACATTCTCACCTGCAGAAGTCATTTTTTGGTGACTGGCAAGTCATTGGGTCCTGCCTTTTCATCTGAGCAGTCATGTTTTTGATGACTGGCAAGTCATTCGGCCCTACATTCTCACCTGTAGCAATCATGTTTTTGGTTACTGGCAAGTCATTCGGCTCTACATTCTCACCTGTAGCAATCATGTTTTTGATGACTGGCAAGTCATTCGGCCCTACATTCTCACCTGTAGCAGTCATGTTTTTGGTTACTGGCAAGTCACTGGGCTCTACATTCTCACCTGCAGAAGTCATGCTTCTGATGACTGACAAGCCTTTGGGCCCTACCTTCACACCTGCAGCAATCATGCTTTTGATGACTGCCATGTCATTGGGCTCTACATTCTCACCTGTAGTAGTCATGTTTTCAGACTGGCAAGTCACTGGGCTCTACATTCTCACCTGTAGTAGTCGTGTTTTCAGCGACTGGCAAGTCACTGGGCCCTACATACTCACCTGTGGTAGTCATGTTTTTAGTGACTGGCAAGTCACTGGGCCCTACATTCTCACTTGTAGTAGTCATGTTTTTAGTGACTGGCAAGTCATGGGCCCTACATTCTCACCTGTAGTAGTCATGTTTTTAGTGACTGGCAAGTCATTGGGCCCTACATTCTCACCTGTGGTAGTCATGTTTTCAGTGACTGGCAAGTCATTGGGCCCTACATTCTCACCTGTAGTAGTCATGTTTTTGGTGACTGGCAAGTCACTGGGCCCTACATTCTGACTTGTAGTAGTCGTGTTTTTAGTGACTGGCAAGTCATTGGGCCCTACATTCTCACCTGTAATAGTCATGTTTTTGGTGACTAGCAAGTCATTGGGCCCTACATTCTCACCTGTAGTAGTCGTGTTTTTAGTGACTGGCAAGTCATTGGGCCCTACATTCTCACCTGTAGTAGTCGTGTTTTCAGCGACTGGCAAGTCACTGGGCCCTACATTCTCACTGTAGTAATCGTGTTTTTAGTGACTGGCAAGTCATTGGGCCCTACATTCTCACCTGTAGTAGTCATGTTTTTAGTGACTGGCAAGTCATTGGGCCCTACATTCTCACCTGTAGTAGTCATGTTTTTGGTGACTGGCAAGTCACTGGGCCCTACATTCTCACCTGTAGTAGTCGTGTTTTTAGTGACTGGCAAGTCATTGGGCCTACATTCTCACCTGTAGTAGTCATGTTTTTAGTGACTGGCAAGTTATTGGGCCCTACATTCTCACCTGTAGTAGTCGTGTTTTTGGTGACTGGCAAGTCACTGGGCCCTACATTCTCACCTGTAGTAATCGTGTTTTTAGTGACTGGCAAGTCATTGGGCCCTACATTCTCACCTGTAGTAGTCGTGTTTTCAGCGACTGGCAAGTCATTGGGCCCTACATTCTCACCTGTAGTAGTCGTGTTTTCAGCGACTGGCAAGTCACTGGGCCCTACATTCTCACTTGTAGTAGTCGTGTTTTTAGTGACTGGCAAGTCATTGGGCCCTACATTCTCACCTGTAGTAGTCATATTTTTGGTGACTGGCAAGTCATTGGGCCCTACATTCTCACTTGTAGTAGTCATGTTTTTAGTGACTGGCAAGTCATTGGGCTCTACATTTTCACCTGTAGTAGTCATGTTTTTAGTGACTGGTAAGTCATTGGGCCCTACATTCTCACCTGCACCAGTCACGCTTTTGGTGGCTCACAAGCCTTTGGGCCCTATAATCTCACATGGAGCAGTTATGCTGCTGGTCCCTTGCGAACCTCTGGTACAGGTCTACACTTTTTATCTGCAGCAATCATGCTTTTGATCACCTGCAAGCCTTTGGACACTGCATTCTCGACTATAGTGGTCATGAGTTAAGTTGCTTGCAAGCCTTTTGGGCCCTACCTTTTTATCTGCTGCAGACATGCTTTTGGTCTCTCACAAACCCTCGACAGAGTTAATGTTGTAAATAGGCAATCAGGCACCTTTGGCACTCTCTCTCTCTCTCTCTCTCTCTCTCTCTCTCTCTCTCTCTCTCTCTTCTCTCTCTCTCTCTCTCTCTCTCTCTCCTCATACACACACACACACACACACACACACACACACTCACAAACACTCTCTCTCTCTCTCTCTCTCTCCCCTCCCCTTGTCTCTCTCTAACCATCACAACATGATACAAAACACAAGCAACATTGTACCTTAGCTCGGTTTTGCTTAATGTTTTCCACAATCTGTTCAAACTGCTTCAGGTACTGGTCTTTGTTTGCCTGTGAAGACATAGCTCTGGAAACATAGATGGTAAAGGTATATCAATATCATAATATAATCACCCATTTAGGCTGAACAAATAAGACAGTGGTGTGTGTGTAAGAGTGAACATTGAGAGATGGAGAGCAAATCATGGGAGATGAGAGAGGGAAGACTGTGTGTGTGTTGTGTGTGTTTTGTGTGTGTGTGTGTGTGTGTGTGTGTGTGGTGGTGTGCGTGCGTGCGTGCGTGCGTGCGTGCGTGCGTGCGTGCGTGCGTGCGTGCGTGGTGCGCTGTGTGCGCGTGCGCGCGTGTGTGTGCGCGCGCGTGTGTATGTGTACATGTGTGTATGCCTGTCCATGTGTGTACGCACTGAGTGTGTGAATGTGTAAACTACTGAATGTATCATGACAGTATGCTTCCTGGTGCGCAAGGACTATGGTGCGCAAGGACTACAAAACCTAACATCTCAAATACACGTATTTTCCCTTCATATTCATACCAACAAAACTTTTCATTTTCACTTGTTTCAAATATACTTACCATATTTTCATAATCACAAAGGAAAACATGTCAATTATAGTGAACTTATGAGGATAACAGGTATATATACACATATACTTACTGTTTAAAGTTGTCGTGGATGGAATTCAGCAACATCACCTGAAAGAAGAGAAACAAAACAAGAGTTGCCAAATTTTCAGTACATTGATTTGCAAGCACACAAGTATGTAGGTATGCAAAAATGATTTGCATAATAACTGGAAGTGCATCTACGAATCACATTCATTACCAACATTGAAACAATATAGAAAAACCAGGCTGAGTGCTAAGTTTTCATAAACATTAAAATTTCAAAGTTTATATACTAACATGCTAAAAACAAAAATATCTATCTCTGTTATAGGTTTCTTTTTAGATGTGTTTAGATGTGTTTAAACTTTGTAAGAGCAATTTTGCTTTTTAAGGCGCTTTCAGCTATAAACTTTGGGTACTGAAGATTAGATGTTAAAGACTCGAAATATAAAAAAACAAGATCACAGTTGTCACAATTCTGTCACAATTCTGATTTTGTCCAGCTATTTTTGGTTACAGCTACTACTGGCTGGCTGCGTCTTTCGCTGCACTTTCCCATGCTGCATCACATATACTTCAATACAAACTTGAACATTTGATACATGTTACCCGTTACCCATCAGCATCATTGATTTCAATGGTAGCCACAGCAGGGGACATCACAACAACTCTCCATTTACTCCAGTCCTGACTTTTCTGTGCTATTTTGTAGACCTTCAAACCACTGGTGTTGGTGGTGATGTTCTTACAGGAGGTGGGTGGTCTGCCCAATTTCTTTTGGCCTCAACTTTTCCTTGAAAAACTGTTGTCATTTTATGGTTGTGTTGGTGTTGTGGGTTGCATGGCAGATTGTTTTTGTCATTTTGTTGATTTCCGCCAGCAGTTGATGCTGGGCTATGAGTTCATTCAAAATGCTTTCATCTGTCATTTAATGAGCCATTTGACCCTAAGAAATCTCCTGTAGAACCACATCTGTGCCACTTTGATCTTATTTTCTTTTCCTTGTCCAGGCATCTGAGCCATATAGCATTACTGCCCAGATCAGACATTTTAGAAGTTTGATTTTAAGGGCTTTGGCTATGTTTATGTCTTTCTAAATGTTATTGAACTGGATTTTTTCTGTTTTGGTACACATATACATGTAGAATATACACAAGTACTAACATAAAGGGCAGTGCTCATGCATAACTGTATCCACATATGACTTTATTGTGATCATGTGGCTACTTCTCAAGTCACCTACTGCTTCACTGACATATGTATGCACTTTTTTTTAAAACATTTTCAATATAAATTAGACTGTTCTTCATGAGCATATTTCAGAGTCACCACAAACAAAATACAAAGGTCAACTGATTCACCAACTGATTAATTCATCTGTTCATTCATGTATCCATTCATTTATCCCTTTGACTCCATCACCCTACCAACAGCTGCAAAAACTTAACCCTTTGACTGGCTATTCTTTCATTCACTGATTTAATGACTGGCTATTCTTTCATTTGCTCATTTAATGACTGGCTATTCTTTTATTTGCTCATTTAATGACTGGCTATTCTTTCATTCACTGATTTAGTGACTGGCTATTCTTTCATTCACTGATCTAATGACTGGCTATTCTTTCATTTGCTCATTTAATGACTGGCTATTCTTTCATTTGCTCATTTAATGACTGGCTATTCTTTTATTTGCTCATTTAATGACTGGCTATTCTTTCATTCACTCATTTAATGACTGGCTATTCTTTCATTCTCTCATTTAATTACTGGCTATTCTTTCATTTGCTCATTTAATGACAAGCCATTCTTTCATTCACTCATTTAATGACTGGCTATTCTTTCATTCACTCATTTAATGACAAGCTATTCTTTCATTCACTCATTTAATGACTGGCTATTCTTTCATTCACTCATTCAGTGACTGGATATTCTTTCATTTGCTCATTTAATGACTGGCTATTCTTTTATTTGCTCATTTAATGACTGGCTATTCTTTTATTTGCTCAATTAATAACTGGCTACTCTTTCATTTGCTCATTTAATGACTGGCTATTCTTTCATTCACTGATTTAATGACTGGCTATTCTTTCATTCACTGATTTAATGACTGGCTATTCTTTCATTTGCTCATTTAATGACTGGCTATTCTTTTATTTGCTCATTTAATGACTGGCTATTCTTTCATTCACTCATTTAATGACTGGCTATTCTTTCATTCACTCATTTAATGACTGGCTATTCTTTCATTCACTCATTTAATGACTGGCTATTCTTTCATTCACTCATTTAATGACAAGCTATTCTTTCATTCACTCATTTAGTGACTGGCTATTCTTTCATTCACTCATTCAGTGACTGGATATTCTTTCATTTGCTCATTTAATGACTGGCTATTCTTTCATTTGCTCATTTAATGACTGGCTATTCTTTTTTATTTGCTCACTTAATGAAATGACGGGCTATTCTTTCATTTGCTCATTGAATGACTGGCTATTATTTTATTTGCTCATTTAGTGAAATGACTGGCTATTCTTTCATTCACTCATTTAATGACTGGTTATTCTTTCATTCACTGATTTAATGAATGGCTATTCTTTCATTCACTCATTCAATGACTGGCTATTCTTTCATTTGCTCATTTATTGACTGACAGCCCTACCTCCTTGTTCAGAGAAAGTTTGGTGTCGTCCAAAGTGTTGTACAGTGTGTAGAACTGTTTGGTTTCTCGATGGGTGGAGGACACCTGGTTGTACAACTCCACAAAGCGACGCTGATATTGACTCAGTTCCGCACGAGACGGCACCTCGTCTATCTTCCTTT
>CM060307.1:46353680-46366180 GCA_030674185.1 Monoplex corrugatus
AAGGATGATGGCATTGCAGCTGATGGCAAAGATGGTGTAAATAACAATATTGCACAGATGACAAGGATGATGACATTGCAGCTGATGACAATGATGGTGGTAAATAACAATACTGCAGAGATGACAAGGATGATGACATTGCAGCTGATGACAATGATGGTGGTAAATAACAATACTGCAGAGATGACAAGGATGATGACATTGCAGCTGATGGCTAAGATGGTGGTAAATAACAATACTGCACAGATCACAAGGATGATGGCATTGCAGCTGATGGCAAAGATGGTGGTAAATAACAATACTGCACAGATGACAAGGATGATGGCATTGCAGCTGATGACAAAGATGGTGGTAAATAACAATATTGCACAGATGACAAGGATGATGGCATTGCAGCTGATGACAAAGATGGTGGTAAATAACAATACTGCACAGATCACAAGGATGATGGCATTGCAGCTGATGACAAAGATGGTGGTAAATAACAATACTGCACAGATCACAAGGATGATGGCATTGCAGCTGATGACAAAGATGGTGGTAAATAACAATATTGCACAGATGACAAGGATGATGGCATTGCAGCTGATGACAAAGATGGTGGTAAATAACAATACTACAGAAATGACAAGGATGATGGAATGCAGCTGATGACAAAGACGGTGGTAAATAACAATACTGCAGAAATGACAATGATGGTAATGAAAATGTTGCCAAGATATTTGCATTCATTTGCTTGTCTGAGTTTACAGATGTTAAGGTTGCCTAATGGTCTGTTGACCTTCATCATCTCCTTAACTCCAACATCTTGTCCACATCGTGGGAGGTGAAGAAAGACACAGTTTGGGTGACCTCCGGTGAAACTATGATAAGCCTAGCAAGCCGGTAGTGGATCACATAACTTTTAAAGAAAATAAAGGAGAAAGAAATGGACTGATCAAAGAAAAAAGGGCAAAATGACTGTAAGCCATCAGGTTCAATGCTGACCTCTTTGAGTTTTTCCTGCGTCTCCACGTAAGTCTTGTGTAGTTCCTGATGTTTCTCTTCCACCTGTCCCAACAACACATCTCACTCATTACAATGTCTGGAGAACTCTCCCCACCCATGCATATCCAAGGAGGGAGACAGCATTTCAAATTCCGTTATTCAGATGGGCATTTAACTACGAGACCTTCCTCTCCTACAGCAGAAGACGATGCCACTGCCAACATCTTGCATAGTTATGCAACAAACAGTCAGCTCAGGAAGTTAAACATGCCATAAACTGAATTAAAATCAAGGGAAAATTAACAGTTATTTCTATTATTCACTCTCTCCCTGAGAATCTACATACACAATACAGATACAGACACACACTTTTCATCAATACCACAAAACATATTCATATACTTGCTGTGATGTACGTTATATTGAGTTGTACCTTTTTTGTCTCATGTTGTTTTTGTCAGTACTCAAAATGTTAATACACTATAAATATATAACCTTGGTCATAAATCAAAAAAAAAAAAAAAAAGAGAGAAAGAGGGGGAAGAATCACTAAGGGTTCAAAAAAGCATGAATGACACTGGTCTATTTTTAACTAGTTCAAGATCAAACACCACCACCATTAATGTCTTAAAGAGAGAGAAACAAATATCTGTGTGGCTCAACAATCATATTTCCATGTTGTATTGTATATGAAATTTCCAACAAAGTTTATCTACAGACAAAACTGTTTGCTCTATTGCTTACTGCCTTGGCCAAATGGCTAGTATCCAGTTAAATAAGTTTCCGTTTCAGTTTCAATTTCTCAAGATGACATCTCCACGCTCAGAATGAATTCCACATGCACTATCGTCACAGGTGCCATGTGATGGTGAAGTCCAGAATGATCACGGCACACGCCTTAAGCCTGCACATAAACCCACGAGCTGGCCAGGTCCTGAGGTCCTACCTAGATAGTTCCATAACCCTGAGGTCCTAGGGAGCGTAGTGATCGAGACCTCAACTTTTCCCTTGCTTCAAATTCATATTCACTTTTTTTTTTTAACCAAGACTTCAGAAACGCAAAAAGGCAAACTGGCCTTCACGGGGTGGGACCTGGGAAATCAACCTATCTTTCCAAGGCAGCCAGGCAATGCCCTGCTCTTCATGATTTCCAACTGCCATGGGAGCTCTGCCAGATTGCACACAGGTCCGACTCGTTTTTCGTCCCCTTCCGAAGGACTAGATGTTCAGTTCGATTTTCCGGTCAAACTGAGAAGGAAAGTCAAGGCCACTATGGGAAGCGAACTCTGGAACTTCGAGTTTAGTTATTGGCAGACAAACATCTGAACCATTCTGCCACTCTTCTTCCTTCTCAGTCAAATAATCTAGTAGCAAGACAGTAAAACAAAACACTACAAACATCCCATTCTTGACGTGTTGTACTAAGCGTTACCTCAGTCAGCTTGGTCTTGGCATCCTTGATCTGTTTGTTGAGGGATGTGGTCATTCTCTTATGCTGCTGGGCACCTCCCACACGCTCGCTCTTCTCTATCTGCTCAATCTCTGCTTGCTGTCACAATCACACGCACACACACACATGCACATATTCACGCAAGCACAAACACACACACACATACACACACAGAGGCAACCACATACATATGCCCACACACACATGTTTGCATGTGTATGTATGCATGCACACACACACACACACACACACACACACACACACACACACACACACACACACACACACACACACACACACAACACACACACGCAGCAGGTAAATAGACACCAATACACAAATTCAAAGAGTGAAACACCAGAACAGAGAGACAGAGATGCAGAGACAAAACACAGACACTCTTCTCAGAATCAGTTTCAGGATATTCAAACACTGGTGACCTACTCCAATCAGAACACATTTCAAACTATTCAAAAGCATCTTCTGGTTTTCAAAATGAAATGCATGCAATCCAAAACAAAGAATGGGTTCTATATTCATGCAAATGGGGGATCTCAAAACATTGTACAGTTAACAAAAGAAAGAAAATACACACCCCACACACACACACACACACACACACACACACACACACACACACACAACACACACACACACACACACTCTCTCTCTCTCTTCTCTCTCTCTCTCTCTCTCTCTCTCTCTCTCTCTCTCTCTCTCTCTCTCTCTCTATCTCTCTCTCTCCCTCTCTCACTCACTTGTACGCACACACGCATGCAGTCACACACACCACACACACACACACACTTTCTCTCACTCACTCAATCGCTCGCATGCACACACGCACACATCACACACATACACACACACACACACTCACTCTCAATCACTCTCACACACTCATCACACACATACACACACACACATTCTCTCGCTCACTCACTCGCACTCACTCCACGCGCACGCACACACACACACACACACACACACACACACACACACACACACACACACACACACACACACACACACACACACACACACTCCTTTGAAAAACGTCGAACACACACATACACACACAAATAACAAAACATTGCCAGTACAGTACAGTTTCAATGTTTAAAAACAATTCACATTAACAGCAAAAACAGAAACTCCACAAAAACTTAGATCACAGAAACTTTGGGCAAACAAGTTGCAACAACAAAAACACGATTAACCCTTTAACCCCCTCATCCTGTCCATAGAAAGCTCATGGATAGGGCAAGGAAGTGAAAGAGTTAAGGCTCAGCACTCACTTTCTCTGCATACTCAGAAGCAATTTGCTGAATCTCCTGGGACTGCATACCCACAATGGACCCAACGGCGTTTGCTGTCAACTTGCCCTACAGTTAGCCAGGCAGGCACCAAATCACAATAAGCATGCGGGAACACAGTAAGATGGACACACACACATACACACACACACACACAAACACACAAATCAACTCACAAACACATCAATAACTTGCATGCGTGCAGGCACACTGTGCATTTAACTCAAAATCAGGTGTGCACTGCATCAGAGAATATTTTTCAGCTGAACATGAACATGAACCTGTCTGCAAACCACACCTGTTAATTTTGTAACCCTGTTAGTTTCTATACTTCTGTTAACAAACTCATATTTGCTGATTCTACAAATAACATAACATTCACAATCTATTATAAGAAACAACCATGTTCCTGGAGGGAGACTGTTTTTCTGTTATTAACATCACGCTGCTCATGCTAGTGCTCAAAGAACCTAATAATACATCTTTTCTTAATATAGATGTACTTTCATTTTTCAGTCAAGAGAAGATAAGATGATCTGAACACATCAAGTTTAATAAAATTATGAAAGTTTTATCAGCAAATAATGCAAGAAATCACTTTAAACATTCACACAACCATGTATACATGCATACATGTGCATGTACATACACATAAACAGAGCAACAAAATTTTATATCTTGGTGAAGTTCTATTCATCACAAACAGCAACATATCTCTCGTCAAATCCTGATATATGCAACAATGTACACCACCATTTCATACTTTCCTGTTTCAACTTTCAGTTCATTTACATGCACACACTATCTGCAATCACTGAGTCAAAGAAAAGTGCAGGTATTTATTAAGACTAGTCATGCCACTGTGTAAATATAAATACTCAAAGCAAGTAAACAATTTGTGCTGAACATGACTGAAATGCGAAATTTGATATACAAAGTATGCATAGATACATGCACTTACACAGATACACAGATGCATTCACACACATGCGAGCACACGCACGCACATGCACGCACACGCACACACACACACACACACACACACACACACACACACACACACACACACATATGAGCACTCTCCCCCAAACAAACACACACACACACACACACACACACACACACACACACACACTGACTTTTCTTTAAACTACAGAACATAACACAAAGCACCATGCTACACAATATGTCACAAAACATGCCACTGACATTCATCAAACAAAACTGCTGAGGAATCCATGGAAGAGAAGCAGAAATAATTTACACAATCTTCTCAATTCATTCTTACACTCTTGTCAACAAACCACCCTCCAGTTAACACAGAAACATAAAAAAATGGAAATATAAACTGGTAACCAACAAACTATCTTAGAAACCTGGTACAGATCATATTTTGATGCACTGTTACTGGTTACACACTTACCATTATCCACAATTTCTGCATGAACGCTCTTCATGAATTTAGCAATGATTTATCCACAACTACAAACCAACATCAACAACTTATGTCTAAATATCCTTCATGAATTTAGTAAGTGACCACCCCACTGCTATAAACTAACATCCACAATTTCTATCTGAATGCTCCTCATGACTTTTGCAATGATTAATGCACTGCTAAATACCAATGTCCATAACTCCTGTCTAAATGCTCTTTAAATGAATCATAAACTTAGCAAAGATTATTATCGGTATATCTACTGAGGAAAAAGATCATAAAAAAAAATATGACATAGTTTGTTAGTCCACAATGGCAAATCCAATAGTTAATCTGCAACGACAAGCCCAACACACAAGTCTGCAAAAGTGGTCTTAGCAATGCACAGAAGGCTCTGGAAGAGTAAGAGACAGGCAGGCAAATAAAAAATAAAAGGGAAAAATGACAGAATGAACATGGAGGGACAAAAATCTGATACTAGAAAGCCAAGAGAAACGATGATCGTACAGATTAAACTGTGTACACAGTACTTATCCATTACAACTGAAGTACTTATCCATTACAACTGACAGAATGTGCTAAAACTCACACTCAAGGTAAAACACAAATAAAAGAAAACCCGAAAGAAAACTCAGCAAATGATTAAACACTTTCTGTATCAAAGGACTATAACACTTTCTGTATCAAAGGACTGTAACATTTTTTTGTATCAAAGGACTGTAACACTTTCTGTATCAAAGGACTGTAACACTTTCTGCATCAAAGGACTGTAACACTTTCTGTATCAAAGGACCATAACACTATCTGTGTCAAAGGACTGTAATACTTTCTGTATCAAAGGACTGTAACACTTTCTGCATCAAAGGACTGTAACACTTTCTGTATCAAAGGACTGTAACACTTTCTGCATCAAAGGACTGTAACACTTTCTGTATTAACACTTTCTGTATCAAAGGACTGTAACACATTCTGCATCAAAGGACTGTAACACTTTCTGTATCAAAGGACTGAAACACTTTCTGTCAAAGGACTGTAATACTTTCTGTATCGAAGGATTGTAACACTCTTTGTATCAAAGGACTATAACACTTTCTGGGTCAAAGGACTGTAACAATTTGTGTCAAAGGACTGTAACACTTTTTGTATCAAAGGACTGTAACACTTTGTGTATCAAAGGACTGTAACACTTTCTGTGTCAGAGGACTGTAATACTTTCTGTATCAAAGGATTGTAACATTTTTTGTATCAAAGGACTGAAACACTTTCTGTGTCAAAAGACTAATACTTTCTGTATCAAAGGACTGTAACACTTTCTGTATCAAAGGACTGTAACACTTTTTGTATCAAAGGACTGTAACACTTTCTGCATCAAAGGACAGCAGCACTTTGCGCATCAAAGGACTGTAACACTTTGTGTATTAAAGGATTGTAACACTTTCTGTATCAAAAAAGGACTGTAACACTTTGTGTATCAAAGGACTGTAACACTTTCTGTATCAAAGGACTGTAACACTTTCTGTATCAAAGGACTGCAACACTTTGTGTATCAAAGGACTGTAACACCTTCTATATCAAATGACGGTAACACTTTGTGTATCAATGGACTGAAACACTTTCTGTATCAAAAGACCATAGCACTTTCTATATCAAAGGACTGCAACACTTTCTGTATCAAAGGATCCAACACTCTCTGTATCAAAGGACTGTAACACTTTCTGTATCAAAGGAATGTAACACTTTGTGTATCAAAGGACTGCAGCACTTTCCGTATCAAAGGACACAATATTTTCTGTATCAAAGGACTATAACAATTTCTGTATCAAAGGACTGCAACACTTGGCTGCTTATTTATTTATTAAAGGATTGTAACACTTTGTGTATCAGAGGACTGTTACACTTTGTGTATCAAAGGATTATAACACTTTCTGTATCAAATGACTGCAGCCCTTTCTGTATCAAAGGACTGAAACACTTTCTGTACAAAGGACTGTAACACTTTGTGTATCAAAAGACTAGCACTTTCTGTGTCAAAGGACTGTAACACTTTGTGTATCAAAGGATTGTAACACTTTTTGAATCAAAGTACTGAAACACTTTCTGTATCAAAAGACCATAGCACTTTCTGTATCAAAGGACTGCAACACTTTTTGTATCAAAGGACTGTAACACTTTGTGTATCCAAGAACGGTAACACTTTGTGTATCAAAGGACTGTAACACTTTTTTGTATCAAAGGACTGTAACACTTTGTGTATCAAATGACCATAGCACTTTCTGTATCAAAGGACTAACACTTTCTGTATCAAAGGACTATAACATTTTGTGTATCAAAGGACTAACACTTTCTGTATCAAAGGACTGTAACACTTTGTGTATCAAAGGACTGTAACACTTTCTGTATCAAAGGACTGAGCCATCATCAGCTTTTACACTCCTAACTTTGCTAATTCACTTGCCCATCAGACAACTTTTATGGGAGTGATAGTCACTAAAGAGTTTTTCTAATAAAGCAAAGACCACAGAAAAAGAAACCTAAGACAAATGCATTCTGAAGGTGAGGTATTTGTTAGAGGGTGTATTTGGTGCTTTTAATCAAATGAAAGGTGTTTTTTTTCAATAAAGTCTTACCTCTTGTAAGCCCATTGCAGACATGCCACTCATCAATGCTTTGATGCGACGCTGAAAAGAAACAAAACTGAGACATGATAACTTTCAGCCAAACAAAGCAAAGGATAACATTTTATGAGGTGTTACATGCTGAAATCATTTTAGTTAAAAAGAAAGTACTGTCTGACAAATGGAAAAGGAATAAATCATATAAGTGTTGTGTGTGTGTGTGTGTGTGTGTGTGTGTGTGTGTGTGTGTGTGTGTGTGTGTGTGTGTGTGTGTGTGTAAATGTGTGTTGTGTGTGTGTGTGTGTGTGTGTGTGTGTGTGTGTGTTGTGTGTGTGTGTGTGTGTGTATACATGTGCATGTGCATATCCATGCTTACATGTTTGTCTGTAAGAGTGTGTATTTGTGTGACTCTGATTGTGTGAGTGAGTGAGTGAGTGTGTGTGTGTGTGTGTGTGTGTGTGTGTGTGTGTGTGTGTGTGTGTGTGTGTGTGTGTGTGTGTGTGTGTGTGTGTGTGGTGTGTGTGTGTGTGTGTGGTGTGTGTGTATGTGTGCACATGAGTACGTGTGTATGTGTGCACATGAGTACGTGTGTGTGTGCATGCTTGCTGCTTGCGTGCATGCATGTGTGCTAAGGGTTGAACCATTTGCTACTTTCAGTACACCTCAGCATTAGCCACTAAAATCAGCCCAGAAAGGGTGAACTAGAGGCAAGGACATGAACTATATACAAGAAAGCAACAGAAGATGTCTACAATCTACAAATTTCAACACGACTGGTAGTAAAAAGTATTCTATATGTGAAAACCTTCTCAGATACATCCAGTCACAAGGAGTCAGAATAACAAATGACACAAACCAATAAACCAAAACATGATAACAAGACACTGATGAAAGGCAAAGGTCTTCCCATCTTAATATTTCCATCATTCTGGTGGTGTTAACTCAGTGTTTTCACAGGTCCTTCTCCCTCCCCATGGAACTGTGCATGTGCAATCAATCCCTCTAGAACAAACTCCAAACTTCCATGGTCAGTATTATAACACATTGTCCATCTTCTCTCTCCAGCAGCTGTACTTTCCCCAAAGAGGGACTGGATGACAAATACAGCTGGGTGGACAGGGGTGACAGGTTCAACCAAGGCCAAAAGTCTTGTCACTGTTTCAATTTGCTATCACACCCAATCATGCTTAAAACCTCAGCTTTGTGAATGAGTGAGTGAGTGAGTGAGTGAGTGAGTGAGTGAGTGAGTGCTCTAAATGGTATCTTATCACCAAAGTAATGGTAAGAGGACTGATCCAGAAGTCTGTCATTTTACAAAACAAAAACAAAAAATGAAAGTCCAACATACACGAAATTTTCAGCCCTTCAAAGTCCTCTCCTGCTCTCTCCACACACAGTTTCATCCTCCTCAGCCAAGAGTCAAATGCTTTTTGATAGTCTGACTAAAATATTGTAGCAAGCAGTGATTTCACTGTCACACCCCCCCCCCTCACACCACACACACACACACACAAGTCCTGGATTCTCGCAAACTTCTTGCCAGCCAGGTTTTGCTTCAGTAGGGGAAACAACCAGCTCTCCTCTCTCTCTCTCTCTCTCTCTCTCTCTCTCTCCTCTCTCTCTCTCTCTCTCTCTCTCTCTCTCTCTCTCTCTCTCTCTCTTAATAAGCAGCCAAGCAAATCAGGACTGTAGGGTGGGTGAGGGAGAACTTGGATGGACAGCTCTGGTATTATCACAGTGACTCTGGCTTTATGGGCACTTACACGTTCATGTAGAGGGAGCATTTTGCTGGTACCCATAGATGGACAACACAACTTTGAGCAAAACCACATTATGTCAAGCAGTACAAGTACTCTTTTCAGGCGAAACATAACCACTACTGAGCTTTGTGAGGTGAAGAAAACGGACAAATGTCCCTTCTGGCTTTGAAAACCAGATCTCAGTACAACTGGTCTTTTGTCATTTAGGCCAACCCACATTTAGTTGAACCATTTGTTCAGGATACCACAGAAGATCATCCATATTTTGTCACTTGTGATCACATTACATTGTCGTTTGGGGCTCAAACATTTCCAGTAATTACAACTCTAAACACTTGTTTTTTTCTGTTCTTCTATCTGAAGATCAGATATGTATCTGCCATCCACTCTTCCCAAGATTATCCGCAAGATCTGTTCAACTGTGCCACACAAAACCCATAAGTTTCACTGATTTCACAAACTGAAATATGCAGAGTCTGTTCAGCAAGTGGTCTCTTTACAAGCTGGACAGTCTGCTCATCCCAGGCCTCACTTGGATATCCACATCTGTTCTTGTCTTTTCAGTTGGATTTTCCTCATTTGAAACTAATCCAGCAGCAAACTGTCCTACAAAAGACATAGTTGTCTCCATAAACAACAGTCAAGTCGGCTTCAAGTCTGAACCTTGTGAAGACAGCATTGAGCTGTTCTATGCTAGGATTCATTTTCCAGACAAACAGTTACATTAGATTTTCAATAATGTCATACAGTTAAACCGGATATGGCATCACTATTATTTTGTGCATGTTAATAGTTTCAGTTTCAGTTCCAGTTTCTCAAGAATTCCATATGCACTAACGTCACAGGTGCCATGTATATGGTGATCATGGCACAAGCCTTAAGCCTGCACATAAACCCATGAGCTGGCCAGGTCCTGAGGCTCTACCTAGCCTATGTTTAACCTAGTCTATATTCTATACTGATATTTTATCAGCCTACCACTGGAATAATCTTGGTTATATGCAAATGACATGTGTATCTGTGTATCTTACCTTCAAAAAAAGGACATACATATAAGGTATTTACTTTATATGTATGTTAAATAAATAATTAAAGGTCTGAATCACAAATGTCTGAATGACAACGCAACTAGCTATTCCGTATAAAATCGTCTCATGACACCCCCACCCCAGTCAATGCACAAATGCTCAGCTGTCTATTAACTAGGTGAAGACATGTTAATAGCGCAAGGGCTATCTTTGACCTCAATACCGGTAAAAAGGTATTCACTATAAACAGTTCAGAAATGGCAGCCTAACTAACAAGACTTCTGGATCAGCCCTTGTAATATACAACAAAGCACAAAACTGCCACCTCTTCCTCTGCCTGTAGATCTACTTCAGACTGCGCTTCTTTGCCGTCCAGACCTGCGGCTGCTGCTTTCTTCTTGACGGCCTTATCATCATCCTGCAATTGAAATATACAGACTCTTCCTTTTAGTCTTCCATAATACTTTCAACACAACACAAATAACATGACTTCTTAACCCTTTGACACCTGCACCCTGTCCACCAGCATCTTGCATTGTCAACCATGCTAGCAAAGCAAAAACTTAACCCTCTGACTCCCTCACCCTATCCATCAGCTTCCTGGAGGAAACTGGTGGATAGGGTGAAGGAGTCAAAGGGATAGGTTTTTGCATTCGTGGATGGGGGCAGGAGTCAAAGCATTAACCCTTTGATTACCATACCCTGACCACCAGAATGCTGCATCGCCAACCATGCTAGCAAAGCAAAAACCCTGTAATTTCCTCAACCTATCCACCAGCTTCCTGCAGGACGCTGGTGGATAGGGTGAGAGAGTCACAGAGTTAATTTTTTGCAGTTGGTAGATAGGATGCAAGAGTCAAAGTTATAGTGATTCTTATTCATCCCAATGACCATGTTGACAAAACAATTATGCCACCATACTCTATATCAATCAATCAATCAAATAAATATTATACTTTTTTTCTTCTCTCTAAAAATTGCTCAATCAACCAAATTACTATGATCACAATAAAGCTGAGGCATACCTTTTGCTCTTGCTCAGAACGACTGACTCCATAACGTCTGAAATATAACAAAAGTAAAGTGAAATACACACACACACACACACACACACACACACACACACACACACACACACACACACACACACACACACACACACAATGCTCACACACACATACACACACACACATGCTTTTACACACACACACACACACACACACACACACACACACACACACACACACACACACACACACCACACACACACACACACACACACACACACACACACACACAAACATATTACAGCTACAGTACTAAATAGGCCTAAATGTTCATTGAAATAATTCAGAAATAAGAAATAAAAAAAAGAAAAGAAATCAGTCAATGTTGACGCATGCATTCACATGGTTTTCTTATCATTACTACCATGAATATTATACAGTAAAACCTCTGATGAAGGGACAATCTCGCAACATGCCAAAAATGTTTAACAATACACAGTCCCTTTACAACATGGCTCCTTGACTGTGAATTCACCAAGATCCCTGACATCCTGAGCTGCACAACAGATGTATGCAATCTGATTCAGTTGAACTGTTTTGAGTTCCATTCTGATGTCTCCAGGCCAAGTTTAGTTAAATGTCATACTGCAAATCGCCATAAACATCATAATTTTTGTCCCCATACCTGCCGTATTCCAGCAGAGTAGAGTGTACTCGCGTTTCCTCATCCTGAAGTTTATCTGCATCATGTCTCTTGTAGCGACGCTGAGGTTTGTAAGTGTCCTGGCCAAAATAAACAGATAAGTTTTAAAAGACATCAAGAATGTCTGATGCAAAGCTCAGGTGTTTCCAGTTTAAGGTGAAATAAAATAACTCAATAAACTCTTTAAAGAATTCTG
>CM060307.1:46373680-46603680 GCA_030674185.1 Monoplex corrugatus
ACTGAATTATGGTGTCTAGGTGTTATTCTCCTGTTTCTATAGATCTATGGAAAACTCAGTGCCAACATCAATATATTTCTCACAATCAGTGCCAACATCAATATATTTCACACAAGTCAGATAAACTTTTACCGCTTCCAGTAAACAGAATTCACATGTCTTTAACATACTGAAGTTTCCATATTTGCCAGTGCTGGAAGAAAAGCTCAGTGTCACAAAACATTATCATCCTGTAATAAAAGCAATGGCAAAAGACGTGACTGTAAGTGTAACAACTATCGTAACATTTTCTTCATCAGCACAGTGCGAAAAAAGCAGTATTTTCTATCTAAATACATGTTTGGCAATACATACTGACATTTATGTGTTGGATCTATTCATCCTCTGACCGTGGTTGTGAGGCATGGTGAGGGCCCATATGAGCTCCCCACCTTTCCTTCAAAGTGTTTTGTAAACAGGCATGATAGGGATTCCCATTTGGAGAGACCAGAGACCAGGCCAGTTCATAACTGACTCTGCAACATGTGCCCAAGAGAACTGTCACATCCCACATATTTGATTTCTGGGTCCAATGTGTTCGCAATTGATGTTGGAGATGATGTTCAACACTCTGCCTACTGGAATTAAAGGGGTTAGGGATCCCATGGTGCCAACGAGAGAGGAGAGTGGGGAACTCTAAGTCACCTGATTGACCATGGTGTGAGCCATGAGAGCCTGAGACAGAAAACTGGTTGTCAGATGCAGGCAAAAGAGGAGGTAGTAGTTAAAAGCTGCAGCATGTTCAATCAGGCAGCTGCAATGTCCAATATGCCATGCCCCTGTATCAGTCATGAGAGTAGAGGGACCTGGACCTGGGCTGGGGTCACTGATGTTGGAAATAAAAAGGGAACCCTCACCTCCTAAGGGTTCCTGGAACTTCCCTGCCATACTCTGGGTCGCATTACCAACCGCAAAGTGGGACACAGCAATGGGCTTCGTGGTAAAAACTCTGAGTCACCTTGAAGTGAGCCATTAGAACTGGAGACTATGTGGACCAGTTGCAGGGAGAAGGCAAAACCAAGAAAGAACAGGCAATCGGGTAGGGGCAGTCCACTGTGAAGGGGCTGATAAGGGTGGGAGTATGGCTCGACTTGATGGGTATCGTGGTAGGGGAGAGTTAAAGTTATTAGATAACATAGAAACCCCTCCAAGGGCTTGTGAGGAGACCACAGGGCCTATAAATGGGTCTCACTAGGGCTGGTGACACAGGGTGGGTCTCGCTAGGGGGTGACGGGGGAGGATTTGTACTGAGAAGTGGAGCTCAACAGGGTACAAATCATAAGTCTGCGGCATCCATGTGTGCAGGGGGACTAATCCACTAGCTCTGGCTTTATTCATGTCCCTTGTTTTAGGTGACTAAGGAAACACTGAATGTCTTAACCTCCTGCAAAAAAGACATAACCATTAAAAACTGCATTTGAGAGAGAAAAGGATTTGTACTATCGAGCACAGCTTAATAGACCTGTATAAACCACAATCGTCCACATCCATGTGTGGGAGGGGAGGGAGAGAGGAGCTGTCAAGCCCCCACAGCTGCTATCAAAGAGAATGGCAGAGGAGCTAGGCTTTTCTCCTGTTCCTGGTTTCAGGCACCTCATCTGGTGCTCCCAGAACAAGAGAAAGATATTATAAAAATGCGAACTGAGTACTGTACAACAAACAGAGCAAATGAGATCTATGTCTGTTGTTCACACAAGACTCATCAAATGAAGAGGACTTCCCAATACTCTGTGAAAAAGTTGTAGCAGCAGTGAGGTTACTGAAATATGTATAAGAAAACTACAATGGTGTGGCCATGTAACAAGATCCAATGACCCTCTTAAATCAATCCTCCTGGCAACTGTAGAGGGATGGACACAGAGGAAAGATATAAAATGGACTGCCAACACTGCAGAATGGACAGACACACTTGCAGAGATGCAGTCTTTGGCATACAACTGACAGAGCCGGAGGAATCTGGTGAACAACAGTTCTTTAGTGATGTGCTCCAATGACTTTTCTCTCATTAACTGATTAAGGGAGGAGAAGAGGTGGAGAAGAAGAAGACCTTGCTCAAAATACAACGCTTATTTTATGATATAATCTAAAAAATGAAAAAAGATAATGTGTGTGTGCGTGCAAGCAAACCAGCGTGCAGACGTGTGTGTATGCCGTGATTCTCATTTTCATATACTTGTGTGTGTGTGTGTGTGATTCTCATTTTCATATACACGGTGTGTGTGTGTGTGTGTGTGTGTGTGTGTGTGTGTGTGTGTGTGTGTGTGTGTGTGTGTGTGTGTGTGTGTGTGTGTGTGTTTGTGTGTGTGTATGTGCGCATGTGTGTGTTTCTTTGCAAAGATTTTATTTCCATATCAAATTACTTTCAACTTTTTAGAAACATGTTTTTCTTTTTATCCTCAGGAAGATGAAACAGCAGAAGGCTAGAAACATCTGATTTTTAAAAATTTCATGTCAAATTCTCTTTGCTTAACACCATATATGTTATTGTTAATCAGAAAATAAACTTGACAGGGCATGTGCCAGTGAACAAAAATTTCAGCTGACATAAGCATAAACTGGGCATGTTGTATGCACTGTCAAGGCAAGGACAGGTATATATGTGGTCAGGGAAAATGGGTCAGAGGTCTTCCAGAATACAAACTTAATGACTAAGATACAATATGAAGACAAAATTAAACTTGTACAGTGTGTCAAATTTTCTCACACTCAAATCCCAGTTAGGTATGCAAATCAAAAGCAAAAGTCTTAAAAAATTATATCAAATGCCAGTTAGGCATGCACATCAAAAACAAAATTCTCTTAAACAGTTATTACAAAAAGTGCATAGATAGCTAATTATACAGCAAAGATGATCAGCGGAAATAACATTCATTTGTATAGCTAATTATACAGCAAAGATGATCAGTGGAAATAACATTCATTTGTATAGTAGGCCAGCTTGTTTGCAAAAAGCCACAGGCTCAAGACTTGATATTTTCAATTCAGTCCCAACCTGAATAAAAACTAGTCTGTTTGCTATCACCTTAATGCTGCCATGATTTCTGTGTTGTTGCTGTGTCAGTGTTTTATAGGTCCTGTTTTCCTATATCCCCAATTTCCAATTCAAAGCCTTACCAGTGCAGTGCATTTTACAGGCTCATGGAGTCTGCTTGATGCCCGCTGGCAGATTTGAATGGAATGCATCAGGAATTGTCAGTCTGATGAATCCCTCTCCAAACTCCCTTTGTGTGTGTGTGTGTGTGTGTGTGTGTGTGTGTGTGTGTGTGTGTGTGTGTGTGTGTGTGTGTGTGTGTGTGTGTGCGTGTGTGTGTGTATGTGTGTGTGTGAGTGTCTGTGTTTCTCTCTCTGTGTGTATGTGTGTGTGTGTGTGTGTTTCTGTATGTGTCTGTATGTGTCTGTGTGAAAGTGTGAGTGTGTGTCTGTGTGAGTGTAAGTGTGCATGTGTGTGTGTGTTTTCTTCTTACCTAATAAAGTTGATTTTCCCACAGGTCTGCCATAGACAGGCTTTTTGTTAAACGTATGCTGCATTTCAGTCCTTGATTTACTGTCTTAATTGAGAGACTAATACTACCAGATGACCATTCAAGGTCTTTTAGACTGTGGAGGGGAAGATAAGGTCCCAAAAGCATAGTAGTAAAGTAGTAGTAGGTGTTGTTGTTGTTGCTATTGTTGTTGTAAAATTAATAGTAACAGCAGCAACAGAGCAGTGGATAGTAAAGGGAAAGTCTAAGCCTTGTAGTTGTACTTGTAGCTTATTATACATTCCATCTCTGAAAACACTTTCATGACTTTTGGTGGGATTTGTGTTTCGTAGGCTATGTGCAAGATCAGATCTGTTTGCATTCTGTCATCAAAATATAGAAAATAGCCAGTTCAATCAAAAAGAAATCAGATCTGAAGCATGTAGTAGTCAACGCAACAACAAACATTTGTGATTGTGACTGCATATAAAATATTTGACTATTGACACACCCACTTACAAGCTTTTCTCCAATTACTGTTACGGAACGTCAGAGAGAAAATGTAAATAGAATATTATTTTGTGGCTATTAATTTGCTGTGCACTTTCTTTTGTTGCTAAAAGAAACGCTACCTCTGCTTCGTTGCCGTCAGCATCACGCTGAACAGGAAACTTTGAGGATCCAGCTCTTGCCCTTCCAGCAAAAACACTACCTGTGGCCGCAGCCATTTTGTTTGGATCATGTGATTGGCAATGGTTCCTGGGATATGTTGACCTACTTCACAAGGATGGTGTGATGACCTCGCTCTTCCGACTAAACGCGGGATTGGGCACGTGATTCTGCTGTCAAGCTCTTTGATTGGCTAAAAGGTCTCAGCCGAGGCCTGATGACGTAGAATCACTCGTCTGCTTTTCGGTCAGGCTATGGTTGATATCGATAGTTTATGTTATGACTGGAGGTTGATTTTGGACAGTTCGTTTGGATTCGTGCATTGTGTCATTGTCTGGAGATAGTGGTGTATGTTGTGTTGGTATCGGTTGAGGTGAGTGAAACATTTCTGACTTTGATTTCTGCGTCTTCTTACCGGTTTTTGTTTTTCTTCCTTTTTTCTGTTCAGATGTAAACAGCTGACTTGGTACTGACTGGTGCCGGTGCTTTAGTTTTGTCACTTATTTGTAGAAAGAAAAAGAACAGTTGCCAAACTTAACTTTTTGCCTCTATCGTGTTGTTGTTTGCTACTAACTTTAGATAGTAGATCGACTACACACGTCTAATAGTTTTACCGTCTAGATCTAGGCTCTTGTCAGGATCCGAGTTTTCACCCTAGCCTTGGGGGAAAAAGAAGAGGCCTAAAACAAAAGTTTATTTTTCCCGAGGCGTCATAATGCGTGGTTGATTGTTATGATGTATTGTTTGGATGAAGGCCTAATAAAAGAGAAAAACATGCAGTTGTTTTGATATAGGCCTAATAAAAGCGATAAACATGCAGATTTGGTCTCCTCACGCATCTGAAGATCTCAAGCAAAATACACAGTGACAGATGGATGATCGGATCTGCACTATTACTTTCTAATTCTAGTATCCAGCTTCTACCCAGTCTCAAGCTTTATAGACTATAGGCCTAGATTTATGACGTAGGCTATGGCTATAGCCTGGGCCTACACTATAGATTTATGACGTAGGCTATGGCTAGCCTATAGTCTGGGCCTACTCACCTCAGTTGCCAAACTGAAACTCTAGCCCGAAAACACCATCCTCATGATCCTGTGCCATAGGGAAACAAATCGACCCCGACATGATGCGAGAGTGAAGGTTACGGATAGATCTTATAACTTCAGTTTTAAGATTAGGCCTAAGTTTATAATATTAAGTCAGTCTATGAATTAGATTTATGGCTGACCATAGTATCCTCTGATGCATTCGGAGACCTACCAGTCAAAAAATAAAATTGTTGTGCATATAATTCATATTCATATTGTCATTCAGTCATTTGATCTAACAGTAGTAGCCTAGTGAATAGACCACAAGTTTATCAGTAGTCTACGGGTTTTTATTAATATTTTAATAGCCTTGCTGCATGGGGAATAGTGGGCCTGTGCTAGGTTTTGAAAATCTAGTTTCACAGTCTCTTATGTCATTTCGACATTTGTCGCTGTTGTGGTGACAGTTGATATCTCCATGGGGTTCACTTCCTTTTGCCATAGAATCTTCAATCTTTTCCAGTAAACAGTAATTAGTAGTTAATATTAAAATATCAAAAGACCAGTTGATAATAATTACAAGCTGCAATGAGTAAATAAACACGGATTTCATAGATACTTTGATATAGAATTTATTATGTCTTTAATGTTTAACTGTTTATTTACACGGTTATTTTGTCATTGAGTTTAACTGGTCATTCTTGTTTAGATGCTAGTTTTAAATGCGGTTTGTATATATATATATATGTATGTATAGCCTACAGGCCTATAGATACAAAAGCCCTATAGTATACCATAGGCTGTATGAAGGATATAATATATGATAACATTTCACAGTTTGTAACAGGCCTGCTGTTTTCTGTTTCAGATTATAGGCCTAATATTGTAATAATAAAAAAAATGGCTTCAACCAAGTGCTTGATCATGAGAGGTACTGTCCTGTTCACTTTGGGTGCCTTCTTTGCCCTTGTACTGAACCTCCTTCAGGTGCAACGACAGGTGACAGAATTTCCACCTGAGGTTCTGGCTTCTCTCTTTTCATCAGCATGGTGGGTGGCACCAAGCTGTGGCACTGCAGCTGGTAAGTTTATGTTTTGTTATTTTAATCCCAGACCTAAGTGTAGCCTGTTTGTTCATATTGTAAATCAAAGTTGGTACTGGCCTGCATTTCAAAATCATTGAAATTGACATTAGCCCATCGAATAAGCAGTTATGTTGCCTGTTTGCTCAGTCATTGTGACATGACCAGTTTGTGACTGATTAGTTGTTGGTCACACTCAGATTGGATTGGATAATTGACTAAAACAGCTGGTCACTTGAGGCATGATGACTCAATTTGCAGTATGCTAAATGGAAGCATTTGGTTCAGGTCAAAGGTCATAGCATGGCATATTCAGATGCCAGTAGAAATCTGTTTCTGTTCATTAATTAGGCTACTTTTCCTTGCCAGGCATTAGTGGCTATGTTTAGATCAGACATTGGTAAAATTGACTTTGTCAGTTAGTGAATGAGTTGAAGATGCTGGGTATAGCACATAGGCCTAAGTTTTAGTGTGTGAACATAAAAGAAAAGAAAAAGGGACCTGTCTCCTAGACAATATTCATAGTTCATCCCAGGTGCTTTTTGATATAATGAAGTACAGAAATCATTTTTTAATTAACAAGATAAAGACATGTTATGAACATTATTTAGGCCTCATTTAAGTAATTTAATCTCAGACTTACAGTTCTTTCTCAAAACCAGCCACAAGTTAAGACTGCTGGTAAGGCAGGTAAGTTCTGCATCAGAAATAGTCTTGGCTGTTAGAAAGTGCAAGTGTGAATGGGCATACCAGTTTTTAAATTGGATATCTATGGTCATCAGTCTTTGTAGAGTTCTGTTTATATGGTTTAGCCAGTTTTTGTTTGTTTTTTTCTTATGGTGTAAATTTTTCTTGTATTTTATGGGGGTTTTTTTTTCCAAGCAGCAGTGTTCAACAGCTAAATGTGTATAGGCCTTAATGTATGTTTCAGCTATAATTGGCCTGCTGTATCCCTGTTTGGACAAACGACTGGGTGAAGATATTCCAACTAAAGGAGAATGGTCCAGTGTCATGCGTTGCGTTGCTGTATTTGTGGGAATCAATCATGCCAGTGCTGTATCCTTTTTTGTCCTTTTTGTGCAAAGACATCTTCACACTTGTTGTTAAGGAGTGAATAGTTTATTGTTTAAATACATTCTGTGGTCTATGTGTTGATTGTTGCTGGCAGAGCTGAAAGATTGTAAAAAAAAAAAAAAAAGATGTATCCGTACAGTGTCTTTTTTTTTCATCCATTTGACTCCCTGCGAGTTTTTGCAGCTGTTGGATATAGTGTGGGAGTCAGAGTTAACTAAGGGCCTAGAAACTTAAAGGATGTGATTGTTTTGCTGAGGTCTTCCTTTTGATTCTTGCATCTTGATAATACATGATTTAAAGAAAAAACTGTAGCTTTTTTTTTTTTTTAAATTATAAAGGTGTTTGTGTGTGTCTGGGGGGGGGGGGGGGGTGTCATTGTTTGTTTTGTATATAAGATAGCCAAGTTTATTTTTTCTTGTGATTCCTTTAAAATCTGAATCAATACAGTAATAGTAGTTCAGTAGGTTAATGGTACATTGGTAGAGATATCAATATCATTGTTGGTTTTCCTTAACTTGAAACAGAAAATTGACTTTGCAAATAACATTCAGTTATCAGTCAGCCTAGCCGCAATGTCCATCGGTCTATGGTGGCTGTTTGATAGATCTCGCAGTGGTTTTGGACTGGGTGTGAGCATTGCTGTACTGGCCACCTTTGTCACACAGCTTCTGGTCTACAATGATGTATACAGGTAAACATTCATTAGTATGTGTGTTTTTGTATCGCTTGTGATATTCTTTCAAGAGGGAATTGCAGGCATTGTAAGAAATGTTGGTAGTAAATAACACAGATCTGTAAAACAAACTGCATGCTCTTGTCTCAGGAACAAGGAAGAAAACTTGCACCTTAATGCGTTTGAAGTGTATTGATTGATGCTTTTTTTTTTTTTTTTGAGGGGGTGGGGGTAGTTTGTTTTGAAACTGTGTGTTGTTTGTCTTTTATTTAAAAAGTATAAGTACGTGACTCAGAATTGATGAAAATAACTTCCTTCTCAAGCAGAAAGTGCAGCCCCCCGATTACCTGTCAAGCCTACTTGAGATCTATGTTCCCTCACGTACCCTCCGCTCTGCCTCCGATCCTCTGACTTTTCGCTTTCCACGCACTAAGCTCAATACCTATGGTCCACGAGCCTTCTCTGTTTCTGGTCCATTCTCCTGGAACAAACTTCCTCTCTCAGTCCGTCAGCAACCTACTTTTGTCTCCTTCAAGTCCGCTCTCAAAACTCACCTTTTCTCCTCTGCATAAAATCCTAACCTCACTCAACCCCCCTCTGCAGCCTGTCTCTGCTCGGAGGGGAATCACATTGTTATAATATATAATTGTATATGATATGCTCTCTATAATTTTCCATTGCTTTTATTCTTTCTCCCCATTTATAGCCATGCGTGTGTGTGTGTGTGTGTGCGTGTGTGTTTCAGCGCTTAGATTTGATTTTATCAAGATTTTGCGCTATATAAATATTGTAGTTATTATTAATTATTATTATATAATCAAATCTTAAGTCGATTTGTTCCTTTAAAAAATATGCATCCTGTCATTGCTTTTCACTTTATACTTTTACTTATTACTGGATTAGTTTGTTGGTATGTCAGCCCACAAACATACTGCTTTTGCTTCAGATAAACCTTTCTAGTTTGGGGGTCATTATGTACATCATTTTGATCATGCTGTAATCATGTATGCATGTAAACCAATTGCCATGCATTCTTTTTTTCTAGTTCTTATTTAAATATTAGATGTTTGTACGTATGAAACTGAAAGTGATGCCTTTTTTTCATTAGTTTAGTATTTGTTGTTGGTTTGATTCTAAGTTCATAATCTATGAATTTCTTACATGACATAATTATGTGTTTCAGGTATACAGAGCCTGATTTCTTGTTTGTCCGCTCCTGGCTTCCATGTGTGTTCTTTTCTGGAGGTGTTACCATGGGTAACATTGGACGACAACTGGCCGCTGTAAGTACATGTTTGATGTACTTCAAAGCTTCATGCTTGATGTTCTTTTTTTTTTTATTTTGACAGGCTGGTTATGTCATCAAGTTCATGTTGTCTTTTTACCAAAACAATCTAAAAATTTTACAAGTGTAAGCAATGATTTTGCTTAGCCTACATCTCCAGCCTACGCAAAACTCTTCAGATGGGTAGTGGGGAGGGGGAATGGGACATGAGAAACCCTGAGACCACGAAAATGACTCAGAAACACTGAGATCACCAAAATAGTCAGGAAACACAGACCACCAAAAATGACTAAGAAACACTGAGACCACCAAAAATGAATAAGAAACACTGAGACCACCAAAAATGAATAAGAAACACTGAGACCACCAAAATGACTAAGAAACATTGAGACCACCAAAAATGACTAAGAAACACTGAGACCACCAAAATGACTAAGAAACATTGAGACCACCAAAAATGACTAAGAAACACTGAGACCACCAAAAATGACTAAGAAACACTGAGACCACCAAAAATGACTAAGAAACATTGAGACCACCAAAATGACTAAGAAACACTGAGACCACCAAAATGACTAAGAAACGCTGAGACCACCAAAATGACTAAGAAACACAGACCACCAAAATGACTAACAAACACAGACCACCAAAATGACTAAGAAACATTGAGACCACCAAAATGACTAAGAAACACAGACCACCAAAATGACTAACAAACACAGACCACCAAAATGACTAAGAAACATTGAGGCCACCAAAATGACTAAGAAACACTGAGATCACCAAAATGACTAAGAAACATTGAGACCACCAAAATGACTAAGAAACACTGAGATCACCAAAATGACTAAGAAACATTGAGACCACCAAAAATTACTAAGAAACATTGAGACCAAAATGGCTAAGAAACCCTGAGACCACCAAAAATTACTAAGAAACATTGAGACCAAAATGACTAAGAAACACTGAGACCACCAAAATGACTAGACCATTAAAGTGGGCATAACCAGGCAACCTTTTATTCTCAAATGCCAGCTCTCGAGTCTACTCACTAAAATGACTAGATCATTAAAGTGGGCATAACAAGGCCAGCTTTTGTTCTCAAGTGCCAGCTCTGGAGTCTACTCACCAAAATGACTAGACCATTAAAGTGGGCATAACCAGTCCAACTTTATTCTCAAAGTCCAGCTTTGGAGTCTACAGCTCCGTGAAATTAGCTAGCAACACACAGAACTGGGGAAACGGTTCTTAGTTACGGTTTCCTTTGCTTCAGTGGAAGCATTATCTGACCTCTTCTCTGGGAAGTTTGTTTCATGGCTTCACCATCTTGGTTGGTTTGTTTTGACTTCTTCCGCATAATTATTTTAATTTGGAATGATGGTTTTGTTTTCAGTATGTTTTGACCATCTGCTAGTATATTTTTTTTTATCTTGTGTATATTTGTTATTCTGATCTGTATATATTTTATGTTATTCTGATCTAAACCCTTTTTTTTTTTTTTCCAGTATGATGGTGACAACGATGAACGAAAAACCAAGGTAGATTGAAAAGCAACTGTAAACATTCCAAGCTGGAAGTGGATATGGAAAGGATCTTGTCTCATTGCTGCTTTTTCATCCATCTTTGGGACTCCGTCATCTGTAGTCTGGTGTTGTCATCTTCGGTGTGGGACTTGAGTTCAACCACAGTTTGCGCTTGTAAAAGTGAAAGATGTCATTCCAGGTGCATTTGCAATATGTGACTTCAGTGTCAAGTCAGGGACTACTGGTTATAATGATACGGACTCTGCAACAAAATACTGTTTTGTTGACATGGACTCGTGACTTTTGTGGACAACATTGATGGGATGGTTTCTTCCCTGTCCATTGCAGGGTTGGGAGAAACGGTTCATGTTTTAAATGGCAGAGTTTGTTTACTCAGTAATTACTTTGAGGATAATTAAACACCAAGCTGTGAAACTTTCTGGTTTCAGAGGATGAATGATATTCTTTTTGATGTATTTGCCTGGGTCTGGATTGCTTAATTTAAAATGATAACAACGAATTGTTGCCAGTAATGCACAAGCTGCACTGGTGTTAAAAACCTATAGACAGTATCCAGTACTGATAGAATGTGTTCAGTGATGATGTAAACAGTACAGTGTGTAGGTCAATCATCACAAACAATAGGTCTCACTTTCAGTGCTTAGCTTAATTTGCACTGCCCGTGTCCTTGTTTATCTAGTTCTTTTTATATGTCACAAGTGCCATTTAGAGGCTTTGGAATGTAATTGAATTTTTTATTTTAAAAAGCATTGGTGAGCTTCAGATTAACAATATCAGAAAAATACTCTCAGACATAAGTTTACGAGTTTGGACACAGTGTCTCCCTATAGCTCAAATTTTATTCTGCTTTAGTTGTCAGTGGTACAACATTTAAACTTGTGTAACAGGTGATTAAATCTGTATTATTAATTGTTCCATTCTCCAAGTGATCCAGATCTGTTGGGTTCAGTTTAGCCCTTTGACTCCTCACCCTATCCCCAACTACAAAAGCTTAACCCTTTGAATCCCTCACCATATCCACCAGCTTCCTGCAGGAGCTGGTGGATAGGGTGAGGGATTCAAAGGGTTAAGTTTTTGCTTTGCTAGCAGAGCTGACAACACTGGATGCTGGTGGATTTGGTGTGAGGGTCAAAGGGTTAAAAGAACAGCAATTTTTTAATGGTTTGGTCAGTTTTGCTAAAGAGGCTAAGTGCAATGTTGTAAAATGTGTGATGGCTTTGAAAAACTTACACTCTTGCTTCATAAAAAAAAAATTTGGTCTGAGAGGGATTCTTTCAGGAGGCTGGTAATAAAACATTTGCCTTCATTCTAAACACACTGCACTTTGCTTCCAGCTGAGCCTCAGCCTGTGATCAAGGCTTACATATTTATTCATTATGATGAAGGTATGGTGGGAGTAACTGCCTGATTTTAGAGTCATTCAGGTATTGTATATAATTTAATCTTGCAGTGGGGTGATACTGTAAATGTGACTCATTCCAAAGACAATGTGACGATCGATGTGTATTTACATGTAGAGTGTCCTTGTGAAACTATGATACATATGAATCACATCCTCAAGTTATACAAGTGTGCAAAGAGAAACTGCTGTCAGGTGTTTATGAGATGTGGTACATGTATACATGTTTAAAAGGTTGTACATAGAAACGTATAGAAGTGTGGTAAAAGTGTAAAAGATTGTACATGTGTCATTTATACGTATAGAAGTGTAATCAATTGTTCATGTGTAAAAGGTTGTACTTGTGTCATTTATATGTAATGAAGTGTAAAAGGTTGTTCATGTGTGAAAGGTACATTCATGTGTGAAAGGTTGTACATGTATCATTTAGATGTAAAAAAGTATAAAAGGTTAGTCATGTGTAAAAGGTTGTGCTTGTATCGAAGGGTAAAAGATTGTGTATTACGCATAATTTCACTTCACTACTAGAAGTTGATACCAAGTGCTGCAAAACTGTATGTGTGAATTTTTATTTTTAAAGATGCGAGTCAAACTACAACTGAAGGGGAGGGATACGAGTTGTATGTATTGTAAACCAGGTGGTCAAGTCATATTAACACTATCTGCTTATGAAGCTGATCGACAGCTTTTGCTTATTAACCTTTTGACTCCCACACCCTGTTCACCAGCATCCTGCATTGTCAACATACTAGCAAAGCAGAAAACTTAACCCTTTGACTCCCTCACCCTATATCACCAGCTTCCTGCAGAAAGCGGGTGGATAGGGTGAGGGAATCAAAGGGTTACGCTTCTGCAGGTGGTGGATAGGGTGCAGGAATCGAAGGGTTGAGGTGTTACTTTCAAAGTTTGGAATTAGCCATGTAGTCCCTGAATCATTTTCTTTGTGTCTACAGTTGCCACTTGCGGGAACTACCATGATGATTGGATTAATCCTTTCATCCTAACCACGAGTTTCATACAGGAAGTGGATGGGTAGGGTGAAGAATTGACAGGGTTAAAGTCTGCTCCTCGGGGGGAACATTTTAACTGATTTTTTTATCTGTGGGGTGGATGGGAGAGGAGGAATAATGACATAGTGGCCCCAACTTGGGCTGTACTTATTCAAATTTAGTGAGTGTAACTATCTGCTCCATCAGACATGATGGAGAAATCTTTACACATTTTGTCTACGGATACAATTTCTGCCCTATAGTTCACACCTTTTGGGTATTTGTTTTTATATCTTTCATACAGAGCTATGTCTGACGAAACTTTTCCAGCAGGTAGTTTGTCACATACACACACTTTGTTCGAAGAATTGTCGCGAGTCAGTTTGAATCAGTCTCCTATCTTCTAAAAAGAAAGTTTGAAAAATAAGTGTTTGAAGATTCATATCAGTCATATTTCTATGTGTGTGTGGCGATTGCTGGTGAGGGCTCATTGTAATATATGCAGATGATTGATTTCTTCTTCAGTTCACATGCATACATTACTACATGTTGTACGTGCCTGATTATATGGGCACAAATGTGAAACAGGAAAGAGAAGTCAGCTGTTTCAGATTATTTTTAAAACTTCATATTGTGTTATCAGGTAGCTTGATGCTGAAGATCTGAAACTATTATCTGATGATTAACTTTCTGACACGAGGTTATTGGAAATTTGTAACAAGGTAGCTTAAATGCGGAAGAAAATCTGAAACTTGCCTAAGATTAAACCCTTCAGACTTGATTGTTGGGAATTCGATTCTCAGCTGAATTCGAAGCTTATTGGGAATAGAAAATGGCAGAAAATCCAGTTTCTGCTGAGGAGCTCAGGTCAGTAATTTTTATTTGTAATGCCAAGACTTGAATCACTGACTAGGAATGCAGAATATCACTGCCATGCTGTTTTAAGTTGTATTGTCTATGTGTTGCAACATTGCTTTGAGCAAGGTGTCAGTCGTTTTGGTGTTGGGAAATAGATGGAGTGTCTCAGCAACACACCAGGTATTTATTCTGAGACGCTTGTAAGGTAAATGGGTTGTGTTCATTGTATGATGTGTACATATTGCAATCCTTTAAGAAGTGTTATACACAGTCATCAGCAGTGGAATTCTTTTTTTGTGTGCATATGTGTTGTGTTGATTTTCTTTCACATGTACTTTTTTTTCATTCTTTAGTTATCCACATTGTCTGGCATGCATTTTAAGCAAATTCAGATGTTTTGTTGTTTAAAAGAATTAAAGAAAATAAATCACATCATTTAGTCCATGGGTTGGATGAACATAACTGTGAGCTACAGTTGATGAAATATGTTTCACATTATTATTCATATGAACAATAACCATCAGCTACTCTTGGCTTGTGGTACCATGTAGCAGATTTCTCAAAAATCTTCTCATGAGACAACAACAAAAAACGAATCTCATCCACAGACACATAGTGCAAGAAAATGTCCTCAGGGTGTTACACATGTATCTAAAAATACAAGCTATTAAAAAGACAAAAGAAATCACAAATCGGTCGATGTACATCTAAAAATATGAGCTGTTAATTTGAATCATATCGCTGTTACATAAAATGTGAAATGTTGTAAGATGAACACGTACCATGCACGTCTGAGGTTTTGCCGAAATGTGCTCATACTGAACTCTGACTCTCGTGCCCATATTCTGCATTGTCAGCCATACTAGCAAAGCAAAAACTTAACCCTTTGACTCCCTCACACTATCATGCAACTTCCTGCAGGAAGCTGGTGGATAGGGTGAGGGAGTCAAAGAGTTCCAAGTTTTTGCAATTGGTGGATAGGGTGAGGGGTCAAAGGGTTAATAAACCTTAGTGGATAGGGATTTTTTGTATGTGTTCTTTTAACACATACTGTCTGTGCTGTTTTACCACTGGGAATGGCAGACAACTTTTCCACGGTAATAAAGCAAAAAAGCAATGCCACCTACAGTGGCAGTGGGTTTACTACGTTGCATTGTTTTTATTATTTATACTCCACCTTTATTGTAAATGTTTAATGATTCTGATGATATCATTTTCACAATTTTGGTTTTTTTTTCAATCAACTTTACCACACATGCAACTGCAAGTACCTGGTGCTTTTAAAAATAAAAAGTGGAACCATTAACTGTTGTCGTGTTCTGTTTGCATGTATTATCAAAACGATTTTGTCTGTAAGAATGAATACTTGGAACTTGGTTTCTCTGTTTCTTTTTGAGTACTTCTGATGAACTTGATTTCACTGTTTCATTTATTTCAAAGCATTTTACTACACACATGCAGCTACATCTACAACTACCAGGTTGTGGGTTGTTTTGTTTTTTTCAAATAAAAGCTGAACTGTAACTGTTATGTTTCACTGGAATGAATTATAATATAAATGATTTCATCTGCTCTCATGATTTTTGTTTTGTTCTTTAGATAAATAAAGAAACAAACCTGACCCCCGCATAGGCCAGGGGGCAACATTTTCATTCTTGACAAGAGCATTTTCTTTCAAAGTCACTTTAATAGTGGTAATTATGATTCCATTTATACAGTGTACAAAACAAAATAAAATAGAAAGGGGAGGGGGAATGGTGCCATGTCAGTACAATAATGCAGTACAAATACAGATTCATACAGACAAACATATCAATGCAGCATATAGGCTACATAGTTCATCAAAAATAGCAACAAAAATGTTTTTTCAGTGTGGGGTTTGCATATACTCACACACTGCATGCATACATACACACACATGCAGACAAACTGAAATATGACTGGACTGAGAGCTGTTGAAGAGTTACAAGCAATTAATAAAACTATGAATTTGGAGATACTTCTCGACATGTGTTTGATCTGCATTTTAAATGTTAAGCAGACATCTGCTTTGTCTTAAAGACACTGGGAGGGAGTTCATGTTCTTGAGCCAAAAACAGAAGGATTTCTGTCTGCAGGGTGTTAGTGACAATCAAGGTACGGTGATGGGAAAAGGTCCTTGAGACTTGTGAGCTTTGGATGATTTATAAGGCAGGAGTTTGGACATGTATATGTTGGCATAGTGTTTGAATGTTGTAAGCAGTGTGTGGCGATTTCATGCTCAATTCTTCCTATGACTGGAAGCCAATGCAAGAGTGCTTTTGCAGTGCACTGTTGGCTGTCATGTACAAGTCGAACTGCATTGTTTTCAATTTTCTGGAACTTCAATAGCTTATCATCAGAAAGTCCAGCTGAGAGAGTTACAATAGTAAAGTCTGGACAGGATGAAAGATACATCTTATTTGTGGCAGCAGCAGGGAGAAATGGACAGATTTTGCTCTTTTTACATATTGGGAGATGCAGGATTTTTGTGGAGGTGTTTTCAATTTAGGCTGTTTTATTCCATAGGGGTCTGTACATGTTGCATCTCCAAGTGTCGCTAGTTTGTGTTCCAGGGTGATTCTCCCTGTCAGCATGTTCAGTTTTTGACTATTTCTCCATCCAGCATCTCCCATTCCTCTTTTGCACTTACAGGCAGCAAGTTGAATTTATGGCGCTTGGCATCAAGAGTCTGTACAAATGCTTAGCATCAAGAGCCTATACAAATTCCTTGCCTGAACACTAGCATGGATGTCATTGGCACAGTGGTTTGATTTGTGGTCTCGGTTTTCTGTCTTTATCTGCTGGCATAGTGCACAGCTGCTTATTGATCAGTATCTTCAAAAAGCCCTTTTAAGCCCCATGGATCTTAAAGCTGCACTTGGTGGAGAATCTTTTTCCACAGACATATATGGGAATTCCATTTCTCCAATAATCATTGTCAGTTGTAGATTTCCAGCCTTGATCAGGGTGGTGTCAATGGATTCATTATTGTCTCCCCTTTCCAGTGAATCCTGTAAGTATCTTTCGTTTAAGGAACTATCAGCAAGTTAGAGAAAGGCAAAATGAGGAGTCAGCCCATAAAGTATGCATATCTACTGATCCAGTCTTTTCCACTGTCATCCTGTTTTCCCTGAGGACTGTTACCAAAGTTTTTGATGTAGTCACAGTATGGTTTTTCAGTGAAGAGATGGCTGGCTAAAGGCAGTAGCGCAGTGTTTATGGACTGCATTGTGTATTCATACTGTGTGTAACCATCGTGCTTCATTATTATGCAAAACCATATGATTTCTTGTCTTACATACAAAATGTACAAACAAATATGTTTCAGTTTCTCAAAACAGAATGTGTTGGCAAATATGTTTCAGTTTCTCAAGACAGCATCTTTGCACACAGAATAAATTCCATATCCACTGATGTAATGTGATGGAGAACATTCAAAATGATCATGCCATATGCCATCGGCCTGCACATAAGCTCTGTGCACTTAACAAGGTCTTGATGTCGGTTACGTGTGGTGATTCAGTCACAGGGGCACTGTCCGCCTAACTGGCAAAGAGCAAAACCAAAGTCAGCACAATGTTAACTTTAATTTCAGGGCAAGCTACATAGCTGTTCTTGAACATCAACTTTTTAAAAGTAGTTTTAAGCTGTGTTACTCATGGCACTATTGCCAACCATCTGGTGCTTAGGTGGCAATTTTGTCCGTCTTTTTCATGGAGCAGCAAATGGTTGAAAGGAAGCAAGTGAAATACTCTGGTAATAGCCTGCAAATTTCTTAATTTCCATGGCAATAATGCATCATTTTCAGTTTGATCAAGCTGCATGTCTATTTATTTCAGCACAGGTGCGACATCAGCTTCAAAGTAGGATAAAATGATTGACTCCCACTGAACAGGGACTTGTTGCTAGCAGAAAAAACAAGAGAAAGTTGCTCTTGGCAACGCAACAACAAAGAACTAAACTGACTCTGAATGTATTATATAAAGTGTCATAAATCTGGCTTGAAGAATGATTTTTTTTTTCTGGGAGCATGTCGTATGTTGGTTACAATTCAGGCACGCCAGCAAGTTTCTTGTATCTTACAAACAGTTCTCAAGTATTACTTTTTCTAAAACAGCCTTTCTAAATCCACATAGTTCTACATTTTGTGTTCACAGATTTGCTCCAAAAATTTCCAGAAACATGCTGTCACACAGTTGAATTTGGTGCAATGGTCATAATGTCTGCATTTAGAAGATTTTTGGGAGAGTCAGTCAAAATATCTGCACTGAATTAAAAAAAAAAAAAAGGCGAATGAGGTACGTAAGTGAGTTTGTAATTATCATTCAAATTAACCTGTTCCATTTATTGAAAAAGATCAGGAAATCTTACAAGTTGTAAACAAAGTTCTTGGTTCTTTGATTCTGAAAATGAGCCAAGTCCATACATATCACTACACTCCAGGTTATGTTCTGTTAGATTACTGACCCAAATTAATAAAATCCAACAGAGAATTCATTGCAGGAAAATGCTGTCTGATCATTGTTAAACTAACTTTGAATTTTCGTTATATACTGCTCAAAACAATTGAAAGGCCACCTGCACTTTTTGTGTCATTTCATTAGACGTCGTATTTATAAAGAATGCAAAATTTCTCATAAATCTTTTCATTGCACTTGGTTGTATGCTTCAATAGTCCACCTGAGTTTACTCACAAATCAGTTCTGTCTCTTTCGTGCACATCGCAGGAGTCAGCTAAAGATAGGCATCAGCCCCACGAAAAATGGGTGCAAATCAAACAAATCCATATGACACAGCAGAATTGAGCAGTAGCAAGACTGCAATGCACGTGCAAGCCATGTCGATCGTGAACACAAATCATCAGTTTGGATGCACTGTTGCGTATTTGAGGTCGCGTTCGAGACACATTTCCAACCATGCCCCAAAGACGACGATTAAGCGATGTTGACCGAGGGCGGGCCATGGCGTGGCTACAGGATGGCATAGGGATCCGAGAAGTTGGTCGCCGATTAGCTGTCAGCCATTCAGTCATTCAGACTTTACGAGACCGCCACACTGAAACAGGTAGTGTTGCTGAACGAAGACGACCAGGACGTCCGCGGTCAAATTCAAGACAGCAAGACAGGTTTCTAGTCGTGTCGGCTTTAAGGCAGAGAACAGCCACCGCCAACACACTCAGGGCGCAACTGCGAACAGCTGTCAATGTTAATGTCAGTGACCAGACAATTCGGAACCGGCTGAGAGAAGGAAACCTGCATTCAAGGCGACCCGCCATCCGACCTGTCCTGACAGCTGCTCACCGCACTGCACGCCTGGCATGGGCCCGACGTCATCTGGCATGGACAAGGCAGCAGTGGAGAATGGTGCTGTTCACTGACGAATCCCGCTTTACCAGATCCTTCCATGACGGCCGAATCCGCGTCTGGAGGCGACAGGGAGAGCGGTACCACAATGCCACTGTGATGGAGCGTGATCGCTATGGTGGCGGATCCATCATGGTGTGGGGTGGAATGGGGATGGCCTACAGAACCCCCCTTTACCATGTGCAAGGCAACCTGAATGGCGTGGGCTACAGGGATAACATTCTGCAGCCTCTCGTACTACCGGCACTGCAGGCCATGGGACCGGGCGCCATTTTCCAGGACGACAATGCAAGACCTCACAGAGCCCGAGTCGTCAACGACTTCCTGCAGCAGCAGCAAGTCATCCACATGGACTGGCCAGCATGTTCACCGGATCTCAATCCCATCGAACACCTGTGGGACGTGCTGGGCCGACGACTTCGAGATAACCACCCCCCACCAGCTGACCTCGACCAGCTGTTCCAATTTCTTCAGCAAGAATGGCAGGACATTCCCCAATTGACTCTGAGGACACTGGCTCAGTCCATGAGACAACGATGCCGCGAATGCATTCAGGCCAATGGCGGACACACACGATTTTGACTTTTTTGGGTGAGCTGCAACTTTTCACATTTTTGAAAAATGGGGTCATGTCCATCAACCTCAAACTCTTGTTATTGACATTAATTTGGTCAATGAATTTTGTTGATTATCGGTTGATTAATGAAAAAAGTACAATTTACATTCATTGTTATTAACTGTTTGTGTTTCGACATGGAATTGCGAGATAGTTTCTCAGTGGCCTTTCAATTGTTTTGAGCAGTATATACATTGTTGTTACATAGCACTGTTCTCCAAACTCATTTGACCTTGCTGCATATTTCACATGATCAGACATTTTGGTGGAGCATAGAGAACTCGGTCCGTTAGGTGAGCTGACCACATTTGTTCACTCTGTATCATTGGCAGATGTGCATGCCAGTTTTCAAATTTCCATACGCCAGCCTCTGACCTGACTTGCACTAAAGTTACCTGATTTTTAACATGCATATTTGATATTCTGCATGCATATACTTTTTAACAGGTTCATGCACTGGTAGGTCTGCATGCGTTGACATGGGAGAAGCTCTCCATTTTTACCAGAAGGAACAGTGTCTGAGATAATTGAACCCAGTGCGTTCTGACTGGAAGTCCAGTATTTACCTACCTGACCACTGCAGCTGGTCGATATATTATTCCTGTTTGGACAAGACCTATATGCAATAGAACACAGATCAGACATCCCACAGGCAATTTCAATAAAAAAGGAAATTTTCCTTCTAAACTTACGTTTAATCTAACATACTTACCGTGGCTCACTGATGCAATAAGCGGCAGCGATTTGCCATTCCTGCCTCATAAACAATAAAGTCCGAAAGGACCATAACTCTGAGAGTATCCATGTCTTGCGCATGCGCATGTGCTCTTCCTCTTTTCGAGGAAACCAAGACCCTGACTGTGAATGGAAGGAACCAGGAAGGCAGGGAGGACTGGAGGGACTCTGCGTGAGCCATGGTAAGTATGTTAGATTAAACGTAATTTTAGAAGGAAAATTTCCTTTTAATTACACATACTGTACCGTGGCTCACTGATGCAGAATAGCGCTACCCGGAAGGAGGGCTTACCTGGTTAACGCCTGGAGGAATGAGACGAGTCAGGGCGTGCGGTAGAGATGGGGTGTTGAGCCACCACAGCGGAAGCGATACCCCTAGATCCATCGTCGCGCAGACGGTAGACATCGCGCCGGTAGGATGGAATGAAGTGCCCGGAGAACGCCAATGCGCGGCGTCCAGGACACTCTGGAGGCTGGCATTGAGTGAACGCCAGTGACAAGGCCCATGCTCTAATCTCATGGGGCCTCAGGGAGAAGACAGCCAAATCTGAGCCTGGCCTTGCATACGCATCCTTGATGACTGTCCACAGCCATCGAGAGATGGATGCGCGGCTAATGGCCTTCTTATAACTTTAGTTGTAAGAGAGAAACAGGTGGTGCTGCTTCTGGCAAGACGATTTCGTCATCCGGAACAAGGATAGACGTCAGGGGATGAATGGAGATAGACAGAGTAGGAGAACCTGGCGACTAGTTCTTGGCCAAGAAGCGGGAGTAGGCGGAGAGACATTGAGCCCTCCGGTTCGAAAGCGACATCCCCGGGGAGTCCACTAAGAGCGTGCACTTCGCTACAGTGCCTCCCCGACGCTAGAGGGAGTAGAAAGGCCGTCCGAAATGAGAGGAACTTGGGAGAACACATCCCTGATGGGCTCGTAAGGCGGAAGTCCCAGGGAGGAGAGGACGAGAAGGAGATCCCCGGAAGGGAAGCCCCGCGGACAATATCCCGCAGGACAGGGTCGTCCACAAAGGAAGGACTACCCGACTGGCTGACGGTGGTGCAGATGGCTGCCCTGCATGCCGGGGACAAGCCTAATGAAGACATTGAGTCCTGCACAGCAGCCAAGCAGGAAGGTTTAGAGCTTCCGGATTGCTGTGCAGAATGCGTGACCTTGGTTGAAGCAAGGACCGGCCTGTCACAGTGCGTGTTATTGGAGGCACATGGAACAGATGCAGCAGTTCTGGAAACCATGTTTGGCAGGCCATCGAGGCGCCACGAGAACCATCATGGCAGAACTTTCCCAGTTAGGGGAACGGAGGGAAGGCATAGCCTGACAGGACTGACCGTGGGATGGACGGAGCATCCACGGGCCAAGCCGAAGGATCCGGGACTGGAAGAACATACAGATAAAGGCGGCGGTGGAATCTGGCAGCAAACAGGTCCACTTGTGATTTGAACCACGCTGCCCACACTGGCTCCAGAACTGCACAGACTAGTGCCCGTTCTGAGGGAAGAATCCTGTGGGAGCTGCTGACGGAGGCCTCAAGTATGTTCGTTTTTCCCGGGACATGCATCGCTGAGATCCAAAAGGATTGTTCTACACATCAGAGTGGAAGCTGTTCGCTCTCTGAGACAAGGAGTGAGGGCGGGCGCCCCTTTGCTTGTTGATGTAACAAGCCACAGTAGTGTTGTCCGTGTTGATGCATGTTTTCCCTTAAGAAAGGGGAGAAAGTCTCTGGGGGCTTGAAAGAACTGCCTCTAGTTCCAGCATGCTGATGTGACAGGAAAGGAGATCTTGTGACCATTGACCTGCTGCTGTCAGCAGGCCCACGTGGGCTCCCGGACAACAGGCCCACGTGGGCCCCCCCCCCCCCCCCTGTGTGGGCCCCCCCCCTGGGCCCCCCCACCCGGATTAGGACGCATCCGTGAACAAGTCCACTGAGGAGGGGGGGTGTGTGATAGGGACTCCCTGGGCTAGCTGGGACCGGGAGTGCCATTTGCTCACTGATGATTGGACCCAAGCGACCCTGGGGAATAGCCCTGAACTGGAAGAATCAGTTCCTCCAAACGAATTGGAGGTACGTCCTGTCCCTTGGGTGAATAAGGAGATGGGTATACGCATATCTGAGATCAATGGACATCCCCCAATCGTCCGGGAGCAAGGCATCACAGATGGACCTTGGGGTTTCCATCTGACAGTGTCTATGTGTCGGGACAGACTGCCCACAGCATCGCCTGTGGGGTGCTTGCCCTAGCCCCTTTGGGGCTGAAGGAGGCGCAAAATGTCTCCTGTGGAGGCCCCTGGGAAGGTGGGGGAGCCGCCGGAGCAGGGCGCTTTGCCGTGGGGCAAGCGGGACCGGAGTGAAGGGCGAGGTCCCTCCTGATTTCGTCCTGACTTTTGATAGTGGCCTGCACGTGGGTCCCAAAGAGGGAACCGGACCTAAGTGGCACAGCTCTCGAGGAAGCTCTGGCAGATGAAGAGCGGGTGACCGAAGATGGTAAGAGTACCGCATTTGGCCTTGACAGGACTGAATTGAGGTATAGTATGGCGAAGGGTATTGGCCGAGTACTTGAGGTCTTTCTGCCATGGATTGTATGGAAGCAACCATGCGGGAGAGACAGGTGACTGACGGAGAGAAACGGGCTCGTAATCTGGTTCCTGTAGAACGGACACCAGACCACCCAAGAAGGAATCCACCACTGGATCCACTTCCAGACCCCTCCTGGCAGTCTCCTCCCAGTTTGCCAGGCAGCGCTGCGAGAGGGAGATATGCCGCTGCTGGGCCCGAGACCTCTCTTGCGCTAAGACGAGTTTATCCTGTGTGAGGGAGAGTGGCGACTCTGGAATGGCCTCATGGGCCGTGAGGACCGCTCTGTGGAAAGGGAGTTTCTCTGGCCTCAGGAATTTCCCGTAAGCCAGAGCTCCAGGGAAGTCGGGCATGGAGCCTGGAAGGATGTCCTGTGCCTCAGTGCCCCTTACCTTGCTTTGGGCCCTCCTCACGAGTCAGCCACCAAGCCTGACTCTTTTAGGAAAGGGGAGGCTGGGGCTGTGAGAGGAAGGGCACCAAGGCGAGCTCTGCCATGGCAGGGCAGGGAGCCTTGGCCTCTTGTGCAGTGGACACGGCTCCAGGCAGGTGTGAGGTGAGCCATTGCACTGCTATGGAAAATGAAAAGGAAGCGTGGGTAGAGCCCTCATCATCCGCTTTCGAGTCAGTGTCCCCCGGCCCGCCTACAGAGGAGGTGATGGACTGTGGAGTGCCCGATTGTGGGCAAACTCCAAACGGACTGGGGTCAGAAGCCCCGGGGAGCACCCCTGGGGAGGAATCCGACCTGGGGGGGGGGGGGTCCAGAGGGTGGTCAAGGTGGACACCTGAAGGGTGGGGCGCCGGGCATAAAGCGGGGCCACCAAGTATACCCTGCGGACGAGGCAAGGGGAAATCGCATAGATGGGAAGTGCTGCCATGGCGCCATGTACGGTGCCATGGGAGGCGTCATGGGCTGAGCCCATGGAGTTCCCAGATCCCCAGTGCCCAAGGGGCCAACCTGCTGAGGGTCGGTTGGCATTTGCCAAGACGACTAAGCGCTCTGTCCACAATGGGACAGAGATGTGCCAGCCCGCAGTGGGTTGCTTGGCATTTGCCAAGGCGACCAAGCACTCTGTCCGGAATGGGACAGGAGGTTGGAGCGGGGCACAAGCAGGCTGCAGGGGAGGAAGGGAGACAACCTGGGCGGATCTACGATCGGACGCCCATAATAGGGGGGTTGTCTCCCTTGGCCTGCCTGGCGAACCAGGGGGTGAGCCATTTTCTGTCAAAGTGCTGGCCTTCCTGCCTCCTGAAGGAGACCCATACCCATGTCGCCCTTCAGCCATAGGGGCTGAAACAGTAGCAGCTGAACCGGGGTTGAGCTCTACTGAGAGGGCGAGTACGGAATCGACAGAGCCGCAACTGAGTCGATTACCGTGAGGGGCAGTGTGAAGGCCGCAAAATGACAAAAAGTCAACAGAGCCCAGCTGAGTTGAGGGCTCGTGGTCATGGCAACAGAACTGTAGTTGAGTTGCGATGACCAAGCCGGGGCGGACCTACGGTCTGACGTCCTCGGCAGGGGTGTTGTCACCCATGACCCACCTGGCTAAGCAGGGGGGTGAGCCTTTTTCAACAAATTGCTTGCCTTCCTGCCTCCCGAAGGAGACCCGTGCCCAGGTCGCCCTTAAGGCAGTGTGGCTGAAATGCGTGCAGCCTGAGCTGCACACAGGGGGCGAGCAGGTCGCCCTTCGGCCAGTGTGGCTGAAATGTGTGCAGCTGAGCTGTACGCAGGGGGCGATACGGAATCGACAGAACCGCAGCTCAGTTGATTACCGTGGGGGGCTACGAGAAGGCCGCAAGATGAAGAAAAGTCAACCCGCTGGTAATGGAGGAAGGGAGGCAATTGGGGCGGACCTACGGTCTGACGTCCATCAAATCGGGGTTGCCTCCCTTGACTCGCCTGGCGAGCCGTTTTTCGACAAAATGCTTGGCCTTCCTGCCTCCTGAAGAGACCCATATCCATGTCGCCCTACAGCCATAGGGCGAACGTAGAGCAGAACCGCAGTTGAGCTGTACTCAGGTGCGAGTACGGAACGACAACCGCAGTTGAGTCGATTACCGTGAGGGGCAGTGTGAAAGCGCAAAATGACGAAAACTCAACATTACCAGCAGCAGAGTTGAGGGCTCGTGGTCACTGCAACAGAACCGCAGTTGAGTTGCGATGACTTCGAGAGAGTGAGAGAGAGTAGACGAAGGAGATAGAGGAGGGAGAGACAAAGGTGAAGAGAGAGCGGGTTTGGCGCACCGGGCAAACCTCCGGTCTGAGGGTTGGAGAATTCCGTGTACGAAATCTTCTTAACCCTCGCTTCGCCACCCAAACGCTTCACTTAAGTTTCTCCCTTACACGAAAACATAGGCAAGACAATACAAAACAGCAATGACAATCGATCGATTGCAAGCAAAGTAGCAAAATACTTAGCTGCTCAGAGCATACGAGGCAAGCTGGAAGATGGCTGCCGAGAAAAGAGGAAGAGCACATGCGCATGCGCAAGACATGGATACTCTCAGAGTTATGGTCCTTTCGGACTTTATTGTTTACGAGGCAGGAATGGCAAATCGCTGCCGCTTATTGCATCAGTGAGCCACGGTACAGTACGTGTAATTAAAGTGTCGTTTTGTAGAGTGAGTCATACCTGATAACATTGTCAAGCAAGATGTCCATGATTTAAATATGTTAAGATCTATCCAATACAAGGAAGAAAAGAATTGCCAATTGTATCATTAGTTTTGAATGGGTAACTCAACTATTATTGTGAACACAGATTGTGCTTACTTTCAATGCATGCTAAAACACTGCCAGAACCACAGCAGCATTCCAAATACATAAAAGATCCACCCATATAAACTTTATTAGCCACACTTTCCATTATACGCTTTCACATGCAATATTCTGTGTGTGATTTTCAAGCAAAGAGGTGTATGTCAAATGGTCTTAACGAGCTGTTGGAGTTACAGTTACTTGTTTCAGATGAAATTCTACTGTTCTATCTAAACAGATGTGTTCCTGCAGTTCAGTATCGCACCACATCTTTTTGCTTCCTATGTTATTTTTTTGTTACCTATTTAACCACGGACATTATTTAGCTACCCAATACCCATTTTTGTGCTCTCAGTGCACACATGCTCTTCATTTGTCTCATGCACAAGATCAATATCCAGACCACCTTACAATTTAGTGGAGATTTACATGCCTGTGCAGCTCATGAATCACATCTTTCATTTTGAGAAGTGAAAATATAAATGTAAACAGAACTTTTAAAATCAAACCAGCAATGCATTGGAAAGATGCATGTGAAAATGAGCATTAGCTGTTACAGAGAAGAATATTGTTGTGCACAATAACACTTGACATAATAATTCAAAACAGAGATAATCTCAAAAGACAAAACACAACTCATTGTCATTTTATTTATTTCTCATTTTCATCATCAATAATAATATACATGTGACAAGAACAAGAATCGGTTATTTCTCATTAAGGAAATAATTACGTGGATCTAAATGAAATAATGAAATCATACACAATAGTGACAGACAAAATTACAGGAAAAATTACAAGGGACCCATTTTCAGAATCAAGCAGTGTGGGGTCACTCACTTTTCTTCCAGTTCCAGTTAACAGGATCCTATAGCTAAATATTTAATACACAAAAAGGCAACGTCAAGCATAATCTGGTTTTAGTTTCAAAAGATGGCATGATAGTTTAATGCTACAGTAGCCCAAGGAAAAGGCTGACTTTTTAAGCACAAACAGAAGTTCCGTTTACAGGTCCAAACTTAAGGACTATTCGGAGGGAAAACTAATAAAAGTTATATGAATTTTAATCACAATTCAGTGCATAACAATAAGATAAGACTTACATTCACACACTGATGACTCTGTGACACAAATGCTGCCTTTTCGTGTTAATACAATTCGTCCAGAATAAGCCGAGTGGTCAACAAATACACCTCCATCTCATCATGCAAGGACTGACTTAAACAAAACAAACAAAAATCACAAAGAAAAACAAAACAAAAATTAAAGCTTGTCTACACAGATTAAATACTGCTCCCTAACTGCAAACTTCTGATATTACAAGAGGTACATGTTAAATAAAAAAATTTTTTTAAAAGTCTCTAGGAAAATAATCTATCCTGAATCTTTTCATCACTTTGGGCATCTCAAGTTGACCATAGGTGTTCACAACTGTAGCCAAGTCCAGGCAACAAGCTGTCATAACGACTACTTGACTACTTAAGTCTTTCACGACAGCCAGTGCGCACCGTGGTGAGTTCCCAGCTGCTGGGCCGTCGGCGTTTGTTTTCTTCCCCGCTGACGCACCATTTTTACTACTATTCTATTATATTTTAGAGCTACTAAAGAATGATAAATGGCAAAGTATTTGATATTACCAGAAAGCTCAAAATGTGATCTTTGCGAGCATACTATTTTCAAATAAGAAATTCCAACACTTATACGCACTGTTACAACAAGAACAACGCAGATCACGGAGTATAAACCAGACGCATGCTCACGTCTCAGTAGTAACTGTACTGAACTCTAGAGAAAGCTTTGAAACCTCTCTCTCTCTCTCTCTCTTTTCCCTCTCCCACTCTCTCTCTCTTTCCCTCTCCCACTCTCTCTCTTTCTTTCTCTCACACACCGAGTGAGCGAGCGAGCAAGGAGGAGAGAGAGAGAAGAGAGAGAGAGAGAGAGCAGTCAACTTAAACGGTAAAGTTTATAATAACTCGTGAATTCCCACACCTAGTACCTAGCAGACAGTTTATCAAGGAAAAAAGTGCAGACCTAACACATGGCATTGGAATTTCCTGGTCAGGGGGGTCACTTTATTCCGTTATCAGTCAGAGCATCAAGTGTAAAGCTACACCAATAAAACACAGACTCTGTCCCTTAGCTAAAACCTTCTGCTAAACAGTACTGGTAGTTGTTCCGGATATTCTTTACAGTGAAAGCTGCCAGAATTTTTCAAACTTGACCGGCACTATATGGCCGGTGCATCTGTAGGGAACAGATGCCTTACTGGCACCAGGGATATGGTGCAGCAGGAGGGAACTTTTTCAGCATCGGCTCCCGGTGCATCGCGAAAAGGTTAAGGCAAATGTAGCCAACTGGATGATGGAACGTTTGCACAGCTCTTTTCTGAATCAAGCAAAAAGTTACTAAGCTATGACAGTCTAGTAAAGCTACCCTGAGGCCATCGGGTGTTCTTCTGGTTTATCTTAAGAAGTGTGCAGTAGTGCTTTAACTGTCCAAGGGCAAAGCACAGTAGCACAATCTGCCGGGAAGAGCACTGGTAAAAGCACAGAGCTTGATCCTGGTGTCTAATACAGCAGCTAAGATTACATATCTTAGGCAATAAACCTGAATGAGCTAGTAAAAATGAGTGTCAGTTACCAGATGTCTAACTGATTAAAAGAGAAAGAGCAAAAATCTACTCTATGTGACTTTGGTGTTGAAGAATAGGACATTCCCAAAATTGTGTCAATAGATCTGGCCCACACAATCATACTGGATTGGATTGGATTCATAGCAATACCTCTTGACTCCCTCACCCTATCCACAACTTTCCTGCACTATCAGCCATGACAGCAAACCTTATCTACCACTTCCTACACTATCAGCCACAACAGCAAAGCAAAGTGTTAACCCTCTGACTCTCACCCTATTCACCAACTTTTTTTCAGCCATGATAGCAAAGCAAAACATTGTGGAGAAATCTTGCCGACAAAAGGGGAGGGAGTCGAAGGGTTAAGTGGAATTTTTCTGTGTGAAAAGGGGTCGTTCTCCCCTGGGTAAGCATGTCGCCAAAGTATAGTGCCTCTCCCACCTTTTTTATTTTCTCTTTACACTTCTTACTTTTTGGTATGTGTGTGAGAGTGTGTCTGTTGGTGTGCGAGTGTGTGTGCGAGTGTGTGTGTGTGGTGTGTGTGTGTGTGTGTGTGTGTGTGTGTGTGTGTGTGTGTGTGTGTGTGTGTGTGTGTGTGTGTGTGTGTGTGTGTGTGTGTGTGTGTGTGTGTGTGTGTGTGTGTGTGTGGTGTGTTGTGTGTGAGTGTGTGTGTCTGTGAGTGTGTGTGGGTATGTATGTGTGTTTGTTTTAACTTTTCTGTTCATGCATACCGGCTCACCCCTATCAGAGTAAACACTGCACAAAATTATGCCAGGACCACCTCTCTGCTGTCACAGACTCCACATGCACAAAGTGCATCCTGTAAAGGGATTTCAGTCTCATTCAAAAGACTAGCACCCAGACTACCATTCAATGTCCAGTGGAGGGGGTAGAAAAATCCTCGTCCAGACTCAAATCATAGACCTTGGGCTTCTCTCGTTTCTCAAGCAGGGGCTCAGACCACTGGTCCTCACACTAACATTTAGGCAGATGCCCTGTGCCCTGGTCTGAAGGACTGAAGGAGATTGGGCAGGGTCGAGGACAAATGATCCTTACTGACTTGCTGCATCCTCCACAAGTGTGTGTGTGTGTGTATGTGTGTGTGCGTGCGTGGTGCGTGTGTGTGTGTGTGGTGTGTGTGTGTGTGTGTGTGTGTGTGTGTGTGTGTGTGTGTGTGTGTGTGTGTAGTGTGTGTGTGGTGTGTGTCGTGTGTGTTGTCTGAGGTATGTAGTGTGTGTGTGTGTGTGTGTGTGTGTGTGTGTGTGTGTGTTGTGTGTGTGTGTTAGTGTGTGTGAGTGTGTGTGTGTGTGTGTGTTTGTGTGGTTGTGTGTGTGTGTGTGTGTGTGGTGTGTGTGTGTGTGTGTGTGTGTGATGGCGGATGTGAATTTCCTTATCTGCTGACCTCTGCTGACCAAAAAAAAAAAAAAAAAGGGGGGGGGGGATTTGTCAAATTTAGATCAAAAGTAGGTAAAAAGTAAAAGTTTGTCCCACACCTCTTGTGTAACAGGGAAGAGAGAAGATAGATACCACAATTTGTTCTTCAGAGCCAGAATTATGAGGTGATGCCCATTTTCTCTCCCCTGCTGCTTTATCTTCTTTAACCCTAAAGATCAGATAGATACCCATTCACAGCCGTGTGGACTGGAGGCCACTCGCACAGTTTTACCCACTCAGGGTCCAAAATGCCCTGTTCTATTGGAAGAAGCTCATTCTCACTCATGAATGAAGATGGGAAAAGATTAATGCATGGCAATGTAACTAGTCCAGAAAACAAAATCAATCCAAGCAAACAGGAAATAAAACCGACTGAAAATTTCTCAAACAAACTTCTACAGGTCAGTATGTGAGTGGTGAAATAGCAATCCAACATCAGATACAAATTTCAAATCACAAATAAAGAGTAAAATAAAAATACACGAGAAAAACCAAACAGACTACTAAGTGAGTAGTCAAATAGGAAACAATCTAAAAATTGGATACAAATTCCAAATAACAAAAATAAAAAGAGCAAAATGCAAATACAAGAGAAAATTAGACTACTGAATAGGTGAGTAAAACAGACAAACAATCTAAAATTAGATACAAAATGCAAATAACAAATAAAGAGCAAAATAAAAATACAAGAGAAAAACAGACAGACTACTGAGTATGAGTAGTAAAGTAGCAAACAATCTAACATTAGATACAAATTCATTCCAAACAACAAATAAAGAGCAAAATACAAGAGAAAACCAAACAGACTACTGAGTAGGTGAGCAGTAAAACAGAAAACAATCTACAATTAGAAACAAATTCCATAAAACAAGTACAGAACAAAACATAAATGCAATAGAAAATCACACAGACTGACAGCAGGTGGGAAATGAGAAAAAAACTGATACAGTGGTAGGCTTGGACAAAACCAAGCTAACAGCAGTATTAGTCAAGATCAAGCAAACAGCAAGGTCCCAAATTTATACAGGACTGAGGTGGCAGAAAGCTGAAACATGAAGGCCATGCGATCAGAAACACCAAAACAGATCTGACATCGATGGTCCTGCAGGGGAAAGTTACATCAAGGAGAAAAAAGGGGATGACCACACACCTCCTATTTCAATAACATCACTGAGGTCTCCGGTCTGGGGATCCAGGAGGTTGCCCACGTCTCAATCATGTGACCTGGAGAAGACTTATGACGTCAAGCGTGGCTCCTACCATTGATCCCAGTGAGGGAGAGAGGTGAGGTGAGATGAGGTGAGGTGGCAAATACTTTTTTCCTTTAACCTTTGACTCCCACGCCCTATCAAGTCCTTCATCCTATCCACCAGCTTCCTACACATGGAGGACTGAAAGGATTAAGTTTTTGCTTCCCTGTCATGGCTGATAACGTGGAAAGCTGACATAAAGAGCGAGGGAGTCAAAAGGTTAATAGACCCCATTTGCATGGAGGTACACAAAGCATCTCTTCAAGAGGGAGACACCTCAGTTTTCCTCAGAACCAACATTATGAGGATACTGCCTATCTCATCTCCCTTGCTGCTTTACCTTCCCTCATCCTGAACATGATTAATTACCCACTGACAACTGGGTGGACAAGAAGCCGCACACACAAAGATGTCACAGAATCAGACTTGAACTTATGCAATCAAGACTGGAAGGCAGGAGCTCAATCTCTTTGCCAACCAGGCTTCAAAATAAACAGTAGCAGAACTGACAGAAGAGAACATACAAGACTGAACAATACACACAAATCAATAAATAACTACAAGTCTAATAAGATAAAATGAGAGAGAAAAAATCTAGGATGGCATACACTGAGCAAGCCGAGTCATGCTTTCACGCATATTTCAAGCATATGATGGTAACATTCTAAGAAAAAATATTCAGCAATGACAACAAATTTGGGTCCAGAAAAATATAGTGGAAAACACAACTAAACCAGTAAAGTTACTCAAACATTACAAAACACACATGCGCACATGCACACACACACACACACGTGCACACACACATATGCATGCATGGACGCACACTCAACAACCATTGGCCCATCACCTCAGTTTTAGAACGCATGCATATACTTTTGTTAGACCAACATTCAAGTACTTCAGTGCTGTCTCAAGACTCCCATACTGACCAAACCCTTAAAGCTGTAAAGCCATGAAGTCAAAATCAGCAGCATGAACTTAGGCACAAAACATCCACACGTGACCACAATTTTTATGTTTCATTTCTGCAAATGTGTCGCATAACAGAAAAACGATAATCCTTCTGATGCTATATTAGCAGATAAAACTTCAAGTTCCAATTTGTGATAAAGAAAAAAATTGAACACAATTACAAAACTTGTAATGTACTTTTCACCTTTAGCAACTTTTGATGGCACGAGTCCTCACAGGAGTTGACAATTATTGTCAACTGCAGATGACATGCTGTCAGACAACATGGGAAACTGTAGTTGACCCGGATATCCAACCTTTTTCACTTCTCTTTTCTGTATGAAGCATGTGCAAGATTGATGGGGAGCTTCCAAAGTGACAACAGTTCAAGTGTCACCATTTAGCCCTGATATGGCTCTAGTAGTCGGCTGGGCTATTAGCAATATGAAGTGTCACCATCTAGAGCTCTGCTTACATAAGCATCATGTAACTAACTGTCTGAGACCAGCACGGGATGGAAGAGAAGTTATGAAAAGGTTAACTGATAAAACTACACATCCAGACAGCTATCCATGTCATTTTACACAGACATGTTATTATCAAGTAGTGGTGCTTGCCCCCACACAAGTACAATCTACAGAAAAACTGGGTTCTAAAAACACAAAAGAAATGCATTACATTTCTAACACCATGCAAATTCCTCTGGCTGAATACCACGTAATTGCAAACACTGGCAACAACTGATGTACAAATAAATACAGTCAAAAAATGAACACTGACTGACATCTGCAAAAAAAAATAATCAGGTTTCTGAAATGTAGGTGAACGTTTGGACACATTGGTTAAAAATGAATATAAATGTCTTTTTAACAAAACAAAAAAACTTTCTGTCTGCATTTCTTCAAATCTTTCCTGGGTAAAAATTAAGAGCAAAAAAAAAACCTAAACAAACTAAGCATTATTTCACACACTGCTATATGAATCTATTACTGTCAGCAAGGTTTTTTGTTTGTTTGTTTGTTCTTTTGGTTTGGTTTGGTTTGAGGAGGGTGCAAGTTTTATTTTCCACAGAGTGGAAGATACAAGTAGTGGGAATCTTTGCTATTTGTATTAAAAAAATCAGATGGACAGGATGATGTATGCATTATTCTACCTGATAGTATTATTCTTTTAATGTGAAAAGTATTATGCTTTTGATGTCAATTAGTCATCATGATTTGTCTCTGGCACCATTAATGAAGTCACACATTGCATTATGTGTAAGCATCAATTTCTGCATTGCTGTGCTCTTAGATTACACGTACTCCAATGGTCTACAGCACACCATCACACACACAGAGAAACACACACACACAAAGCCACACTGGCAAGCATCTTTATAAACAGCATTTCAAGTCCTTTTACATTCGCATCAATGAAAGACTGGTCCATTCCAAAATCCCATTCACAATCATACTATTTTAAGTCAGTCAAGAATATAAGACTGCATTATTCATACCATGGATACAACTGTGATATGATAAACAAGATCTATCATTCTATGGCTACATTCCACATCTCTTAAAGAGTTTATGTCTACATGTCCCTACAATACACCTGCCTGGTTATACATGATTCAGGCATCTGTCATCTTTCACACAAGTCTACATATATATGATTAATACATTCAAACAGTTCAGACTCATGACAATAAATTATCTCCAATACCCGAAATGGCAAGTTAACCGGGACATCTGTCAAAAGGCCACAGGGCCCAGGCACTTACCTATGTTTTAATCTTTTGACTCACTCAACCTATCCACCAACTTCCACAAGCTTCATGCCGAAAGTTAGTTAATAAATAAGCTGTGGGAATCAAATGACATCTGACACCTGGTTCCATTTATACTTTTGTAGCCCTGAGTCAACTGCACATTTTCACATAGCCCGCTGCACGTTTTCACGTCTTCTACTTGCAGAACAGTTTCACCCTGCCCCAGGTAAGAGTGTACGTCATGAATATTCGCAGTTGTGACCACAGCCGGCAGGACACAAGCTGTTAGAGGTGAGCCATTCCTGTATGTGATGAATATGTCCCCCATGCAGGCAGCCTTGACACCACACAAACACTCCTTTCACCGGGTGATGGCTGTGAACATACATGCACACACAAACACACATGCACAAGCATACACACAAATGCGCGCACGCACGCACGCACGCAAGCACACACATACACACACACGTGTAAATCTACAACTGACTGAATTCAAGTCAAGCTGAGATTATAGTCACTGTGGCATAGATACCACATGAAAATGGAAGATGTTAATGCCTTTAAAAAACCTGAAAATATGTCCGAAGTTGTTAGTTAGCTTCATGCACAATTACCATTTCTAACACGCTATCCCAGCTAGCTCTATTGTCCATCTAGGTCAGAATTTCAGTCGTAGTGACATCAATGGGCCGCATTATGGTACAGCTAATCAATGTCCTTCCCATCTGACAAGCCTTTATTCAATTTCTTTGTGTCATTCCTGGTCATGCCCTTCTGTACAGACTGTGTCAGCTATCTCTGTTGTTCATACGTTTTGGTTTTTACAGAAGCCTTTGAATTCAATTACTAGCTTTCATCCTAACTCAACAACCACAAGAATTTTTACATGAAGAACAGTAACATTCTGATCACAGACATTAATTCTACTTCACGACCAGTTTTTAAGACTGGCAATGCTTCATATGAAAAAAAGGGTGCAATTATCAATCAACTGGCTTGAAAATGATAGGAAGAAATGACAGAAAGCAGAGGAACAAGGCAGAAACAAAGAGAATGATAGAAAAGAGGGCATTTCTAGCACAGAATTTCCAGAAGGTGAAGATACTATCTATACTGAGAGAGCCTCTGGCATCCCCACAGGGGAAGTCAGAAATGTTAAGTACATATAGGTAAACAGGAAACAGGGAAAAACAATCCCCATTTTGTGAGACTGTTGGTTTGGTGGATTTGTGACTGTCTTGATTTGGTGGATTTTTATGCTTACAAATAGCTCCCTTTGAAAACATTGACAGCCATACCGATTTCAACAACAAAACACACAATGTGCATGCACAACACACACATATGAACACTTGACCCTTTGACTCCTACACCCTGTCCACTATCATCCTGCAGTGTCAACCATGCTAGCAAAGCAAAAACTTAACCCTTTGATTGCCTCATCGTATCCACCAGCTTCCTGAACGAAGCTGGAGGACAGGGTGACAGAATCAAAGGATTAAGTTTTTGCGGTTGATGGATAGGGTGCGCGAGTCAAAGGGTTAATGAACTTCTCTCTTCTTTTCTCCTTCCCCTCCTCCCTCTAGCACTCTGTTCCCAACTCACCAAACACTGCAGAAATTGACGACCTTTTTGCACCTGTCACATAGCCAGCCAGCACGCTCCATGGTGCGCGAGCACTGCGGGCAGGCCGTGTGGATGGTGGTGGACGCCTGGTTCATCTGGCTCACCTGGGGCAGGTGGCTCAGAGAGATCACCTCATTGGCGATTGTCCATAGTTCAAAGTGGCTAAGCAAATCTGTTCCAACATTGAGCACAAACATAGTACCTCCAATATCTTCAAAATAACGTATACAGATCAGATAGTCTAAAAATAGATTAACAGACAGACACCATATTTACACACCTGGGGAAAATGTGCTCTTTCAAAAAAAAATATATATATAGTTGGATTATGCAACAATTTTAATATTTTCATCAGGTATGAAAAGGAACAAGAAGAAGAACAAACAGAAAAAAATAAAAGTATAGAAAGATTCAATTCCATAAGAACAGTACTTGACACTTACCAATGTAACAGAGAAACCAATTTTCCTGAGTCTCAAGGTCAATGTGAGAACGGACATGATCCCCAAGAACAATCAGCATGGAAACACATGTCTGAATATCCCCCTGTCAAACACACATACATGCTCATAAGCTTACAAATTCCTGACAAAAAAGCTGATATGATAATCAAAAATTCATAGAGTAATGAAATAGTTTGTGGAAATTTTTACAGCATGTTCACAAATTTAGTACTGTACTTTTTCATGGAATGCCTTAAATAATTAGAAGTTAAGGTTGCATCGAAGCAAGTTCAAGTCATGGCAACTGCTAAAATTGTTCGCCAATTTTCAGAAAAATATATTCAGATTCTGAAAATTAAAAGTTGGATTAAAATACACAGGTTTCATAATATCCTTATTTCTCAAATAAATAAACTTGATATCATAATAAATAGTTGCTAAATAATCAAGCATTAAAAGAGATTTTGGCACTAGACACTATGATCATGCTGCGGAAGGCAATACAAGCTCAGATCAAATGAGTTCTGATTTCTATAGCCGATTTGTCAATCAATTTCCACCCAGAATTTTCTTATTTGCTTCTTGAAAAGTATGATTCAATAAACATTTCCATTCATTTACTTATCTATATTATACTTTGCATGGATTGATAGTACACTGGTTAGATATTTAAAAATACTGCTTGAATCCCTTTCAGCAACGTTCGTTCAGTGACTTCAATCACTTATAGTGCCAATTCAAAAGAAAACTATGAAAAATGATGTAGCCTATGATAATCCTTGTACTTCACAGATTCTTATGATGTATGATACGTTTACATTTGCTCCATGGACTGGGAGATAAACACCACTAAGGTTACACAAACACCTACAAATCAAGCCCATCATGGCGCCAGAGGGCTCATATTCATACAGACTCATGTGGCCTATCTTTGCAGTTTGCTGAAGGAGTTGCTTATGTGTGTGAATGCAAGTGTGAATTTCTCATCTGGTCTGATCATGAGCGGTTAGCAATAAACCAAGGACAAACACCAGTGCAGCCTTGCTTGTGTCTTCTTTGTCAGGCTGTCAAGACCACCTGCACTCTTCTCTCCCGATCTGTCCCGCATTGTTAACATCCAACACCGTCACATTTAAATCTGTTGTAATTAACACAAAAATTATCACAAAATATGTACAGTATCTTTTTTTAAAAAAATCAAACACACACATCTATCAATCATTCTGGCAGATAGTATACAACTGTACTGTGCTTATCACCTCTCAAATTTACAAGAAAATCCATCAGTTTTTCTTTCAAAGCATACTGGAATAGATTCACACTGCTAGTCAGGCATAGGCATAGTCAGAAATCCAAATCAGTTATCTGGTTTCTTTTAAAGCATACTAGAAGACATTCACAACGCTATTTATGCATAGGTAATAGTTATGACCGTCTTTTCCCTAAGAAGGCTACTACTGGAAGACCTACTCACCTGTTCAGCCAAGGAATAAATGCCCTCTATGACAACCATAGTGAAGTCAAGGGTAGGTCCACTATATATGGCAGAGCAGTCAATGTTCAGGTTGAGGTACTCCTCGCTGGGTTCAAAATCGTCTACAGGTGTCTGCAGAGGGGTGGGGAAGGCAAGGGTATCAGACTCTACTGCAGCAACCAGAACGGACTCGTGGTCTGGACGGTCAGGGGGGGCTGTGGGCCCCGTGATTTCATGACGTGGCTGGAAAGCTTCAAATGGCAACTGTGTCCACTCCTGTAAAAATAGCTAGCAATTGTAACATACAATATGATGAGGTTAGATATGCCAAGAGTTTTATTCAAATGTTACTACATGTACACATTTTTTCTTTTCTGTATTGATGAATTTCCAAATACAGAAGATAAACTGGAGGTAACCGTTTATTTAACAGTGTTACATGTTCTACTGCATTCTAGTGTTTAAGGAAAGTAAAACTCATACATGACTATTAATACCAAAAATCACTGTGTATGTGTATGACAGCATGCGTATGTATAATGCGTGCATGTGTATGTGAAAAGGTGTGTGTGTGTGTGTGTGTGTGTGTGTGTGTGTGTGTGTGTGTGTGTGGTGTGTGTGTGTGTGTGTGTGTGTGTGTGTGTGCGCGCGTCGTGCGTGCGTGCGTGCGTGCGTGCGTGCGTGTGTGTGTGGTGTGTGTGTGTCTGTGTGTCTGTGTGTCTGTGTGCCTGTGTCTGTGTGTGTCTGTGTGTGTATGTGTGTGTATGTATATGTGTGTTTGTGTGTCCATGTTTGTATATCTGTGTGTTTGCATATGTTCTTTGTTGGTATGGGCATACTCCTGTGATCTTTATACCAGTGTCCAATCAGACTTGTCTTCCAGATGTTTGTTTACCTCTAATTTTGGTGTACTATAAAATACCAGCATCATACAAAAGCAGTGATGTAAAAACCAATTTTATTTTTCATGACAGTAAACATACCTGAAGACAAAGTGTTGTCAATTTTTCAGTTCAAATATTAATACCATCCTTGCCTGTCAAGTATACACTGATGCTTGTTGCCATATAAGTCATCATTATACCCATCTGGTCACAGCACTGCCTACTTCAGTAAATGTTTACACAACATATTTCAAAGAGGGAAACAAAACACATGTACAAATACACATACAGACAACAACGACAAAATCAAACAAATTTCCATTATTTCAAAAATTTGAAAAAAAATCACAGAACAGTACAATTTTTCAAGGAAACATTCTTAAAGGGACTAGGCTGTGATTTATTTTTCCAACTTTACCAACACAACGACCTTTATCAAGCTAACCAAAAAAACAAAACAAAAACCCAAAAATCCAATATTTCGAAGAAACTATGCATTAGAATGACAAGGGATCTGCTTATTCCCCACCCCACCCCCTTTTCTCCTTCTCCTTATCTCCGTGAAAAGAAAATACCAAAAGAAATACACACTTCAAACAACACAAGACAGAGTTCAACATACAATCAATCGTAACCACTTACCTCCCCAGGCCGCGGATTTATGCTGTGTGGATAGGGCAAGATCTCGTTGTCTCCATCACCAAAAAAGAAATCACCACTGTGACCCACTCCACTTGCAATGTTGGTCAAGCTTTCCTTGTATTCTGAGCTCTCTCCCTCCGATTCTTCGTCAGTGCCTACAATCATACTTGTTAAGTTTCTTTCAAAAATATACAAGACTCTACACATCGGATACGGACAATGAAGAATATGACTTATTTCAATACATAAAGTAGAAACTGCCTCAAGATAAATTACCACTAGCTGATGTCTGCAACAGTAGGAATTTCACTCTTTTGTTACCAAATTTTCACAAGTTTCAAGAGTGTAGGATACATTCTTTGACAAGTTAAGAAAGTCCATGATACTAAAACTTCCATCAAATACTGAAGTTGATGGTGATGATGGATTCTCCCGTCAATTCGATGGCCGAGAAAGCAAAACCGGTCCTCATCACCTGGTGAGAGTATTTAGTAAAATACAAGACTGATCCTGGAGACAAATGTTCTTCCACAGGCACTGAATGGTAGGAGTCTTGCAACCATGGGTTTTGCTTCCAATGGTCACTCTTCTGTTGCACAGCAGCTGTTCTGAGCTGTATAAATGTGATTCTGTCCCGTGTAAAGTGCTGTTGCCATCTTACTCCATTGCAAGTACTATCTTCTCAGCTGGTGTTGAACTGATAAGATTAGCCTTCAGTTTCCTTGTATCGCTTTAGTAGTCTTCCTTGATCATGGTGTCCTTGCTTCAGCTCTCTGTACAGCAGTATCTTTGGGATGCAGCTGTCTTTGGTACAGAAATGTCCTATCCAACTTACGTCTTCATAAAGAAATATACGTACTTTCTTTTAACTAAGACAAAACATGTTTTCTATTCATGAGCTACAATTTGATGAACACTTTCAAATCAAACCTCCAGAAAACATATCATGTGCAAAATTTATCTGAATAGTCTTAAGTCTAGTTAATACAAGAAGCCTGATTTTATTACACACAACACACACACATACGCATATCCACAAATAGCACAATAAACGGGCCAACTCACCAGTGCTACACTCAGCAGTTTTCTCCTTGTCATTGTCACTTCGAACCACCATCTCCTGCTCATTATCTGGACTAGACACCGCTTTTCCTGCACAAAACAGAAAAGAAATCACAACATGTGCGAGTGCGTGAGTGTGTGTGCATGTGCATGTGCGTGTGTGTGTGCGTGTGTGTGTGCGCGTGTGTGTGTGTGTGCTGTGTGCTGTGTGCGTGTGTGTGTGTGTATAAGACAGAGAGAGAGAGGAGGAAGGGAGTGAAGGAGTGGGGTGAGTGTGAGTGTGTGTCTGTGTGTGTGAGTGCATGTGCACCAGTGCCTATGCACATGTGTGTACAACATGACACCAACAAGCCTGCAAACCAAGATTCCTTACAATTGTATAAGGGTGCTGCCCATCTCTGCCCCTTGCTGTTTTACCTTCCCTAACTAAAACGAAAGTAGGTACCCATTCACAGCTGGGTACACTGGAGGCTGCAAGCACACAAAGTTCCCCACGTGTTCCCCATATTATCTCATGAAGACAGACTGGAAGACTCCCTTTACAGCAGATTGGAAGATGAGAGCTCTACCTCTACGCAAGCCAAACCTGTGTATATATAAATGTGAAGGAAGTCAGATACCCAGTCACAGCTGGATAAACTGGTGGTCACCAATACATAAAATTTACCTGGGTATGATTTGCACCCAAACCCACAACATCTCATGCTGAGAGACTGAAAGTCTCCTTTTACAGGAGCTTAGAGTTTCCAGTTTATTCAGGAGGGACTCATAGCTCTTGGATAATTCCATATGTGCTCCACCTAATCCACCATCTGTTATCTGGAAGGCCTGTGCAATACTTATGTGTCTTGAAATGAAAGGGGGAGGAACACGACTTATGAAACAGAAGTCTCACACATCCAGAATGATTACAGCTTTAAGATAGGCAGCGATCGTGGGAGGAACGTGACTTACAAAACAAACGTCTCACACAACTAGAATGATCAGAGCTTTAAGACAGGCAGTGAACAAGCCAGAATATATTTTGTGGGCTGAGAAAAATGAAGATGAATAGACAGGGAACAGAAAAGAAAGATGACAGAAAGACTAAAGAGAAAGAAGTTGCTTAAACAGAAGCCATACAGGAAAGAGATGTTCAAGGAAAAAAGAAAAAAAGAAAGCTGAGAAAAGAGGACATTCTCAAACATATTACATCCAAAATATGGCGCCGTTATTCATCATATTTAACAATGATTTCGAGCAATCGAAAGGGGTAATCAAACCTAAATTGTTTCAACATATTAACTAAAATATCAAAAAATTCTAAAACCAGAAAAAAAGCAGAGTGTAGCATGGGGAATGGGAGAAAAATTTAAACATACAGCACTTATCATTATCAGCATCTTTTCAAACAGAGTAAGAAATAAAAAAGAAGAAACAATTTGGAAGAGGAGTAAAGGGGGGGTGGGCACAGGGGAGATATCTGACACTGTTGTCATATAAAACCACAGTATCATTCTTTGCTACCTTTGTCAGGATCTGGTTTGTCAGTGGAAGGATTGAGAGCAACATTGGTTCGTGGGGTTTGCAGACCAGTGGACTTGATGGGGGTCTTTGTGTAGTAAATGTCAGCCAACAGTTGCCACATCTGCGCAATCTGTCCACGCAATCAATAAACAATCACTTTCTGTCCATACAATCAATAAACAATCACTTCTGTCCATACAATCAATAAACAATTACCTTCTGTCCATACAATCAATAAACAATCACTTTCTGTCCATACAATCAATAAACAATCACCTTCTGTCCATACAATCAATAAACAATCACCTTCTGTCCATACAATCAATAAACAATCACCTTCTGTCCATACAATCAATAAACAATCACCTTCTGTCCATACAATCAATAAACAATCACCTTCTGTCCATGCAATCAATAAACAATCACCTTCTGTCCATAAAATCAATAAACAATCACCTTCTGTCCATACAATCAATAAACAATCACCTTCTGTCCATGCAATCAATAAACAATCACCTTCTGTCCATAAAATCAATAAACAATCACCATCTGTCCATACAATCAATAAACAATCACCTTTTATCCATGCAATCAATAAACAATCACCTTCTGTCCATGCAATCAATAAACAATCACCTTCTGTCCATAAAATCAATAAACAATCACCATCTGTCCATACAATCAATAAACAATCACCTTTTATCCATGCAATCAATAAACAATTACCTTCTGTCCATACAATTAATAAACAATCACTTTCTGTCCATACAATCAATAAACAATCACCTTCTGTCCATACAATCAATAAACAATCACCTTCTGTCTATAAAATCAATAAACAATCACCTTCTGTCCATACAATCAATAAACAATCACTTTCTGTCCATGCAATCAATAAACAATTACCTTCTGTCCATACAATCAATAAACAATCACTTTCTGTTCATACAATCAATAAACAATCACCTTTGACAAATCAAATGTTAATCATGCATACAATCACCTTTAACAAATCAAATGTTAATCATGCATACATTATCAATGTGCAGTCTCAACTTAAGAATGAAAAATTATACAGGGCGATTTCTTTTACTGCGTGTCACTTTTTACAGCCTACACTTAAATCCCAAAGCAAAGATGCAGACAAACAAAAATACGATACAACATAGTGATCAAGAGATACAACTTTTCCTGCTGACATGTGGCTTGTATTTAAACAGAGTGCTTTGAATCACAAGATGCGCAATTAAACAGTCTATTCCCTCCCATTTTCAATGCATTTTTGTCTAAATGGAAAGTTGGTCATGACTACACCAGTATCTATGTGTGCAATACTGAGTGTATACCAATATCTCTATGTGCAATACTGACTGTATACCAGTATCTATGAGTGCAATACTGATTGTGTACCAGTATCTATGGTGCAATACTGAGTGTATACCAGCATCTATGTGTGCAATATTGAGTGTATACCAGTAACTGTGTGTGCAATACTGAGTGTATACCAGTACCTATGCGTGCAATACTGACTGTATACCAGTATCTATGTGTGCAATACTGAGTGTATACCAGTATCTATGTGTGCAATACTGAGTGTATACCAGTATCTGTGTGTGCAATACTGAGTGTATACCAGTACCTATGTGTGCAATACTGAGTGTATACCAATATCTATGTGTGCAATATTGATTGTATACCAGTATCTGTGTGCAATACTGAGTGTATACCAGTATCTATGTGTGCAATATTAATTGTATACAAGTATCTATGTGTGCAATATTGAGTGTATACCAGTATCTGAGTGCAATACTGATTGTATACCAGTACCTATGTGTGCAATACTGTGTGTATACCGAATATATGTGTGCAATACTGAGTGTATACCTGCATCTATGTGTGCAATGCTGATCACATACCACCATCCCTCAGGCAAATTCAACCTATATGGCACAGCCTGCAAAGTTTTTCCCTTGTCTTCTAACAGCAGTAATACGCTCAATGACCTTGACTGTGGAAATTGCAGCCCGAACAAAGAATACTACCAAATGTTTCTCCACAATCCTTCTTTGGCTTCTGTGCCCTATCCCCGTCTCTGTCCTCATTTTACCCTGTCTCCTAATTCCAGATCTCTAATTCTTTCTTTGAGCCAATAAAAGTCAAGGATCTAAGACATGGACCATTACATTTAGCTCCAAGCTTAAAAACACAATGACAGTTATGCAGGATGTGATGACAGTTAAGTCCAGCTTACAACTTTCGGTCAAGTGCAGCTCACAATCTTCCATCATTTTTCAGAAACCTGAAGGATGTGATCTACATAGCTGAAACAGCATCTTCAAATTTCATAAAGTTAATGCTTGTGGCTCTTTTAGGTCCAGTCAAAATGCAGTGAGAGAGAGAGAGAGACCATGCGCACGCGCATGTGTGTGTGTGAGTGTAGTGTGAGTGTGAGTGTGAGTGTGAGTGTGAGTGTGAGTGCGTGAGTGCGTGTGTGTGTGTGTGTGTGTGTGTGTGTGTGTGTGTGTGTGTGTGTGTATGCGCGCGCACATGTGCGCAAGTGTGTGTGGACACATAAACAAAACAAACTCCACACTGATGAATGAAAAACGTTATTTATGATTCACTAATGTATCGGTGTATGTATCCGACTGTGCTTGTACTGCACCGATATACTGACAAAGCAACCCTCATCCTTTTTTTTTTCCTTTTTGTTTGGTGTGCAATGAGCATTCTCTGACATGGACTGTTCATCCTATATAAATGAAATTATTATTATTGTTAATGTCAACATTTATAGGACATTTTATGAGGCAAGAGAAATTAGAGCACCTAGTCACAACAGGAAAGCTGGAGGGAAAGAGAGCATCAGGTAGACCCAGGGAGAAAATATTGGACAGACTTGCAGGGTGGATGAGGACAGAGAGGGTGGGAGATGTACTTGCAGCAACAAGGGATAGATTCGTATGGAGGGCCACGATTGCCAACATTATGCGGCAGGGCACATGATGATGATGATTGTTAATGTCATGACATAACACGAAGATCTTCTTATGTGTCATGCAAGTCACCCCAAAACATGGACAGCATACTCACTTACCACACCACACAAGATGTACCTGATGTTTGTTGATAGTGGCAGCAATGGCAGAGTTATGGCGACAAAGTTCTTCCGTGCTCTGTCCTGTCAGGCGATACTTCTTGGCAAATTCTAGGAAACTTCCCATGCCCATGTCTTGGGATGCCAGTCGCAGCGCACTGTTCAAGTCCTGTTCAGAATACATGGGACAAGACGAAGTACTGGTTATTGTTATTTTTGTTTAATGCCCAGCTGACTACATAGGGCCATATCAGTTGTTTCAAAACATACACAATACTTCAACATGAACAAAAAGGAAAAGAAAATTAAGTACACATATCAATGCATTCATGCACATAATCTAAGGAGATGCCCCTGGCTTTGGCCACTCCATCAAACTTATCGCACAGGGGATTTAAAGAACATACCTGAAAACAAATTGAAGCATAAGTAGGGACACTAAAACATATATAAAAATGGACCTAAATCACCTAAAATTGCTTCCACATATCTCATTTCCCTAGAACTAAAAATGCACTTAATACATGTACCCAATTATCAATCCTAAGAAAAAGTATGTAAGACCTTATCGAACACGTACAGGTGAATGAACCAGCCAGGTAGAAAATGATAGGAAGAAATGACAGAAAGCAAAGGAATAAGGAAGAAACAGAGAGAATGGCAGAAAAGAGTAAATTTCTGGTACAGAATTTTCAACAGGGGGGGGGGGGGGGGGGGGGGGATACTGTTTATACTGAAAGAGCCCCTGGCACCCCCATTGGGCAGAAAGTATTGGTTGAAATCACTGAATCCATGATGGATACATGTAGCACTCAGGATGTATTCATCCACTCATGGTGGCCTACTACTGTGTAACACTCAGGATGTATTCATTCACTCATAGTGGCCTACTACTGTGTAACATTCAACATGTATTCATTCACTCATAGTGGCCTACTACTGTGTAACACTCATGATGTATTCATTCACTCATGGTGGCCTACTACTGTGTAACACTCAGGATGTATTCATCCACTCATAGTGGCCTACTACTGCGTAACACTCAGGATGTATTCATCCACTCATGATGGCCTACTACTGTGTAACACTCAGGATGTATTCATCCACTCATGGTGGCCTACTACTGTGTAACACTCAGGATGTATTCATCCACTCATGGTGGCCTACTACTGTGTAACACTCAGATGTATTCATTCACTCATGGTGGCCTACTACTGTGTAACACATCAGGATGTATTCATCCACTCATGGTGGCCTACTACTGTGTAACACTCAGGATGTATTCATCCACTCATGGTGGCCTACTACTGTGTAACACTCAGGATGTATTCATCCACTCATGGTGCCTACTACTGTGTAACATTCAGATGTATTCATCACTCATGGTAGCCTACTACTGTGTAACTCAGATGTATTCATTCATCATGGTGGCCTACTACTGTGTATTACTCAGGATGTATTCATTCATTCATGGTGGCCTACTACTGTGTAACACTCAGGATGTATTCGTTCATTCATGGTGGCCTACTACTGTGTAACACTCAGGAGTATCGTTCATCGTGGCTACTATGTATCACTCAGATGTATCTTACATCATGGCTAACATCATGCCAGCTGCTTTTTGCAGACAGACCAAGTCAACAAACATGATGATTACAGAGTTCTTTTTGCATTTCACTGGAGGTCTCACCATCATCATCAAAAACAATCAATACAGAAAGCAGTTCTCTAGCTACATGAAATTAAAGCACACAACATCATCTCAGAGGGCAACTCCTCAACATCTTCAGATAACGGATCTCCCAAAACATCACAGATGACAAGCCTTCCACAACATCCTATAGACAAGTCTCAGCAAAGGGTGTGACCTGCCTATTGTCACAGAGTGTGAGAGCAAAAGTGCAGAGGTTAGAACCTCACCATGATGGACAATGGCTTTGCTTATATACACTCCATATGATGCGATCACAGGGGGGTGGGGGCATGTTCGCCAATGTTATATGGTATGGCGCATGATGATGACGATCATATGATCACAGAATTGTACTCTGCACAACTGAACACTCGTGATTATACTTGCTATGGTGTGACTTAGAGGCAGTAGCTATTAGTTCATCACTTATGGTCACACAAGACAATTGCAAGACATGGTTTCTCAAGACACCCCTCGAACAAGTACAATTACATGTAACATTTTGCAGAACAACTTTATTAAATTAAGCCCGTGTTAGCGAAAGAGAAGATTATATTGTTTCATAGAGTCATCTTAGTGGATATGTTAATTTCTGAGGTAAACTGAATTTCATGAACCACACCCAATTATTATCATCATAATGAATACATAATAGCTGATGTCATTCAAAGTGCAGAATTCAGGCCAAAGGTCTGGCTTGGTCATGTTGACATTTGGGAAAGTTAAACAGAGAAAGACTAGACTGGTTTTCTGGTAATGCTATACAAAACTGTAATAGAAACAGACAGGCATAACTGCATGTTGTGAAGTTGAAGCTTTTTTTGTTCATTGTCAGTACATTATCCTCCACATTCTATAAATATAAACTGCTATTATACACAGACAACCTGTTATAAAATGTCAGTGGTGTTTTTGTTGTTGTTGTTGTTGTTTGGTTGGTTTTTTGGTTTTTTGTCTTTTTGGTCTATGTAAGTTAGAAAATGTGTACTTTTCAGTGTTATGTATGGAAATTAAATGGATACAGGGAGATCCCCTCATGTAAAATAACAGCTAATGGCACAACATTGAGACAAAAGTTGATAAGTTTAAATACCTGGGAACAGTCATCTCACCAGACAACTGATACACATTCAAGAAAATGAAAAACGTTCTCCCCAACAATAGTATCTAGAATATTTCAAAATTTCCAGTTCTGATATACAATACATTCATAATTTGTTTTGATGGAATTATTTTGAATTCTTATGACACCTTGATATTTTGTGGTGCAGCGTCTTGTGATCTGGTTATACTGTATAATACAATAAAAAAAAACCGTGTCATGTATGTCTGAACTGGACATTTTGTCAAAGATGATGAACTCACATCATAGATATCTGCTGGTTCTGCTATTTGCTGAAACAAGACGACAGAGCTGCTGGCCATGGAGAACAACTCGCTCCGAGACTGGGAAGGTTTTCGTCCAAACATGGAGGTCTTGCCACTGGATTCCTTCCCTTTGCCAGCTGTTGGTAAACACACTTCTCCAGAACAAACTAACAGAGCACAGTTAACACAGATCCAAGTAACAACACTATCATTTAAGAAAACTTGAAAAAAAAATTCAACAATAGATTTCCTGGCTTTTATTACACATTACAATCATGCAGAAAAGACTCATAATGAATCCAACCTGAGGAGGTTTCAATGATATGCTTGTAAAATAAAATACTGTCAAGAACCATTGTTCTGATGCTGTACTATCAGTCACCACATGCATCAGCTTGAAGTTCTCATTCAAAATGCAAATATATACAAATCTAAAACTTTGTGGTAATATGGACAATATCATAGACTAACAGATGACAAAATTTGAATGTATTCACTTTTTTATTGACTGATTTATCACTTGTCAAAAACTTTTTTTTTTAAATGATGCGAGGTGAGTAACTTAATCTCATCACACAAAAACTTTTAATGTGGTCTTTTGTATCTATAGACACTTCCGAATTGTAGAAATGGAATGGGCAAATGTGTATGCAACATGGATATTCAATGCAGAGTAAATAATGTAATGATGCGAGGTGAGTAACTTAATCTCATCACACAAAAACTTTTAATGTGGTCTTTTGTATCTATAGACACTTCCGAATTGTAGAAATGGAATGGGCAAATGTGTATGCAACATGGATATTCAATGCAGAGTAAATAATGTTATTAGACCACATAAATACTGGCACACTCACACACATGCTGTAGTGGATGTTAATATTATGTCCACGCATGTAGCACTCAAACAAAGACATTCACAGCCAGTCTAAGAGAGCAGCTGCTTTTTATGACGACTGTTGAACAGAGCTGTATCGCCTAGTTCACACACAACTATTGAACAATGCACAAAGAATATTAAAACCTGAGGTATAATACAGAGTCCTTCTGTAACAGTGTATCTTGAGTCAAAGATCCTGTAAGCCATATCAGTGTTTGATGACTTTAAGATCTTGTAAACCTGTCAGTGTTTGGTGAGTTAAGATCCTGTAAGCCTGGCTGTGTTTGGCGACTTTAAGATCCTGTAAGCCTGTCAGTGTTTGGTGACTTAAAGATACTGTAAGCCTGGCAGTGTTTGGTGACTTTAAGATCCTGTAAGCCTGGCAGTGTTTGGTGGTGGTTGTTTTTTTCAATCCTGTAAGCCTGTCCATGTTTGGTGACTTTAAGATCCTGTAAGCCATATCAGTGTTTGGTGACTTTAAGATCTTTAAGTCATGTCAGTGTTTGGTGACTAAGATCTGTAAGTCATGTCAGTGTTTGGTGACTTTAAGATCTGTAAGTCATGTCAGTGTTTGGTGACTTTAAGATCTGTAAGTCATGTCAGTGTTTGGTGACTTTAAGATCTGTAAGTCATGTCAGTGTTTGGTGACTTTAAGATCCTGTAAGCCAAGTCAATATTTGGTGACTGAAGATCCTGTAAGCCTGTCAGTGTCTGGTGACTTTAAGCTACTGTAAACCTGGCAGTGTTTGATGACTTAAGATCCTGTAAGCCTGTCAGTGTTAGGTGACTTTAAGATCCTGTAAGTCTGCCAGTGTTTGGTGGTGGTTGGGTTGTTTTTTTTCCAAGATCATGTAAGCCTGTCCGTGTTTGGTGAGTGACTTTAAGATCCTGTAAGCTGTATCAGTGTGTGGTGACTTTCAGATCCTGTAAGTCATGTCAGTGTTTGGTGACTTTCAGATCCTGTAAGCCATGTCAGTATTTGGTGACTTTCAGATCCTATAAGCATGTCAGTGCTTGGTGGCTTTAAGATCCTGTAAGCCTGTCGGTTTTGGAGACATTAAGATCCTGTAAGCCATGTCAGTGTTTGGTGGCTTTAAGATCCTGTAAGCCTATCAGTGTTGGGTGACTTTAAGATCCTGTAAGTCATGTCAGTGTTTGGTGACTTTAAGATCCTGTAAGCCTGTCAGTGTTAGGTGACTTTAAGATCCTGTAAGTCTGTCAGTGTTAGGTGACTTTAAGATCCTGTAAGCATGTCAGTGTTTGGTGACTTTAAGATCCTGTAAGCCGTATCAGTGTCTGGTGACTTTAAGATCCTGTAAGCCCGTCAGTGTTAGATGACTATAAGATCCTGTAAGCATGTCAGTGTTTGGTGACTTTAAGGTCCTGTGAGCCATATCAGTGTTTAGTAACTTTAAGGTCCTGTAAGCCTGTCAGTGTTAGGTGACTTTAAGAACCTGTAAGCCATGTCAGTGTTAGGTGACTTTAAAATCCTGTAAGCCATGTCAGTGATAGATGACTTTAAGGTCCTGTAAGCCTGTCAGTGTTAGGTGACTTTAAGATCCTGTAAGCCTGTCAGTGTTAGAAGACTTTAAGATCCTGTAAGCATGTCAGTGTTTGGTGACTTTAAGGTCCTGTAAGCCTGGCAGTGTTTGGTGACTTTAAGATCCTGTAAGCCATGTCAGTGTTTGGTGGCTTTAAGATCCTGTAAGCCATATCAGTGTTTGGTGACTAAGATCCTGTAAGCCATGTCAGTGTTTGGTGGCTTTAAGATCCTGTAAGCCATATCAGTGTTTGGTGACTAAGATCCTGTGAGCCATGTCAGTGTTTGGTGGCTTTAAGATCCTGTAAGCCATGTCAGTGTTTGGTGACTAAGATCCTGTAAGCCATATCAGTGTTTGGTGACTTTAAGATCCTGTAAGCCATGTCAGTGTTTGGTGACTAAGATCCTGTAAGCCATGTCAGTGTTTGGTGACTAAGATCCTGTAAGCCATGTCAGTGTTTGGTGACTAAGATCCTGTAAGCCATATCAGTGTTTGGTGACTTTAAGATCCTGTAAGCCATGTCAGTGTTTGGTGGCTTTAAGATCCTGTAAGCCATATCAGTGTTTGGTGACTAAGATCCTGTAAGCCATGTCAGTGTTTGGTGGCTTTAAGATCCTGTAAGCCATATCAGTGTTTGGTGACTAAGATCCTGTGAGCCATGTCAGTGTTTGGTGGCTTTAAGATCCTGTAAGCCATGTCAGTGTTTGGTGACTAAGATCCTGTAAGCCATATCAGTGTTTGGTGACTTTAAGATCCTGTAAGCCATGTCAGTGTTTGGTGACTAAGATCCTGTAGGCCATGTCAGTGTTTGGTGACTAAGATCCTGTAAGCCATGTCAGTGTTTGGTGACTAAGATCCTGTAAGCCATATCAGTGTTTGGTGACTTTAAGATCCTGTAAGCCATGTCAGTGTTTGGTGGCTTTAAGATCCTGTAAGCCATATCAGTGTTTGGTGACTAAGATCCTGTAAGCCATGTCAGTGTTTGGTGGCTTTAAGATCCTGTAAGCCATATCAGTGTTTGGTGACCTATGGAAAACACAAAAAATACTTGGCACGCAAAACCACCCAAGATGGGAATATGCAGACTTTGTAGCAAAATAACACCTGCACAGCATGGGCAAAACAATACAAACACTGGTACATGCATCAGAAAAATACTGCTTGAAACACATACACCAACAACAAATTAAAAAAACTCACAAGACATCATACATAATTCAAACATCTTTGATTTTGAAAAGAATAGAGAAAGATCAAAAATGACAAGAGAATAGTATGAACAAAGAAAGAAAATAGTAAACCATTTGACTCCCTCACCCCGTCCACAAGCATCTTGCATTGTCAACCATGCAAGCGAAGCAAAAATTTAACCCTTTGACTCCCTCCCCCATCTACCGGCTTCCTGCAGGAAGATGGTGGATAGGTGAGGGAGTCAAAGGGTTAGGTTTTTGAGTTGGTAGATAGGGTGCGGGAGTCAAAGGGTTAAAAAGTGAGCCTGACAAAAGACAGCATACAACAGAGACAGGTCCCGCCCTATACTGACTGGAACTTTTGTCCCTGAAGGCCAGACAGATGTCCCCCTGGATGCTGATGTCGACACCAGAAGGGATGACGTGGTCACCTGGTCGTTTGGCATCGGCAAACACATGCTGAATCAGCATGCTGTCTTTGCCTGTGCTCAACATCACGTGGGGATCTTTCCACACCACACCTGTAGTGAAAACGGTGAACATGTTCACAGCATGGCTATTCCCTGTCAGAATATTGAATATAAATCCTGAATACTAAATACATAATATGTATCAGATTACAGGGCAAAGTTATATAAAAGACTATATCATCATAATCAACCAACTTCTCGTTTCCATCTGCCTCTCTCTCTCTCTCTCTCTCTCTCTCTCCCTCCCTCTCTCTCACATGCACACACTCACACACACACCACACACCACCCACACACACACACACACACACACACACACACACACACACACACACACACACACACACAAAACTTTAAAAATATGTCAATTATAAATACATCAATATAAAACATATACTGAAGACAGGAGTCACTTTTCAGTTAATAACTCTACCAGCTCTATAATTTCAGAAAAGTAGCATCTGGATATTGATGGAATATGTCTTTGAAATTTAAAAGGTGAAGGAAAGAAGAAGAGGAGAGGGTGCAAATGTGTCCATATATGAATATGTGATATATATGTAAGAGTCGTTGTATATGGATATAGTGTGATATTATAGGTAAGTGTCCATATATGACTATGTTGATACATATGTAAGTGTCCTTTATATGAATATGTGTGACATATGTAAGTGATATCCATATGAATATGTGTGATATATATGTGTGTCCATTATGAATATTGTGATACATAGTAAGTGTCCATATTGAATATGTGTGATACATATAGTGTCATATTGATATTGTGATACATATGTAAGGTCCATATATGAATATTGTGATACATATGTAAGTGTCCATATATGAATATCTGGATACATATGTAAGTGTCCATATATGAATATGGTGATACATATGTAAGTGTCCATATATGAATATCTGTGATACATACGTAAGTGTCCATATATGAATATCTGTGATACATACGTAAGTGTCCATATGTGACTATGTGTGATATATATATGTATATGTAAGTGTCCATATATGAATATCTGTGATACATATGTAAGTGTCCATATATGAATATGTGTGATACATATGTAAGTGTCCATATATGAATATCTGTGATACATATGTAAGTGTCCATATATGAATATCTGTGATACATATGTAAGTGTCCATATATGAATATAAGTGATATATATGTAAGTGTCCATTATGAATATAAGTGATATATATGTAAGTGTCATATAGAATATAAGTGATATATATGTAAGTGTCCATATATGAATATAGTGATATTATGTAAGTGTCAATATATGAATATGTGTGGATATGTGTGTAACTGTCCATATACGGATGTGTGATATATACGTAAGCGTCATATATGGATGTGTGATATATATGTAAGTGTCCATATACGAATATGTGTGATGTACCTATGTCTGACATGGAATGATGTGGTTCAGCATGACGTAGTACATGTTATAGCATACACCACCTCAAAAATAACAATCAACAGAAAATCAATCAAATGAAAAACAAAAGCAAGTAAACATACAAGTGGCGACATCCTTGTGCTGATCAAAACAGGCAAAGGGAATGAAGGGTCGTCGCACGTCCCACACGTTGATGCTGTGGTCCAGCAATAGAGAACAGTTGGCAATGTGGAAGCGACGCTGGGGCCGCCATTTGATGCGACCCACAGAGGCTATAGTCTGCACTGTGTAGAGCAGCTGGATTGGCTGCTTGTTCAGGTCCCATACCTAATACAAAGGTGAATTCTGTCCACACTACCTGTAGCTCACATGGAAGTGAGATGGTAAAGTGTAAGTTTTCTTTGGATCTTCATTATGCGGACTTCGCCCATTTGTCTCTTCCTCACCGCATTTCTTTCCCCAACCCCAACAGGATGAAGTAACTATTCATGATCACAGTTACGTGAAAAGGAGGCCACATGCACAAAGTTTTTTCTTGAGCCACCAGTTGCTGTGGTAGTACAATGGACTACTGACTGGAAGGCAGTGGGTTCCAATCCCCATCAACCTTCAAAAAATCATTGTGGGATTTTTCAGTTTTCAGTTTTCAGCTTTATGTGCACTGGGCTCATTGGGAAGACTAGGATCAAAGAGTCCAGTCTCATCCACTTCACACATGTGTTATTGAGGGTATTACTCAAATCTTCTGACCAACACCACAGGTGTCTTGGGCCTGGTTGACACCACAATATATTATAACAGTAAGCGTAGAGTACAGCCCTGTCACGCAGTCTCAATCCCAGATGGAACTCCATAGTATCATGATTATCATCTATTATCACATTGTAAAAACTGTCAGATTCTGTGTCCCTTAAGGTGGCATAGAAAAACAAAGGAAAAAAAGATCTTCTTAGTGCAATGATCTTTAAAAAATGAAAAAAAAAAGGAAAGAAGAAATTCTTCTCAAACCAGACTCCAACTGGTGTAGTCCGACCAGATGGCAGAAGCTCCATCTCTGTGCCAACCAAGCCTCAATCAGGCCATACCTAGTACAGTACATATGGCATGGCATGGAGTCTGGGGTACTGCATCTCCTCCTTCCCTTCACCATGCACAATTCCCTTTGTCCTTCCCCTCCACTGATATTAAACTGTTGCTGTCCTTTTAAAGCAATAATTAGTCTGCTGCATTAATTATTGCAGTAAATTCTTATCACTGTTTGTGAGCAATAACAATGTTGAGATCATCATGTTCTTCATAACTCTCCAAGAAATAAAGAGTCCGTATCCTAGTTTTTTCTCAGTTTTAGTCAAAAATCAATTTCAAATTAAGTGTTGATAAATATAAGAAAACTACTGCTGAATTTGAAGGGTCAAAGAACGTTTTTCGCCACACTCTTTTTCAAAACTATTACTGTTATAGATATGAATCACGTAAGTTTTAACATATCAACAAATTCATACAAAATCTAAGCCACAAATATGATTTTAAACATTATAATACCAAAACAAGCATTGTACATACATCATTTACCTTTTCATGACATTACAAGAAATTTATGATGATCAAAAAGTAACTCCTATAAACCTGCATTTAATTTTCTAGCATTTTCAGCAATTTTCTAATGATGAAACAAGCATATGAAATTTAAGTCTGTTTAACAGCAAATTTTATACACTTCTTCTTTTGTCTGATATGAACCTTTTCTTATACTGTAATGATTACACACACAGTTGTCATCTTATCACACTATGTTTTATCCAAGTTCCTGAATATAAATCCTGATTTTAAAAAAATGCACAAAAAAAAGATTACTGCTTATCTTTGAAATCAACATAAACAGACATTACGTTATCTAAAACAATCATGCGTGACACTGTATATGAAGAAAAAGCTCTGCTTCTTTATTTGTTCAACTGTTCAGTAGTTAGAAATGCAGCATAACATATGTGATACTGCAAAACAGTCAATGACAATGAATGCATTTATCAGAGAATTAATTTGCTGAAAGAAAATACACTCCACCTAGACAAAAAAAAAAAAAGGAGAACAAATTTATACATAGGCTTTCTGAAACCCAAAGGAATTCATACAAAATCACTGTAATGCAATGTTTCCAACCAAAAGATGGTGGACAGGGTCAGAAACTAATCAGCTGTTTAGATTTTAACCCTTTGACTCCCACACCCTATCCACATACCACAAAAACTTTACCCTTTGATTCCCCCATTCTATCCACCAGCTTCCTGCAAGTGTTAATCATGTAGAATTTTTCAACATAATGTCTTGAAGTCTTACCTTGATCATTTTGTCACGACCAGCTGTAGCCAACCACAGTTTGTCATCAGGGTGCCAGTCGATGGCGAACACTGGCTCGTTGTGTGCTGTGAAATGTTTCTCACAGCGGTCAGGTCGACGCATGTCCCACAGCTATAGCAACAATGAAAAAATAAACAAATCACTCAGAGAAACGTCACAGGCAACAATCAGTTAACCCTTTGACTCCTGCATCCTGTTCACCAGCATCCTGCATTGTCGACGATGCTAGCAATTTACCCTTTGACTCCCTCACCCTATCCACCAGCTTCCTTGCAGGAAGCAGGTGGATAGCGTGAGAGAATCAAAGGGTTGAGTTTTTGCAATGGGTGTACAGAATGCAGAAGTCAAAGGGTTAATACAAGAAACAATTATTCAAATCAACAGAACAGGAGCCACTCAGTGTAAGTATCAATACAACATACAGTTAAACCAATAAACAGGAAACGTTCAGTTAACACAACAACAACAACAAAAGTCAAAACAATGGAACAGAACACAAGTAAACCTGCATACCTGACCTGTGGTGTTCCACAAGGATCTGTCCTTGGCCCTGTTCTTTTCACTCTTTATACCTCCCCCTGTCCACCATCATCAACTCCCACTCTATGAAACACCACTTCTATGCTGATGACACCCAACTTCAAGACAGTGACTCACCTGACAATATACAGCGCCTCCTGACTCGCACCGCTGAGTGTTACTCGGACATTAAGAACTGGATGACGTTCAACAAACTTCAGCTTAATGACGACAAGACAGAAGCTATCCTCATTGGCACCCATCAGAAACTTTCTCAGCTGCCTCCTCTTTCTCTCCCATTATGTAACACATCAGTCCCAATTTCTGATTCAGCTAAAAACTTGGTGTCTGCATTGACTCTACCCTCTCCATGAACAACTTTGTTTCTCAAACTGCCAGATCTTGCTACTATCATCTCCATCGTATAAGCCTGATCAGGAAGTATCTCTCTGTCGAAACAACTGCAAAACTCGTTCTCTCCTTCATAATGTCTCGCATTGACTATTGCAATTCACTCCTGTCTGGTCTTCCTGCCTCCACCATTCACATCCTACAGCACATTCAAAACAATGCTGTACGCCTTGTACTCAAAAAGAAAAAAGCTGACCACATATCTCCTCTCCTGGCACAACTTCACTGGCTCCCTGTATCAAAGCGCATACAGTACAAACTAGACACCATGTGCTACAAAAGCCTCAATAACGCAGCCCCCGATTACTTGTCAAGCCTACTTGAGATCTATGTTTCCCCACTTAACCTCCGCTCTGCCTCCGATCCTCCGACTTTTCGCTTTCCACGCACTAAGCTCAATATCTATGGTCCATGAGCCTTCTCTGTTTCTGGTCCACTCTCCTGGAACAAACTTCCTCTCTCAGTCCGTCAGCAACCTACTTTTGTCTCCTTCAAGTCCACTCTCAAAACTCACCTTTTCTCCTCTGCATAAAATCCTAACCTCACTCAACCCCCCTCTGCAGCCTGTCTCCGCTCGGAGGGGAATCACATTGTTATAATATATAATTGTATATGATATGCTCTCTTTAATTTTCCATTGCTTTTATTCTTGCTTTTATTGCTTTTATTCTTTCTCCCCATTTATAGCCATGCGCACGTGTGTGTGTGTGTGTGTGTGTGTGTGTGTGTGTGTGTGTCGTGTGCGTGTGCGTGTGCGTGTGCGTGTGCATGTGCATGTGCATGTGCGCGTGCGTGCATGCGTGCGTGTGTGCGTGTCTGTTTCAGCGCTTAGATTTGATTTTATCAAGATTTTGCGCTATATAAATATTGTAAATATATAATATAATATATAGATGAAATGAACACATATACATGAGCCACAAACAAATTTGGACAAACTTTCAAAGGCTATCAAACCTTTACTATCAATCAAACCAACATGTAAAACACTTTGGTAAACACCCAATATCATTCTTTTTAACTAAAGCATGAAAACCTTAAAAAGTTCTAAATCTCTATTCCTCAAACCTTCTTTATTACTTACACATACTCAGACCGACAAGTAAAAGCAATAAACATGGAGATAATTTGAAAAAGAAAATAAGAGAAGGAAAGTCTGAAGGAGAAAGAAGGGGACAAAGGTGGTGGTGGTAGTAAGAAAAAATATCAAGCTAGAAGCAGAAACTGCAGAGTAAGACAATGTCACATGTAAAGCAGTTTTTGTTTTTATTAAATGCCATAATACAATGTGTTTATTAAGTGAATTTCTCCACAATGGCATTTCAGAAAACACTTCTCCGTGTTTTTGTTCTGTTTTCAATGTTGTAGAGTACTGTAAAGTTTCAAAATACACTTCATTTCATCTCAGTTTTCAAGCATGGACACACATCTCAGTTCTCAAGCGCACGCGCGCACACACACACACGCACACACACACACACACGCACACACACATGTGCGCACACACACACACACACACACACACAATCCCAAACATAAAAGCAGACACACTAACAGGGAAATAATTTGGCTCAGAGCCATTAAGTGGCACATCTCAAATTTCTTGTCTGTCACACTGTCATACATAGCGTTCATATCATTTTGTTTCATAAAAACGACATTTTGTGCTCTATGTGTGATTCCACCTTTACAGTGAAATCAGTTTCTCACCTGGACTAGGCCATTCTCATAAGCTGCACCAAAGTTAAAGTAGCCAAGACTGGAAGGACAGAACTGGATGTCTCGGACACTTTCAGAGCTACTACCTCTAAAGGTCAATGACACCTGCTTCCTGCGTAGATCCTGCAGATGAAACATAATCACATACACACACACATGCGTGTGTGCACACACACGTACGCACACATGTGCACGTGCACGTGCGCGCACATGCGCACGCACGCACGCACGCACCACACACACACACACAGATTTTTTTGTAAATGATGTGATTTGAGTAATATATCCAGATTTGGCACCATATAAATCTCAGAATTATTATTACAGGACAGGGATTCAGGCACTAACATGTCTGGACAAAATTTGAGAGATCGAAAAAAACATCTTCATCCTTTACCCATCAAGCATTAGCCAACAGAGTCAGTTCTTCCAATTGTAAGTCTGACATTGAACTAACTTGTAGATAGTCAGAAAAGTTTGTTCTGCACGTGTGTGATCTGGCTAAGTCGTTCCCATCACCAACAGTTTTCCTTTCATACCAACATCAATTTCAGCCATGGATACATTCCAACAAATACATACAATGTTGTGTATTCACCAAGTCACTATCTCAGTAACAACAAACTATGGTAACAATTAGCTCTAAGTATGCTCAAGCCAAAGTTTTGAATCTTTGCAAGTTATCCCCAAAGTCGAATCTAGCACTAAAATTTTGTAACTCCATGAAATAATGCTTATGCATTTAGGCTGTTTGTTTTTTTGTTTGTTTGTTTGTTTGTGTGTTTGTTTGTTTGTGTGTTTGTTTGTTTAGATACTTTGCAGATTTCTACAAACACATGGAATAGTATGCTGCCTAAGTCCAGCTATTTACAAGCAATTTAATTCATGTCTCAAAAGTTTTTAAAAAGCCTGGAATCAAAGCTCTTTGTCTCTTTCTTTGTTGGTTTGTTTCTTTGTTTATGTTGGTTTGTTTCTTCATTTGTTTCTTTGTTTAGATACATTGCAGAGTTCTACAAAAACATGGAAGAGTGTGCTACCTAAACTCAATATGCTACCTAAAACAGCCATTCGCAAGTAATTTGAATGACGTCTTAACATGTTTAAAGAAGTCTGAAAACAAAGCAACATACGTGAAGTTTCATGGTACCATCCTGAGAACCACTCAAGAGCAGGTATGCTTCACTGCTGTGGAACACCACCCTGTTCACTGAACGCTTGTGCTCGTTGAAGACAACATCTGGATAAAAATCATTTTCGATTCAGTTAAGTTTCAATACCACGTGAAGTTTACTTCAGTACTTGACAAACCTCAGAATACATTCCAAATTGCTTCCAAGGCAACCCACAAGCAAGAGAATCAGTAACTTGAGGAGAGTCATACAGTATTATATACTACAAAGACCACATCTGTACAGACTTGAGTACATAGCACTAATGAAATCAGAGCTTTCTGTGACAGACAGACAGACAGAGAGTGTGAGTGCATTGGTGTGTGCATGCATGTGTGCATGTGAACCTGCAAATGTGAGTGTGTGCAAGTGTGTGAGAATGTGTACAGGAACCCACGTGCACATGTACATGTCTGTGTATGTGAGAGTCCAAGAGAGAACCAAAAACAGACTATCTGAATCCATTCCTATCTCAATCAAATTTGGAAAATGAAATAAAATTTTCACATGTGAACACATCATCTGCACATGACATTATATATATTCATAGGTTTTCGTCTATGATTTATGACTCATAAATTTACACCTTTACCAAACAATGACTCATAAATTTATGTCTATATCAAACAATGACCTATGAATTTATGCCTATATCAAAAAATGACTCAGAAATTTACCTCTATATCAAACAATCTTCGTAAAAATTAAAGCATCATGAACATGAAATACTGTGTACCAAACGAAACACTACACAAACTCATGAACATAAAATGATTACATACTTTTTTTATCTCTTCCCTTCTCTACTTTACCTTATGCTCTTCCCTTCCCTGTTTGCAACCTGCAGACTGCTGCCTGAAGCAACATGACAAAAGAACAGTTACCTTGTTTAGACTTGACCTGCTTGTTGAGGTTCCAGATGACCACAGCACCATTCGTAGCAGCTGATGCCAGCATGTTTTCTAAAAACATATACCATTACATGCTAACTATACTGTCATCTTCTACACCCCCAAATGATCCAATCCAATATATCAATCAAACTTTCAAACTTTTATTCTGAGCACAAGTGTGTCCTTTGCAAGCTTTAAAACTTATTTTCAGTGCATGTATTTCATTACTATTTTCAGTGCATGTATTTCATTACACAATCATTTGTTCTATGTGCAACCGTTTCATAAGATCACTAAAACTTTTTTCTGAGTGTATGCATTTCATTAACTCTTTGAAGACGTAATATAGTTGCCTTGCACAACCACTGTGGACGCAATCAACAGGACCTGCCACAACCCTTGGAGACACACGATTTTGGGGGGTTTTCAAAAAATTCTCAAAAATACAGATTTTAGGGCACAAGAACATATTTTATATCAAAATAAAATTCAATTTACGCTCTTTGAGCTGAAGCTACATACAACGACAATACATCTATTCTACTTACCTTCCTAGAAGGTGAAATGGGGTAGGGTTTTGGCTCTGGGAAAGAAGTTTTTGATTGACAGTAATCCAACACATAAAGTCAGTAAAACACCCATTCCTGACCAGGTAATCCAGAAATCCAGGTAATCACAAGTCCTTGGTATGACCAGAAGATATAAAAGAACAAACACAGCTTTGTTTTCACACAGGTGAAGCAGCAAAGTGATTATGACGATCCTTTGAAGAAGAAGAAGAAGAAGGCCTAAATGTCGCCATTTTGGTGCAAGGACGGTCACTCCGGTTGGTTTGGATAAAGGCAAAAACTGTAACTAATCGGGATAAAATCGATGCAAGGGAAGTAACAAACACTTCAGAAGATACCAAAGAGTGTTCCTATATGTGTAGTTAGTTCCCCTAGACCAGCGACCGGCTTGCATCTATTTTTAAAAACCGCAGCGGAATATCTGCTATCACGTCTCTAATGGTTTGGCCAGCTGCAGCGGAATGTCCGTTGTCACATCTCTAATGGTTTGGCCAGCTGCAGCGGAATATCCGCTGTTACGTCTAGGAAGAGTTAACATTAATCAAACTTTATTCTGAGTGCATGTTTTATTGATATTGATCAACCTGTATTTTGAGTGCATGCATTTCATTAACATCAATCAAACTCTATTCACATTTTTATTCATTTCTTTTGTCATGGTGGATTTGCCATGTGAAACTTGGGCTGCTTTCCCCTTTGAGAGGCATCACCACAGTACAGTGCCATTTTCTTCTTTGGAAAGGCAAGAAGGTTAATAGGTCTTCAAGAGGAGGACCTAGGAAATCAACCTCTCTCTCCAATGATTAATACCACAGTAGCCAGGCGAAAGCTCTGCTTTTCAACTGCCATGGGATTTTTAGCATGCACAGGCCAGAAGGCACATAGTTCAATTCAATTTCCATCCCCTTCCGAAGGACTAGATATTCCATTCCATTTTAAACTGAAAAGAAAAGTTGAGGCCTCAATACGAAATGAACCCTGGAACCCTGAGTTTAGTTACTGAGTCATTCAGCAACTCTTCTCCTGTGTTAATATGTGCATTAACATCAGTCAAACTTTGTGGTAAGCACATGTGTTTTATTAGCATCAATCAGTAATTTGAGGACATGTGTTTCATTAACTTCAATCAAACTTCTTTTCTTTTCTGCACTCAGGGAGACTTCCTTTGTGCTTATCTTTTTTTATCTTTTTGCCACATTTTTTTTACACTGCTATAATAGCCACAGAGGCTGGAACAGTTTTTACAATACTATAGTGACGATGGTGATCAGGATGATAATCATAATGCTATGGTGCTCCATCTAGGACTGAGACTATGTAACAGGGCTGTATTCTACGCTTACTATCGTAATGTATCCTGGCATCAACCAGGTCCAAGAGATACAGACTCCTGCAATGTATGGTCATACAACTTGAGCAACATCCTTAATAACGTATCCATGAAGTGGATCAAACTCGACATGTCCCAATCTTCCCAGTGAGCCCATATCACACTCAACTCTAGGTAGGAGCCAGCTGGAGCCATAAAATCCTACAATTTTTTCAAGAGACCCTTGGGGATTCGAACCAACAACCTTCCAGTTGGTAGTACGTCATACTAAGCATTACACGACAGCCACTGGTAAGCATCAAACTTTATCCTGAGTGCATATACTTCATTAACATCACTCAAATTGTGTTCTGACAGCATGTGTTTCGTCAACGAACTGTGTTCTGACAACACATGTTTCATCAACAAACTGTGTTCTGACAGCACGTGTTTCATCAACAAACTGTGTTCTGACAGCATGTGTTTCATCAAAAACTATGTTCTGACAGCACGTGTTTCATCAACAAACTGTGTTCTGACAGCATGTGTTTCATCAAAAACTATGTTCTGACAGCACGTGTTTCATCAACAAACTGTGTACTGACAGCAGCGTTTTGTCAACAAACTGTGTTCTGACAGAATGTGTTTCATCAACAAACTGTGTTCTGAAAGAATGTGTTTCATCAACATCAATCAGTGTTCTGACACCATGTTTTATCAACATCAATCAGACTGTGTTCTGACAGCATGTTTCATCAACATCAATCAGACTGTGTTCTGACAGCATGTGTTTCATCAACATCAGTGTTCTGACACCATGTGTTTCATCAACATCAGTGTTCTGACACCATGTGTTTCATCAACATCAATGAAACTGCGTTTTGATAGCATGTGTTTCATCGACATCAAACTGTGTTCTGACAGCATGTTTCATTAAAATCAAACTGTTTTCTGACAGCATGTGTTTCATCAACATCAATCAAACTTTATTCCAAGTTCATGTATATCTACACACACAAAACGTTGGTATGTAGTTTATACAGTACATTTTCTTACAATATAAGCAAGCAGTGACCTAATCCAAGATTACTATCATCTCAAAGTTCAAGAAATACCAGGTTTCAAAGTCTGATGTTTTGATTGATTGATTTCAGGTGATATGGCTGATGGGGATAACCATCCCAGGGAAGCGGGGAAAGGTGGACTTATCTAATCCTTTACTGACACCATCAGAACTACAATGATGTTTAAGATGCTTTATTTCAGAATAACAGTTTTCAATACCGTCAGTCCATCCATCTCTCATCCTGTCACAGTTCGGATGCTCACATTCATCCAAACTTAGTTTCATGTAATATAATAATGTAATTACATAACTCGTAAATGAAAGGTTAAATGTATCCTCTTGTCATCCATGTGAACCAAAGTGAAAAACATATCTAGATAGTGTGATTCCAACATGTAAAGATTATACTACCAGAGTAACTCCAACATATAAAGATTACGCTATCAATGTAACTCCGACATAAAGATTATACTATCAGTGTGACTCCGACATAAAGATTATACTATCAAAGTGACTCTGACATGTAAAGATCATACTATCAGTGTGACTCCGACATAAAAAGATTATACCATCACAGCGACTCCGACGCATAAAGAGCATGCTATCAGTGACTCTGACATATAAAGACTATACCATCAGTGTGATTCCAAGCAACATCAGCAGCAGAGTAGTTCAGGTTAATGTTCTTTGGCTTGCCAACTCGCAGATTTGCCATTTCTGTGAACCGTTCATCTTCAATGGCGAAAAGTTTGAACACTGAAATTAAAAAAAACGTTAAAATTACATAAATATAAAAATGACCATTAAAATGACACACAGAAAAGAACTAATAAAGGACAATAAAGAAGCTATCTTTCCAAATGTACTTCAGACATACTTTATACATACTAATTTAAACCTACCAAAAATACACCTAACAAAATACAAAATAAATGATGGAAAGATTGTTCGCTTTATGCCTTTTTGTTTGTTTGGTTTGTTTGGTTTGTTTGTTGTTTGTGTTTGTTTTATTGATTATTTGATAATTTAATTGTTTGTTTGATTGATTGTTTGTTTGTTGTCATGTTGATTTAAGTAGCTGGTTGGTTGTTGTCGTTTTCCTCTGTTGGTAAAGTGTTTAAAAATGTTAAAAGTATATGTGATCTATGGTTTTTTTCCCCTGATCAAAGTACTAAATAATGGATGGAAGGCACAACATACTCTCATCCCTCCCTCAGACTCTTGGACACACACACAGTTTGAACAAATGATTCACTTCAACTGAAAGACAAACACACCAAAATACATAACTGAAATGTGCACACACACACACACACACACACACACACACACACACACACACACACACACACACACACCACACATTATACTCACACACACACACACATGTATACTCACACACACACACACACACACACACACACACACACACACACACACACACACACACACACACACACACACACACACACACACACATTAAATAACTCATTCAGGTCAAAAAAGCAGGAACTTTGGGGGAGAGGGGTTGGACCTCGGCAGGCGCAACTGGAGATACACTACCAAAAAAGAGATGAACACAGATACTTCAAGCCAGCTTTGCCAAATTAGCTTTCAACACATGCTTTCCCCTTGGGAAGGGCATATAAACACAGCGACAAAAGGAGCAACACGCAATCCAAAGCAAAAAAGCAAAAAAGAACTTAATCAAGTGATACATGAATGCAGGAATAAAATGGCTGCCAAAAAAGAGGAAAATAACACTCTGTATGCCTACAAGAACAACCACTGCCTATGGGGCTGGTTGTGGTTAGTGTTTTTGATTTGCTGATTGCACGTAGCTTTTACTTTTTACAAGGTGGCAATAGATAACTGCCGTTGATAATTAGCACTGAGTCTGGGTACAATATGTGTAAAAAAAAAAATTACCGTTTCGACCAGCAACAACAGCTTGAGTCATGTCTCTGTTCATGTCCATTGCATTGATGGGCTGCTCACAGTTGATCTCCATGGTGTGATGAGACGGAGACACTGGCCATGAGAAACAGAATCACAAATATCAGTGTCAAAAACTTCTCAGGCATACATGATACACTTCATAAAGTCAAACCTACAATGTACAGGTCCAAGAGTCAAGAGCCTATAAATACCAGTGTTAAATATGTCAACAGTTCATAATAATCTTATGATAGTTAGAATGTTGCCAGAGACACCTGATCCAATTATTTAAAGTATAATAGTAAAAGCTATAGATTTACTGTGCTGTAAAATGAAAACTGTTCATTACATTTAAAAAAGAAATATCTACATTAAAAACCATCATCATCACTGTCAATCTAGAAAACTTGATTTATCATTATGATTATTTTTGTTCTAATTCAGATTTTAAACTACAGCTAAAAAGCTTCATGGCCAGTCACAGAACCTAAAAATAAGCATCATACTGACAATGACAACTTCAGCACTAATAACTTTTCCTGTACATTACAAACTTTTTAACCCTTTGACTCCCACATCCCATTCACCAGCTGCACAAACCTAAGGTGTATAACGTACATACATGTGCATGCATAAATACATACATACATACATACATACATACATAATATATACATAATCAACAGCACACAACACTGTGAAGTACTTTTTGTTCCCAATTCAATTAAATGAAAATTTAAATGGCAAATCCAGATACGCCATAAAAAGCAAAATTCAATTACACTGCCCGGACAAAAAGGTAGAAAGAAACTCTAGGGAGAGCTAGACAACAGAAGGTCTTCAGAGAAGTAACCCCCTTTAGACAAGTGTTTCGGCCCTGAATTCCTTACACTCTCGGGGGGCCGGGCCAATCCAGGTCATGACTCCTGGATGCCCTTCTGCTGTTGTCTATTTTTTTTTTTTTTTCCCACGCCGGGGATCGAACCTGGGCGATTCTGCGCTTCAGAACTGCGGTACGCGGTTTTACCAATGTGCTAACGGGGCACACATCATCTGTAGAGAATTTAATCCTTATGAAGTTCACTTTTTTCGTTCCTCCTTGCCCAGATCCAGCTTGAGCTCCTTTCTGCTGCCTCTGCCATCGCTTTAAGGGCTCTAGTCCTCTTCTTCCCAGAAATGGCGAGTTGTTTCATGAGATCATAAGCGGAGGTGCCCACAAACCCTCTTGCCCCGACCTCTATGGCGAAGATTTTGACCCGCAGACCTGCTTTCTTCAGGGTGCTGGCAAGACCGGCGTATTTTTCGGTCTTGTAGATATGTGCTTCTTCCATTCTGCTTTCGTATGGCACAGTGAGTTCTATCAGAATCACTTGTTTCGAGGAGTCAGAGTGGAGAGCGATGTCTGGTCTCATGCCTGTCTTGCTGATGACATGTGGGTAATTTCTCCACTCTGGGAGGTCTGCTGTACACTCCCAGTCGACTGCTCCATCCAGAAGACCCTTTGGCAATGTGCTGGTTGTCATAGCACTTTCGGGCCAGACCTGTTTCCCTCCTGCTTTGTAGAACATTGTCATAGCAATTGGTGCGTTTGGGGTCATGGTTTTTTCGCTAACCACATCTGTGATCACTTTCAGAACTTGGTTGTGCCTCCATGTATACCTTCCTTGGGCTAGCGCTACTTTGCAAGAGCTTAGGACATGTTCCACTGTTTGTTTCTTCTGACAGAGCGGACATGCTGGGTCGTCTGCTTTCCCCCATTTCACTAAGTTTGCATTCGAGGGGAGCAGGTCATATACAGATCTGAGGAGGAAGCTTATCCTTAGAGGAGCCATGTGCCACATATCGTTCCAGCTGAGACTTCTTTGGAGTGCACTGTCCCATGTTGTCCATTGCCCCTGTTGACCTTGCTGGACTGCCTTCTGCACTCTTTTGACATCTTCTTCTTCCTTCAACTCCTGTATGATCATGTCTCTTTTTTCCTTCCCTTTGGCTTTGGACCACCACTGCATTTTTGTTGCTCCCAGTCCCTGTCTGTTGGTTTGCGTGTGTCCAATTATTTCTTTGATGCTGAGGTTTCTCTTGGCATTGTTTACAGCCTCTTGGACTTTCCACTTTCTGCCAGTTCTCAGCTTTGGATGAACTGATCTCACGATATTGTCTTCCGATTCCTCCAGCATGCTCAACAGTCTTGCTTTTCCAACTTTGTATTCCTCCACTATGGATTTGAGAGGTAGCTTCAGCATTGCTTGACGACAGTAGAATGCAACATCAGTGAGACCAGGTGGGACACCGAGCCATTTTCTTGTGTATTTGTTGATTTTGGCTTCCATTGCTTCGACTGTGCTGGTGCAAATGTCATAGATTAGCAGTGGCCACAGCAGCTTTGGTATCAGCATGAACTGTAGACACCAGACTTTGTATTTGCCTGGCAGTCCGCAGTTATCTATTTTCTTCAGGCCTTCTTCTGCTGTTTGCTTGGTTTCACATCCCCTTTGTGTGTCTTTCAGGGAGTCATCATACCATCTTCCGAGACTTTTTACTGGCTCTTCTGTGACAGTGGGGATGGCTTGGTTGGCTACCATGAATTTGACTGAATCTGCCACTTTTCCTTTTCACAGTGAGAGACTTCGGGATTTCTTAGGTTTGAACCTCATTCTTGAAGAGGCCACCAGCTCATCCAGCTGCTTTAAGATTTGGTGTGTCTCTTCCTCATCCGTGGACAAGACTGTTGTGTCATCCATGAAAGCTTTCAGAGGAGGCATCTGGTATCCATCTCCCAGATTCACTGGACCTGAACTCTTCATTGCAGCTTTCAAGATGACTTCCATTGCTAACACGAACAGTATGGGAGAGATTGCACAGCCCATTGCAATGCCCACCTCTAGGTCTATCCAGTCCGTGGTGTATTCTTTGGTAGAGAACCGCATTGAGAACCCTTGGAAATACTTCCTCAGCATTGTTCGGATGTTTTCTGGGATGTGATACATTTCAAGAGCCAGCTGGATCATATCGTGTGGAACTGATCCATATGCATTCGCCAGATCAAGCCAAACTACGTCAATGTCTCTCTTCTCTGTTCTTGCTTTTTGGATGGCATCCCAAATCAACGTGGCATGTTCCAAGCATCCAGGCATTCCTGGTATGCCTCCCTTTTGGACTGACATATCCAGATACTTGTTTTCAGTCAGGTATTTTGTCAATCTTGCTGCCATAACAGAGAAGAAGATTTTCCCCTCGACGTTCAGAAGTGATATTGGCCTGAACTGATTGATGCTGCTGGAGTTCTGCTCCTTCGGAATGTACACTCCTTCAGCTCTCATCCATTGGTCGCTGATCTTCTGGTTCCTCCATGCTGATCGAATCATCTTGTGGAGCCACTCGAGCACTTTTGGGCATTTCTTGTAGAGCAGGTATGGTATTCCGTTTGGTCCAGGTGCTGACTTGGCTCTGGCTTTCTTTACTACGTTCTTCACTTCATCCAGTGTTGGTGGTTTGTTATTGAATTTTCCTTCTGGCGCTGCAGGCCAAACCAGATTCTGGATTTCAAGTGGTGCCTCGCGCTGAGAATCGGAATATGTTTCCCTGAGATGCTGCTCTAGGGTTTCCTTGCCCACTGTGAGAGTCCCTGATTTGGGTTGTTCAAACAGCTTTCTTGAAAAGTCAAAGGGATCTTTGAAGAAACGATCTTGAGTCTTCTTCTTTTTGCTCTTTCTTCGCCTTGCTGATTCCACTTTGCTGAGAGCATTGTGTTTGGCCTTCAGATCTTTCCAGAGTTCCAGGAGCCCTTGCTTCTCGAATTCTGAGGCAGTTTTCATTCGCTTTTTAAGCTTCCTTTTCTCCCTCCGGATGCTCTCCATCTGTTGCTGTCTTCTGGATTTCTGGGGAGGCGTTTTTGTCTTTGGCTGCTTCACTCCATAAGTGTCCCTGCAGATAGAGTATATGATGTCTCCGTATGTGTCAAGTTTGTGTTCCAGCGTACTGTTCCCTATTAGCGCATTCAGCTTAAGGACAAGTTCCTCATCTAATTTCTCCCATTGTTCTTTTGCACCGGCAGGCGGCAAATTGAGTTTTCCACGTTTGGCGTTAAGAGCTTGTGCAAAATCCGCATCAGAACCGTCAGCGTGGATGTCCTTGGCACTATGGTTTAATTCCTGGCCTTGGTCATCCAACGTCTCACCTGCTATCGCAGTGTGCTGCTGCTGGTTCGTATGTGTCTTCAAACAGCCCATTTTTGTCCTGTGGATCTTCATGCCGCGTTTGGTGGTGAATCTCCTTCCACACGCACACGGAAATTCCAACTGGTCATTAATCATGGTCCGTTGTGCGTTTCCAGTCGTGATGGAGTCAGTGCCGATGGATTCATCATTCTCTCCCCTTTCGGTGAATCCTGGGAGCATCTTTCATTTGAAAAACTCGTGGCATGTTATCAAAGGCAAGGTGGGAAGCCAACCCACAAAGCCCGCAGATCTAGTCTTTCCCAGTGTCCTTCGGTCTTTCCCGAATGTCCTCCGAACTATTCCCGGAAGTCAATGGACTGACCATGTGCAGGTAGAAAGAAACTCTAGGGAGAGCTAGACAACAGAAGGTCTTCAGAGAAGTAACCCCCTTTAGACAAGTGTTTCGGCCCTGAATTCCTTACACTCTCGGGGGGCCGGGCCACATCCAGGTCATGACTCCTGGATGCCCTTCTGCTAAAAAAATATTAACTCATTGACGACGCGGCTAAATAGACCCCGGCAATTTCCTGAGACGCACTATTTTTAGCAGTTTACAAAAATTCTGAGCCCCTTCTATTTGCAATAAAAACATAAAGTTATACATTTTTAGAAAGCTCATTATGTCTACTTTTTAGAAATGAAATCAACCTGTATGAGTAATTCAGGTAAACTTTCCAAAATGTCAGGTCAAAATGCTATGTAAATGCAAAAAATAAAAAAGTTCTGAAGTCCAAATTTGTACACATGCAACATTATGAAATCAGTTCATTGTCAAATATTTTCCTACCTTTAGTCTTTTTGGGTCAAATGATGGCAGGAGAAGCTTTGAACAGCAAAATTTCAGTCAGTTTGATCCTTTTCATACTAGTCACTTATGCCACAAAATAAAAAAAGATTATCAGTCACAGTCACTTGGGGTACGGCAAAAACAAGCCCAATTCAGACACGGAAAAGTGTTGGCAGACAGTCTAAGGGAAGGAACTGTGTAGTGGAAGGTTACAACTTGATGACTGGTTGATTTCCCTTGAATAGCAAGGCTGCTTCACAGAGTGAAAATTAATTACGTCTGCCGCTTCCCTGGAAGCGGCATGTCGTTTATGACGTCACAGACGGCTGCTTCACATGAAGCGGCTCATCGTCAATGAGTTAACCTATCACTATATCAACAGTTTTATTTGTCAGCTTTGAAATAATCATGGAGTGAAGCACAGCAATTAATTCCATCTTTGAAAAAGAAAGCAGAGAAGCAGACAGATAGAAAGGTAAAAACTGCCACGATACCTTTGTCTTGCACCACTTTTGTCATGGAATGTACAGCAGCCTGCATCTTGCTCACTTAAATACTGCTTGTGCTGACAGTCAAAACTAGGACATCACCTTCTTTGGGTGTCACTGCAACACTGTGACAGTTACAATGTACACCTGAAAGAAATAACAACAACATACTGTTAAAAAAATGCAAAACAAGTGCAACTGCCAGGTTCAAGCAAACAGGAATCAGAGAAACATGAAAAAAGAGTCAGAATGCGTATTTAATACAACCAGAAAAGACAGCTGCAAATTTTCAGCCAACTGGCCTTTGTCAAGGGTAAATCACTAAATGTAAGATCACAAACGAGCAAAAAATAATACAAAAATGAGGAGAAAGATAAAACTTTCCTGCTGCTTCGTCCAGTGGGAAAAAAGGACTACAATAAAATCATAATGTATTTGTGAGTAATGGTAAAAACTGGGGAGGGGGGGGGGAGGAAAATATGATGTCTGAGGGGAACTGAGATGAATTCTGCAATTTGACAAGTGGTCATGCCATATTAGTATTGTTTTATCCTGAAGAGGGTCCAGAGTTAAAACTATGAAAACTATGAATATGATGCATTAGCTAAGAGTAATTTTTTGAATGTAAGTATGTTAATATTAAATAATGCATAAATATACATGTGTACATGTGTACACTCATATACACACATATCCATACATACATACATACATCAGGGATGGGAATTGCACAAAGTGGTTGGGGAGTACAAGAGTCATGGCACACCTTACGTCACGGCGCATCTCAAACTTGTGTATGTAGATTTATATATGTATACGTGTTTTGTGAGTGTATTTGTACAGTATGTATTAATATGGTGTGTGTGTGAGTGTGTGTGTGTGTGTACTTGCATGGTGTGTGTGTGTGTACTTGCATGGTTGTGTGTGTGTATGTGTGTACTTGCATGGTGTGTGTGTGTGTTGTTGTATGTATGTGTGTAGCCATCTTGAATGGAAGTAACGCGCATCGCGCGAGATCTCGGCAATTAACGTGATGTCTTGACTATCCGGCCACTTGCCGAGTAACAGCGGACCTTCTTTCGCTGCACGCAGACGATTCTCCCAGAATTGTTCGGTGTGAGAAAGGGTGACGCGATTTTCTGAAAAAACTGCTGATCGGCAGCATTACAGTTTACTGTAAAGTCTTACATCGGCTTGGCTCACACTGCTACCGGTATGCAAGCAGACGATTTTTTTTTTCTCTTTTTCAAAACGGCTGGGCGTACGGCGTAGAACGTGGGGCGCATAGAAAATACGGCTGGGGCGTATATACGCCCAGACGCGTACAATTCCCATCCCTGATACATACATACATGTATACATACATACATACATACATACATACATACATACATACATAGACAGACCTACACTCATGCATACACATAGATAATAGATCTATACACACACATCCCCCCATATAAACATAAGAGGAAATATAAGCATACAATCAACTGAATGGGAAAAGTACACCATCAAGAGGTATGGCTGATGTAAATGGATCATGCCTAGTGCAATGAATCCAGTTTGACCTTGGAACAGAAGGAAAACATTCTAAACCAACAGCCAAGAGGCTGAAGGGAAAACCAGAGTCCCCAAAGAAAAAAGCCTTAGACGCGGCCTAGCCGGTCTTGTGAATTAAAACAGACACTTCAGCCTGCAACCAGTGCACTATCAGCAGTTGGTGGATAGGATGCCAGAGTCAAAGGACTAACCCTTTGACTCCCACATCCTATCAACAAATGCAAAAACTTAACCTTTTAACCTCCTCACCCTATCCACCAGCTTCCTGCAAGAAGCTGGTGGATAGGATGAGGAAGTCAAAAGATTAAATTTTTGCTTTCCTAGCATGGTTTACAATGCAGGATGCTGATGAACAGGGTGCAGGAGAAAAAAAAGGATTAACAAATCAAGATAATGGGCCTTGAAAACATACAAAACTGTAGCCCACGTGACAGTTAAGCCTGTGACCCATGCATTATAAGCCTGGTACTATAACCAACTGAACTAATGGATCACTTTTTCCCTGATATTCTCCATCCCTTTAATTTTTGTTATTTTTCTAAGATACATTGAGGCCAGTATTCCTGCAATTTTCTACCACTGCTATTACTGTCAAATGTAAAGTGTTGCTGCTCAAGTGTACTTTTGAGAAAATGTAAAAAAAAGTTCTGACCAAGAAGAATGTTATTTCAAAGTTCCAAGAGAAAGAACAGACACTTTCACTTCAAATGAGAAGTTATATACAAAGTATCCAACATTCAAATAAGAGTTATAGCAAGCAACACACTTGACCATATAGTAGTAGGGCACATCAGGCCTCACAGTCTTTTTGATCCCATCAATTTTGGTTTATCCTGCAGTTTTTGACTCATAACTGCATTTGCATGACACAGATTTTTTTTTTTTAAATAATTAAATGAAAAAAAAGCTCCCTCTACATCTCTTACTCTCTCTTTATGTATGCTCTCACTCTCTCTCTAGATATACACAAAATACATATATATTTAACACACTTTTTATATATAAATATTCAGTTATAAATATCACACAAAAATGTGCGTCTCTGATGCATGAAACAGGCTGGGTAAGAGAAGAAGATAGTTTCCTCTGAAAATTGGCTGGGGTCCAGGGGCAATGGGGGGTCTGGGGGGGCTTCGCCCCCCAGAAGCTGAAGAATTTCTATAATTTTGAGGCACTATGAATGCATTTCCTGATGGCAAATACAATAATTCAGTAATATTTCCCCTGAAAAAAAATGTTTTCCCTCTGAAACTAGGAGTTCATCTGCTGAAATTAGCGGATCCGCTGAGAGTTACCCAGCTTGATGAAATTCTCATTTCACACTGGAGTCCAGGCCTGAGCATCATTAAAACACACCAAATTTTACTGTGAAGCATTTATTTTCCACTGTAGCCACTATAACTTCAAGCAGCACATCACACATGTGCACTTTCATCCAGTTTGTTACGATCTTTGCAATGGAAACATTATGCCTAAATTATCCTTGTGGTTTTAGTTTTTGGATTGTTGAACAATTTCTATTTGGGAAACCTTTTTCTAGTGAAAATTAGAATCTTCAAAACAGCCTACCATTGTACCAAGTTTGTGATTTAAAACGAGATCATATGATTCAGCCAAAAGTTGCCCCGTCTTGTAAAACTATTAAAAGTGGGCTTTTTCCCATTTAAATCAATGAATCTGTAAATAAAGAAAGGAGTGTTTTATGAAGCCTGACTGTCATTTACACTTCTTTTCTTATCAATTTCTGTCTCTCTCCTTGCATGTGTAGGTGTGTGTATATGTGTGGGTGGGTGTGTATGTGTGTGTGGTGTGTGTGTATGTGTACTGATGTGTGTGTGTGTTGATGTTCATTCATTCTTTGATTTAATGTCTTGTGTGTGTGTATGTGTGTGTGTGTGTGTGTGTGTGTGTGTTCAGGATTTCAGTTCAATTTTAGCATTCATAAGTATTCATGACCCCCTAGATATCCTAGTGACCCCCCAAAAATTCAGATGCGAATTTTGCACATCCAATATGACCCCTACATATAAGAGACAGACAGACAGACAAAGAGAGACAGAGACAGAGAGACAGACAGAGAGATAGAGAGAAAGAGTAGATATGTACATACATTAGGTATATATAATTTACATCTGGGCCAATAGGTCTAGATATATAGACATAGGCTATGCCTTGCGTGTGTGTGTGTGTAGGGGGGTGGAGGTAAATGCATGTGTGTGTATGTATTGTGGGGTGTGTGTGTGTGTGTGTGTGTGTGTGTGTGTGTGTGTGTGTGTGTATGTGTGTCTGTGTGTGTGTGTGTGTGTGGTTGTTGTTGCTCCTTTGTTGCTGGGCAAATGTAAACTTTACCCCCCTTTTTTCTGAGTATCCGAAATCAGGCTGTTCCGCCTAACTCCCTTAACACTATGAACAGTGATTGGTCACAGCACTAGCCCTACCCTAATCCTCACCATTTTATGAGCTTTGTGTACCAAATTTATCAATGATATCCTGCAGTGGGAGTTACATGGAACAATCATATTTTCCTATTGTTGCAAGTAATCTCTTCTTAATGCTGATTCATTCAACATAAATTTCAATTTGCATTCATGACAATTCGATCTAATTGTTATTGATACTGCTGAAGAAGAATCAATTTAAAAAGAAAATAAAGTAAAACGGATAGGGCCTTGGCTGTTTTAGTAAACATACACATTTCTGGTAACGTTTCCGAAGTTCTCTAATAATAAATATATTCAAAAATCATGTCTTGGGTTTTAGACTCCCTAATTTTTACGAACTTACAATATGTAGGCCTACACCGACCGGAATGACTGTCAACCTCTCTGCGGCCTACACATCTATTACGGTATTACTAGTGTTGACGTTCAGTCATGTGGAGGAGGCACATGTCAACAAAGTCATTTGTGCCGATGGCTGCCAAGTCCAATCCCGCTGCGTCCGCACAAACACCAACTTTACAACAATTTTTTTGCACTAGGCAACCATTTTATTCCGCTCGCCACGCTGGTTATAATTCACTGTTCGAACAATGAGAAATCAGACGAAGAAAGGTGGGCAACATCACAGCACATCAATGTTGTGGCAGTGTTCCCAGAAAAGGTGAACTCACAATCTAAACATTGCGTATTACGTCATGAATCTATGCGTTGTTTGCACCTAAGCTACCACAACATTCATTCTCCAATCCTTTCACAGAAGGTGCTCAATCGAACCAAAGTTGTCATCATACTATGTCTTCGTTTAGGCCTATACTTTCAGAGTAAGGACAGCAAATGACTTGGTTATGGAACTGGTTTTTTGTTTGTTTGATGAGTAATTATGAAAATTTTCAACTATACTTATATGGGTATATTTCCGACACTGCAATATCTTTATTTTACTATGTATTTAAAATTCCTTATTGAAAATAATGCAGTGGCAAATAATTCCTGTTCCTGTGTGGGCCTATCACTTCCTGTTTCAAAAGACATCGCGCGTGTTGACGGTTTTCAAGCAAGTCTTTTTGTTTCGAAAAATTGTTTGAACAATGAACCCTCAGAAGTCACCAAGTCTTCCTCCGCAGACTTCACCTGGTATAACGTGGGGTTCTCCTGCATTACTACCGAGTGCTAGTTTTCCTCCTATGAACCAACCGAGAATGATGACACCACCACATACACAGCAACTCGACACACGGCAAAGGTTTGAAAGGTCGTCAACAACAACGTGTGCAGGAGCAAGATTGTTTGGGCCAGGCTTTGGACCGAGATCTCCGCAGATGGGAATGTCTTCTCCTGGTTCGTTTCGTACACCTCAACCTCAGCGACAATCTCCGTACACACCCAGGGCAGCTTGGTCAGACAATAGGGTACAGAAAAGGAACCCCCGGTTTCAGCAAAGCCATCAAAGAGTAAGTCTCTCTCTCTCTCTCTCTCTCTCTCTCTCTCTCTCTCTCTCTCTCTCTCTCTTTCTCTTCTCTCTCTCTCTCTCTGTGCGTGTGTCTCTCTGTTTTGTTTCAGTTACAGATGTTCTAATTAATGCATGACCTGTTAATTAATTAACAGGTATTTGCCTCAGCCAGATATATATACGCAGGGCTGCCTACTACCCCAGAACATGGTTAGACTATTTACTAATTTAGTCTCTAAAATGGTCTAGGCTACACAGGGGATGGGGGTGTTCTGGAATTTTTTTTTTTTTTCTGTCCCAGAAAATCTCAAGATGGGTCAATCAACATGCCTTGGCAATTCTTCACATCCAGTAATGACTACAGGCACAGTCCCATAGACAATGACTTCACAGCATGAAAGGAAAACTTTTCATTCCTTTATTGGCAGGTTGCACATATGATGTATATGGTGTCTGTCATCTAAACAGTGGTGCTGTTCACATATGGTTTTTGGTTGGTTGGTTTTGTCTTGTTTTGTTGTTGTTATTGTTTGGGAGTTTTTGTTTTTTCATAGTATGACTAGTTGACACTTAGTGCACTTGTCTAATGTGTGTCCCTGGAATGCTCTGGAAAGCAAAATTAGGGGTAGGCAACCATGTAAACTATCAAATGTAAATTATTGATATGCCTAAACTAAAAGTGTGCCACTGAACATGTAAACCCGATATTTGCAGATTTTGCTTTTTATGGTGCTATGTAACCCGATATTTAATTACACATACTGTACCGTGGCTCACTGACGCAATAAGCGGCAGCGATTTGCCATTCCTGCCTCATAAACAATAAAGTCTGAAGGGACCATAACTCTGAGAGTATCCATGTCTTGCGCATGCGCATGTGCTCTTCCTCTTTTCTCGGCAGCCATCTTCCACCTCGCCTCGTACTCTCTGAGCAGCTAAGTATTTTTCGATTCTCGTTGCTGTTTTTGTGTCTTGCCTATGTTTTCGTTTAAGGGAGAAACTTATGTGAAGCGATTGGGTGGCAAAGCGAGGGTTAAGAAGATTTTGTCCGCTGAATTCTCCAACCCACAGACTGGTGGTTCGACCGGCGCACCAAAACCCGCTCTCTCTTCATCTTTGTCTCTCCCTTCCACGTCTTCTCTCTCTCACTCTCTCGAGTCATCGCAACTCAGCTACGGTTCTGTTGCGGTGACCACGAGCCCTCAACTCAGCTGCGGCTCAGTTGACTTTTCGTCTTTTTTTTTTTTGCGGCCTTCACACTGCCCATCACAGTTATCGACTTAACTGCGGTTCTGTCAATTCTGTGCTCACCCCCTTCGTACAGCTCAACTCCGGTTCTGCTGATACCGTTTCAGCCCCTATGGCTGAAGGGGACTTGGGTATGGGTCTCCTTCGGGAGGCAGGAAGGCCAGCACTTTGACTGAAACTGGCTCACCCCCTGGTTCGCCAGGCGGGACACCCCCTGGTTCGCCAGGTGGGCCAAGGGAGACAACCCCCCTATTATGGGCGTCAGATCGTCGATCCACCCTGGTTGCCTCCCTTCCCCGCAGCCTGCTGCTGCCCCCGCCCCAACCTCTGTCCCATTCCAGACAGAGCACTTGGGCGCCTTGGCAAATACCAAGCGACCCACGGCGGGCTGGCACCTCTCTGTCCCATTCCGGACAGAGCACTTGGCCGCCTTGGCAAATGCCAAGTGGTCCCCAGCAGGCTGGCCCTTTGGGCACTGGGGAACCCCCGACCCACGGGGACCATTACCCGCGGGCGTCAGACCATAGGTCCGCCCCGGCTGGTCATCACAACTCAACTACGGTTCTGTTGCCATGACCACGAGCCCTCAACTCAGCTGCGGCTCTGTTGACTTCTTGTCATTTTGTGGCCTTCACACTGCCCCTCACGGTAATCGACTCGGCTACGGCTCTGTCGATTCCGTACTCGCCCTCTCAGTACAGCTCAACCCCGGTTCAGCTGCTACTGTTTCAGCCCCTATGGCTGAAGGGCGACACGGGTATGGGTCTCCTTTGAGAGGCAGGAAGGCCAGCACCTTGACAGAAAATGGCTCACCCCCTGGTTCGCCAGGCGGGACGCCCCCTGGTTCGCCAGGCGGGCCAAGGGAGACAACCCCCCTATTATGGGCGTCAGATCATAGATCCGCCCAGGTTGTCTCCCTCCCTGCAGCCTGCTTGTGCCCTCAACGCAGCTGCGGCTCTGAAAAAGGCTCACCCCCTGCTTAGCCAGGTGGGTCATGGGTGACAACACAGTGAACACCCCTGAGCGGGCGTCAGACCGAGGTCCGCCCCGGCTTGGTCATCACAACTCAACTACGGTTCTATTGCCATGACCACGAGCCCTCAACTCAGCTTCGGCTCTGTTGACTTTTTGTTATTTTGCGGCCTTTACACTGCCCCTCACAATAATCGACTCAGCTGCGGTTCTGTCGATTCCGTACTCGCCCCCTACGTACAGCTCAACCCCGGTTCAGCTGCTACTGCTTCAGCCCCTATGGCTGAAGGGCGACATGGGTATGGGTCTCCTTCGGGAGGCAGGAAGGCCAGCACTTGGGCAGAAAATGGCTCACCCCCTGGTTCGCCAGGCGGGCCAAGGGAGACAACCCCCCCTATTACGGGCGTCAGATCCACCCAGGTTGTCTCCTTTCCTCCCCTGCAGCCTGCTTGTGCCCCCGCTCCAACCTCTTTGTCCCATCCGGACAGAGTGCTTGGTCGCCTTGGCAAATGCCAAGCGACCCACTGCGGGCTGGCACATCTCTGTCCCATTGTGGACAGAGCGCTTAGTCGTCTTGGCAAATGACAACCGACCCCCAGCAGGCTGGCCCCTTGGGCACTGGGGATCCAGGGACTCCATCGGCTCAGCCCATGACGCCTCCCATGGCACCGTACATGGCGCCATGGCAGCACTTCCCATCTATGGGATTTCCCCTTGCCTCGTTCGCAGGGTATACTTGGTGGCCCTGCTTTATGCCCGGCGCCCCACCCACGCAGGCGTCTGCCTTGACCACCCCTCTGGATCCCACCCCCCCCCCCCCCCCCCAGGTCGGATTCCTCCCCAAGGGGACCTCCCCGGGGCTTCTGACCCCAGTCCGTTTGGAGTTTGCCCACACTTGGGCACTCCACAGTCCATCGCCTCCTCTGTAGGCGGGCCGGGGGTACACTGACTCCACAGCCCCAGCCTCCCCTTTCCTAAAAGAGTCAGGCTTGGTGGCTGACTCGTTGAGGAGGGCCCATAGCAAGGTGAGGGGCACTGAGGCACAGGACATCCTTCCAGGCTCTGTGCCCGACTTCCTTGGAGCTCTGGCTTACGGGAAATTCCTGAGGCCAGAGAAACTCCCTTTCCACAGAGTGGTCCTCACGGTCCATGAGGCCATTCCAGAGTCGCCACTCTCCCTCACACAGGATAACCTCCTCTTAGCGCAAGAGAGGTCTCAGGCCCAGCAGCGGCATATCTCCCTCTCGCAGCGCTGCCTGGCAAACTGGGAGGAGACTGCCAGGAGGGGTCTGGAAGTGGATCCAGTGGTGGGTTCCTTCTTGGTGTGGTCTGGTGTCCGCTCTTCAGGACCCAGACTACGAGCCCGCTTCTCTCCGTCAGTCACCTGTCACTCCCGCAATGGTTGCTTCCATTCACTCCATGGCGGAAAGACCTCAAGCACTCAACCAATGCCCTTCGCCAGATTGTACCTCAATTCAGTCCTGTCAAGGCCAAATGCAGTACTCTTACCATCTTTGGTCACCCGCTCTTCATCTGCCAGAGCTTCCTCGAGAGCTGTGCCACTTAGGTCTGGTTCCCTCTTCGGGACCCACGTGCAGGCCACTATCAAGAGTCAGGACGAAATCAGGAGGGACCTCGCCCTTCACTCTGGTCCCGCTTGCCCCGCAGCAAAGCGCCCTGCTCCGGCGGCTCCCCCACCTTCCAGGGGCCTCCACAGGAGACGTTTTGCGCCTCCTTCAGCCCCAAAGGGGCTAGGGCAAGCACACCCCCCCCCCCCCCACGCGATCCTGTGGGCAGTCTGTCCCGACACATTAGACACTTTCAGGTCCATCTGTGATGCCTTGCTCCCGGACGATTGGGGGATGTCCATTGATCTCAGATATGCGTATACCCATCTCCTTATTCACCCAAGGGACAGGACGTACCTCCAATTCGTTTCGAGGAACCGATTCTTCCAGTTCAGGGCTTTTCCCCAGGGTTGCTTGGGACCAATCATCAGTGAGCAAATGGCACTCCTGGTCCCGGTTAGCCCAGGGAGTCCATATCACACACACCCCTCCTCAGCGGACTTGTTCACGGATGCGTCCTAATCCGGGTGGGGGGCCTACGTGGGCCTGCTAACAGCAGCAGGTCAATGGTCACAAGACCTCCTTTCCTGTCACATCAACATTCTGGAACTGGAGGCAGTTTTTTCAAGCCCCCAGAGACTTTCTCCCCTTTCTTAAGGGAAAACATGTTCGCACCGACACGGACAACACTACTATGGCTTGTTACATCAACAAGCAAAGGGGCGCTCGCTCCCACTCCTTGTCTTGGAGAGCGGAACAGCTTCCACTCTGGTGTGTAGAACAATCCTTTCAGATCTCAGCGATGCATGTCCCGGGAAAGATGAACATACTTGCGGCCTCCGTCCGCAGCTCCCACAGGATTCTTCCCTTAGAACAGGCACTGGTCTGTGCAGTTCTGCAGCCAGTGTGGGCAGCGTGGTCCAATTCACAAGTGGACCTGTTTGCCACCAGATTCCACCGCCGCCTTCATCTGTAGGTCTTTCCAGTCCCAGATCCTTTGGCTTGGCCCGTGGAATGCTCCGTCCATTCCACGGTCAGTCCTGTCGGGCTACACCTTCCCTCCGTTCCCCTAACTAGGAAAGTTCTGCAGAAGGTGCGGGCAGACTCTGCCACGATGGTTCTCGTGGCGCCTCGATGGCCTGCCCAAACATGGTTTCCGGAACTGCTGCACCTGTTCCATGTGCCTCCAATAAAACACACTGTCACAGACCGGTCCTTGCTTCAACCAAGGTCACGCATTCTGCACAGCAACCGGAGGCTCTAAACCTTCCTGCTTGACTGCTGTGCAGGCCTCAATGTCTCCATTAGGCTTGTCCCCGGCAGTGATCAGCCCTGTGGTGCAAGCACACAGACCGGACACTCAGGGAACGTATAGTGCCCACTGACACAGTTGGCCTTCTGGGTGCTCCTCAACCTTCCAGTCACCCCCGCGCTCGCAGTGGGCCAACTACCACGGCCTTCTTCGTCGGGGAAAAACCTTTTGTCCTCCTCAGTGAAGGGACGCAGGGCAGCCATCTGCAATACCATCAGCCAGTCGGGTAGTCCTTCATTCGCGGACAACCCTGTCCTGCTGGATATTGTCCGTAGGGCTTCCCTTCGGGAAGCCTGACCCCCCGCGGCACCCGGCCCGGGGATCTCCTTCTCGTCCTCTCCTCCCTGGGACTTTCGCCTTAACGAGCCCATCAGGGAGTGTTCTCCCAACTTCCTCTCATTTCGGACGGCCTCTCTACTCACTCTAGCGTTGGGGAGGCACTGTAGCGAAGTGCACGCCCTTGGCGGACTCCCCGGGGATGTTGCTTTTGAACCGGAGGGCTAAATGTCTCTCCGCCTACTCCCGGACTTCTTGGACAAGAACCAGTCGCCAGGTTCTCCTACTCTGTCTATCTCCATCCCCTGACGTCTATCCTTGCTCCGGATGACGAAATCTTCTCGCCAGAAGCAGCACCACCTGTTTCTCTCTTACAACGAAAGCTATAAGAAGGCCATTAGCCACGCATCCCCCTCTCGATGGCTGTGAACAGTCATCAAGGATGCGTATGCCAGGCCGGGCTCAGATTCGGCTGTCTTCTCCCTGAGGCCCCATGAGATTAGAGCATGGGCCTTGTCACTGGCGTTCACTCAGGGCCAGCCCCCTGAGTGTCCTGGACACCACGCATTGGCGTTCTCTGGGCACGTTCATTCCATCCTACCGGCGCGATGTATACCATCTGCGCGACTATAGATCTAGGGGTATCGCTTCCACTGTGGTGGCTCAACACCCCATCTCTGTTGCACGCCCTGACTTGTCTCATTCCTCCAGGCGTTAACCAGGTAAGCCCTCCTTCCGGGTAGCGCTATTCTGCATCAGTGAGCCACGGTACAGTATGTGTAATTAAAAGGAAATTTTCCTTCTAAAATTACGTTTAATCTAACATACTTACCGTGGCTCACACACGAGTTCCTCCCGTCCTCCCCGCCTTCCTGGTTCCTTCCGTTCACAGTCAGGGTCTTGGTTTCCTCGAAAAGAGGAAGGCACATGCGCATGCGCAAGACATGGATACTCTCAGAGTTATGGTCCCTTCGGACTTTATTGTTTATGAGGAAGGAATGGCAAATCGCTGCCGCTTATTGCATCAGTGAGCCACGGTAAGTATGTTAGATTAAACGTAATTTTAGAAGGAAAATTTCCTTTTGCAGATTTTGCTTTTTATGGTGCTTTTACTAGTTTCAGTCAAATAACTTTGGAAATTGAAAATTACATGTTAAAGACTGTGCTTTCATTAGTAGTTTCAACCAAGACTGTGCTTTCATTAGTAGTTTCAGCCATGAAAACTTAGCAAAATTGAAAATCAGGCCTAGAGTAGATGTTAAAGACTTTAAATATATATGGGAGTCACAGTTGTCATGATTTTGAAACTCTTCAGCTATTTTTGGCCACAGCTACAACTGGTTGGCTGGTTGTGTCTGTAGCTGGCTTTTTCCAGACTGTGTCTTAGTTGCATTTTCATTACCTTTGCACCGATGTGGAGATGTAATTCTGAGAAGTTCTGTATGGTGCATTTAGGGAAATGTGCAAAGAAAAGTTTTGAAAAAGAAATTCTGGATCAACATTTGCTTCACTAATGTTTATGATTGAAGAGTTTATTTGGTTCCATGCATTCCAACCAATCTGCCGTCTGTTATCTGGCAGACATTTTGAGCCTGAGTAAAACCTTATACTAGTTATAGGCTGGCAAGGCCTAGAAAATTGAATTGGAAGGGGAGGGGGGGGGGGAGACAACCTATGAAAACACTAACTAAGCTGATAGTGATACCACCAGAATGATTAAAGCATTAAGCTTGGGATTATGAACAGATCAGTTTTTATGTTGCAGGCTGGGATAAGGCTAAAGATACATTTTAACAGTAGTCATATGTAAATAATATAGAGAGTCCTGCTAGCATGCAATGCTAGATTTATGTTGTTCATATAGATGCCTCAGGTGTCATTAAAAGCACACTTAAGACATTATACAGCTCCAGCACTTTGCGTAGCTGAACTTAACAACTCAGTTGCTTTTTCCTGGTCTTTAAAGACAAAATTTAGTCCTTCATTGTGCTTATCATCTTACATTACAAAGTCGTTAGCAATAGCAACAGATATTTTGTATGCACCCTTTCTCTTTCCTGAAGCCCAACTGTGTGAGTGTGTCAGTGAAAAAGAGTTCCAACTTCTGTCTAATGCAGTACCAAAATGTTGGCACATACTTTGCCAACATGGCTAAGAGAGAGTGACAGTCCTTTGTAGGCTATATGTACACCAGTTTTCTGGGACTTTCCTATCTCTCCAATGACTTTTGGAGTATCAGATCTGTTTACCATCAGCATTTGCTGCATGTGTATTGTGTGACTGGGTACTGAAATGTGTACTGTCTGATGGTAATGTGTACAACATGAATATTGCCATCTGATGACAAATCAGCAAACTGCAGTGTTCAGTGGTCATGACTAAACAAACTTCATTTTGTTTTTGCTGGTCATGAATATTTTTTAGTTCTTGCTACAAGTTACAGTCAATCCTTCAAGATTTCTACAATCCACTCACTCTCTTGTCTGTTTTATAAACATGTTGATGAAAGTTCAGTGGAATCACTGAACAGCACACATAGGGCTAAAATGTTTATAAAATAAAAGTTTCAAATGTACAAGCATATAATGATGCTGAAATGTGTAGGCTCTTGTACCCAAGCATACAGTAAACAGGTCAGAAATATTGTCGGTAGCCATGTGATTGCTGTCAGCACATGCTGCAAACTGTGTATGAATATGGTTTCTGGCATTTTAATTCCATCTGTTCAGGCAACTTTATTTTGAGAACTGATCTTCTGTGCCAGTGAAACTTCCGATTTTCTAGGAGCTTCAACTCATTACTGTCATAAAAACTTTTTAATCACAATTCTTCTGATACTTTGTTTTACAATGCAATCTTAGAGGGAGTTGTTGTTTACTGATTGCTGTTAGTAACTAGATGACATATCCTTAACCTTTTGATTCCTGCACCCTGTCTACCAGCATCCTGCATTGCCAACCATGCTCTCAAGGCAAAAACTTACACTTTTGATTCCTTCACCCTATCCACCAGTTTCCTGTCTGCAATAAGTTGGTGGATAGGGTGAGGGAGTCTAAGGGATAATCTGTTCTTGTCTTGAAATATAAAAGATCAAGGTGCTTTAGAACTGGTAGGCAAACTGAAACTGCCAAAGCACCAGTTTGGGCTCAACATATACAGCACAAAATGCTGCTATTGCCAGTCTTAGAATTGAAAACGCTTGGGAGTTGGACAGTACTGATATTTCATTTTATTCACCAACTTTCATAAAATGTGGGTTTGGTTTCCATTCATTTTTCAGAATAATCCTGGTGTCAACAAATGGCATGACAGCCCTCGTGGCAGCCCTAATGTCAACCCAGGTGGCAGTGACAACATACAAGATTACTATAGCCCGGCTATGCTGGAGGACCCATGGACTAATGTGCAACCTCGGACTGTTGACTTTTGGAAACAGTGACAAATGACAACTAGAACATGTTCATACCATTGTAACCATCTTTGTCAAGGCAGCTTCCAAAATTGTGCACCGATGTCATGTTTGATCCAGTCATCGACTTCAGTGGGTGGGTGTGTTCTTCATGAACATGGAACGTAGAACTTTACTATCATGATCAAGCTGGCCTGGTGGGTGTTACAATAGAAAGAAACAGCTTGAGTTCAAACTGCCCTCCCACCTCTTCACCAGGGTGAAGTTTCTCCACGTTCCTGTGATGTTCATTGACTTGGATGTAGTGTAAAATATCTAAAACTGCAATCTTGAACCCATGAACATCACCAGTTTGGCATTTTAAGGACTGTCGTAAGTTCTTTCAGTGTGAGGAAAAGGATTTCAAAGCAGCCCTGCAGCATGTGCAGTCAGTGGTAGCTACTGTGTGCTTGAATGAAATGATTTGATTGACTGCATGACAGGAACTGATTACTGGCATATGAGAATATTAGGAATGAATTGGATATAAAATGAATATGTGCTTGTGAATGTCTTGCATCTCATTAATTCTATGAACAGTTACAACTGCGCTTGACGGCAGCTTTTTTGTGTGTTCGTCTGAATGCTTGCAAGAAACTTTAACATATTTATGTGAATTGACTAAGAGTACATGTTTGCCTTAGAACAGTTTTTGGTTTCTTTTTAGACTTGATTAAATTAATCTTGTAAAATGTGAACTTACATTGATTGTGCTTGTGTTATTCACCATCCAGTCCCAGCTTCTTCTGTCTACACATGCACATGAAAAAAATAACTTTCTACTTTTCAGTACCTTAAGACAGGAATCATACTCTTCTTCTCAGTACCTGAAAACAGGCTAAGGACATTCATGCTGTCAAGCGACTTTATTTAAACAGTATCAAGAGATGTCCAAGTGTTGAAATATTTCAGATCTTTGCATCAGAATCAAATGGTACCACTGAATTGTCAGAAGTAGACTTGCTGTTCATATTCTTTTGTCACAGTGGCTTTACCGTGTGAAACTCTGGTTGCTCTCCCCTTTGAGAATATGTCACTAGGGAACAGCCCCACCCAAGGCAAAAAGGCTAATTGGCCTGAATCAGTTAATGGGGAGGGACCTGGGAAATCAACCTCTCCAATGTTTTATACCAGGACAGTCGGGCAATGCCCTGCTCTTCATGATTTTCAACTGCTTGAGATCTATGTGCACAGGCCAGAAGACACACGGGTCCATCTGTTTTTTGTTTTTGTTTTTTTCCCCCCTTTTTGAAGGACTAGACTTCAGTTCGATTTTTTGGTCAAACTGTGGAGAAAAGTCAAGGCCTCAGCTGGGAATGAATCCTGGAAGTGGAACCTTGAGTTTAGAGATAGGCAGGCTAACATCTGAACCATTGTGCCCTTCTCCTCTCACAATTCTCCCCACCACCACCCCACCACCCTTTTTTTTTTTAATATATATGATTTATGTGTCCAAGGGCCTCGTTTTTCCTGCATTTTCACTCCCTTGGTCTATTCAACATGAGATTTTTCCAGATTAGCAGAGAGGGGTATCTGTCAGTCTATGAACAAAGAGTGTTGGCAAATATGTCTCAACTGTCTGGTTTGTGAATGTGTGTGTGTGTGTGTGTGTGTGTGTACATGTTAATGTGTGTGGGTTGTCCATCTCTTTTATTATGAAGTGGTTTGGAGTTCGTTCAAAAGAGATGCATCGCATTCTGATGATTTCACATGTATGCACTCCACTCAAATCTGCCGGCAATAATATGGCAGACTCCCTGAGCCTGCACAAAATCCTACTGGGGTAGAAGGACCCATTATACATTTAGCTGACACCACCAGAATGATAGAACCATTTAAGATGGGCAGTGAACAGGCTGGTTTTTAATTTTGCATGCTGGGATTGAAGTTTTAATTTAATTTTTCTTTTGGAAATGCAGAAAAGGAGACAAGAGTAGTTTACAAAGCACTGCTATATGGATTTTGTCCTAAAAATAAATGTTCCTGATTTGAAGATCTATATCTTAGCTGGTTTTTAAACTATTTGTTGATGGGAAAATATGTGGTGCTGTTGGAAATTGGATTCCGTTCCTGCAAGCTTTATCAGGGAGAGTAAATAAACATACATGTCCTAGGATTTCTCAGTCATTCTGACTTGTAGATTTTGACAAATTCAGACCACATGCAGTATCAAATACAATGCATGGCTCCAGATACATCTGGTCTAAATAAACATGGTCCTGTCCAGTATTTAAACTGCTAACAACAATCCAAGACTTGATATTTGGCTACACTTAGATTAAATATATTTTGAATCAGATTTCAATTGTATGTTTGATGCCTCTGAAAAGCCCATGACTTGAAAATTAATCAAGACATTTGCTTTTCAAGATAAAATCAAATCGAAAGTAAATTTCACACATTCATCAAATTCCTCAAAATAAAACAAGACACACAGACCTTGTCAGGTCTTAGCATTTGTGCAAATGTGCATGTCCTGTCATAATAATGTTCTGTATGTGTGTGTGTTCTTTTTTAGTTTTGTTTGGTTTTGGTTTTGTTTGCTTTTTTCTTTTCTGATTTTTTTTTTGTTTTTTTTTCCTAGTTTTATGTCATAATTGCAGCTACACTTTGCTATTATTGTAGGCCTACTGTGATACACATGTATGATCCCCCCCCCCCCTTCCCTTTTTTTTTCAATTGTTTGTTTTTGGTGTTCTGTTTTTCTTGGATGCATGTGGTTTGGTTTTGCCTGCACTGTGTTGCTGTGCAGTTTGCAAGCTCTATCTTCAGAGGGTGTGCATGCTGGGTGTTTTCGTGTTTCCATGGGTCACCGGATGCTGGCATGGTGTGCTGGATCTTTGTAGCACATCCTTAATGTTCTGCATGCATGAAGGGGGGGGGGGGGGGGGGGGCAAGTATGATTGGGGTGGGAGGGGTCTCTACCCTTTGCCCACCAACCAGGAGGTGCCCGGCCAAGAGTGGGCTCTGACCCCTCAGGTCGGAAGTCTGGCAACTTGGCAGCTTGATTATAGTGTCTCTCAATGAATGTTGTTTGTAAACTAAATGACTGATAAAACCACAGATCTGTGAACCCAGAAGAAGTAAACATGGCCCTCTTAGTATTATTACAATCAAAATTTTCTATCATAATAATATCAGAGGGCTTCAAGTATAACAAACATCACACCACAGGCATCAAGGATGCACTATAGATACCCATAGAGTTTGGTGGATCTTGCAGATGTGCTGTAATTTGTGGCAGAGGTCCCTATTTTACCTTCAATGTCTTGAACATTGTAGGAGTGTGCATCATACATATGACTGACTGTACACAGCTACTGCAGACATTCACTGATATTGTGATTTTTCTGGTCAAAACAATCGCATAAAGATTTTTGAATCTGTCAATTCCCTCATAGATTTCTTGACTAGTTGGGGGCCCAGATGCTTTCAGTGTATTACCTTTAGCTGAAAAGTGTTAAAGCTGTTCTCTTACCACTCCATCCCAAAGTTGCAGGGGGATCTCCTTTTTGAGGATTTTTGGGGACATCCTATTAATGTGTAGTAGTTTGTTCAGTCACTGATAAACCATCATCTATTGAGCTACAATTGTGAAAAATGAACCACTACCATCAGAAGGCAAAATCAATCACATTTAACAAAACAAAAACAGACAAGGAACAACCAATCACCGTGTGTGTTAAGAAAATGAGTATCCTATCTTCTTGAAAACATGTAGGCTACACACTTCTATTGACTTTGTACATGTATATATCTATGTATATGTATAAAGGAGTGCTTGATGATTTATATACTTGACATATGATATAGATGCATACATACACATGTATATATGTTCCTCCATTACTTCAGAGCTGTTATTCTTGTTATGAAGTCATCGATTTTTGGAACATGCATAACAAAAGACATAACGATCCCATCCTTTTCACAGAATGACACAACATTACCTGAATTCTGCTTATGTAAGTTTCAAACACAAATACTCGCACATCAGGTTTTTAGTTTTATTGCCTTTTCAACAATCAGCCAACTCGTAGGTTTCATTCACTCACTTCTTTAAATTATTACCACCACCTCCAGTACCACTGTACTGTACATCAACAGTTAATAACAATTAGCTTTGTACCAAGCTAATAGGAAATTTTCCTTCTAAAATTACGTTTTATCTAACATACTTACCGTGGCTCACGCATCAGTGAGTCACAGTAAGTATGTTAGATTAAACGTAATTTTAGAAGGAAAATCACAAAGTTTACTTCATTCCTAGCCCCCAACACTATATAATAACAATATTATAATAAAATATGGTTGATTCTGCCCCATTTTGGTTTGCTAACTAGAAACTAAAATGAAGTAAAGGAAAAATTATATGCAAGATGATAATGAAATCAAAGACATCATATATATATATAGATCTACAAGGTTTCTTTTATGAAAGAAAACACTAGCAATTATATGTTAAATAAGACTTAGTAGTAATACTGTTAATGCAGTTTGTGTAATGGTCCAGCCAAGTACAGAGAGGTTATTTCAGAGATGTTAAACTGAACAGGTCAAAACAAAATTATGAAGTATCATTTAAATCTCATATCATTAAACCACCCCATTAAACACATACACACACAAACTCACTCACTCACTCTCTCTTTCTCTCTCTCTCTCTCTCTCTCTCTCTCTCCTTCTCTCTCTCCCCATCACAGCCATTTCAACCTGACCAACCGTCCTTGCCTTAAAAATAGACTGGATATTACAAACAAGCCACCAATCTTAGTTAAAACTTGATAAATATGTATAAGGGATGTCTCTTGCATTGCATCTTTCAAAGTTCTCCAAAATATATTACAAAAAAATCTTAGGAAAATCATAAAAGAAGGAATAAACACAATAATATAATTATACTAAACCGATACAATTCTAACTGGGTATTGATGGGCTTGCTGATCCAATGGATGAGTGTGCATACTGGTCTTCAATACCTGGTGTGGGTCTTCATTTGGGATTCAAAACCGATCCCGGAAGTGCATATTCTGCCTCAAACATGCATGGTAAGGAGTCTGCGGCCCTTGTATTCTGCTACTAGTACTACCAGCCCCTCCTCTACTGAATACCAGCTCTTCTGCACATTTCAAATGACTGTGCCCATGTGCACTGCTGTCTCCAATATTCTCTGTTGCAGACAGTGTCTTCCCCCCAGCTGATGGTACTGACGCCACAGCTGATAATGCTGGCCATCAGTATTCTTGTATGGCTTTAGTGGTCTTCCCTAGTCACCGTTTCCTTGCTTCAGCTCTCTGTAATGAAGCATCTTCCCTTGTCACCGTTTCCTTGCTTCAGCTCTCTGTAATGAAGCATCTTCCCTTGTCACCGTTTCCTTGCTTCAGCTCTCTGTAATGAAGCATCTTCCTTGTCACGTTTCCTTGCTTCAGCTCTCTGTAATGAAGCATCTTCCCTTGTCACCGTTTCCTTGCTTCAGCTCTCTGTAATGAAGCATCTTCAGAATGCAGTTGTCTAGCATGTCCTGTCCAATAAAGCTGGAATTTGACTGATAGGCACTCAATGCTTAGAAAGTGACTTTTCTTCATTGTTCCTTGTTCACCTTGCCTCTACACCTGATAAGCACTGGGAACCTTTAAATGTTGAGGTGACATGCGATTAGAAAAAGGGCTTTAAAAAAGAAATAATTCAACAATATAAAATATCTGATTTTTCACCTCCTAAACACACACATACTTATGCACACGCACACATATTACACCTGTGAGTTCATGTCATGTACAATACCAGACTGAGGAAGATATTTGGGGGGAAACAGACACCAATGCAAAGGCAATTTAAAAAAAAAGTAAAGTGGTGAAAAGAAGACATAACAAACCGTCAGTGGACAAAAAGATATCATTTAAACAAATGAGCCCCTGACTCAATGGACTGATTGAAATATGCAAGAGGCAATGAATATAAGGCTGTGAAGCTGACTTCTAGTTCCAAACCAGTGCTTTAAGACATGAATACTCAGTAAGACCGTATTCTGGTATTGATTATTAGCTTACTTTTCTTCATCCTTCCAGTTTAGACTCTGGTTGTTATGAAAAATTCAAGATGCAACCTGAAAGCAGTAATTACTCATGCAATGAAACATGATTTAAACATGTCTCAATTTTCTTTGGTGCATTTGTGGACTCCTCAAATCAAATGTTTTAGTGTATGGCTAACACTGTTACCACTAGCCTCCCTTGATTGGTGGCCACATGGCATAATCATAAGTCTGTAGAAGGCAGAAAAATTTTAATCTGATGCTCCCTGCTGATTAATGGTTGGCTCTCTATGATTTTCAGTGCTTCTTTGATTTTCGTTCATGGTATTTTTCCATGAGCCTTGGTGTTCTTTTTCTTTACAGTGATCTCCTACTGCTCTTACTGAAGCCCTTACTGAGGATTGGTTTTGTATTCTAGTGTCCAGCAGTCTCACACAGTCCACCATCTTCTGTTTTCCTGAACCCATTCTCAGTGATCACCTGTCACCAGTCAGCATCAAGTTCGATGGTAGCCACAGCAGCAGACATTACAACAACTTTCTCCTCCATTTACTCTGGTCATAACTTTTCTGTGCTGCTTCATAGACCTTCAGACCACTGATGCTAGTGGTGATGTTCATGCAGGAGGTCGTGTGGTCTGCCCAGATTTCTTTTGGCCTCAACTTTTCCTTGTAAAATTGTCATCAGGGATATACTGATGTTGCAGGTTGCATGGCCACTGTATCTCTTTTTTCTTTTTTTTTCTTTTTTTTGTTAATTTCTGCCAGCAGTTGGCACTGAACCCGCGCATTCATCCAAATGCTTTCATTTGTTCTTTTATCAGTCTGAAGCAGCATGTTGAACCACATCTCAGCTGCTTCAATCTTATTTTCATCTGCTTTTCTGTATGTCCAGGCTTCATAGCCAAGTAACAATACTGGCCAGATCAGATATTTTAGAATTCTGATCTCTTAAAGGCTTTTGGAATGCTTCTGTGTTTCCAAATGTTACTTACCTCTTTCCAAAAATCATGTTACTGAGTTGGATATTTTCTGTTTTGCCACTCCTACTCTTAATCTGATGTCTTTAGTACAGATGCCATCAAAAGCTTTAACTGAGCCTGAATACTTAAAATCACTCATATTTTCTAATGCAGCCTTGCTGATTTGAATTTCTCAATATGCTTGACTTTCTTCTCCTTCTAGGTTCATTACTTTCGTCTTCTTGGTATTTAGATTTAGAATTGCTCATTGCCCATTGCGTCCACTCTGTACAGAATTCTTTTCATGCTAATGATAGTACGATCAGCATATCATACTCATAGACTTGTGATGTTTCAACCGCTAATTCTTTTTTTTATCTTTTATTTCTTTGTCTTCAATATCTGCTTCTCTCACAACCTGCTCTATGTATATGTTGAAGAGATGAGGTGAGAAGATGCATCCCTGACATATTCTTTTCCTAATGCTAAAATAGTCATAGTTTTGGCTGTTCCATCTAATTGTTGCTTTTTAGCCATTGTACAGAACTGCAATAAGAGAAATTAGATGTTTGGAAAACCCGTCTTCTTTCACAATCCTAGTGTGATGTAACTGCTGCAGAGTGACCACATGAAGAAATAATGAAACACTTATCAATGTTCGAAACAATTTTACAGTTTAGCATTAAACTTTTATTAATACACTGCTGTTGTGGTTTGGCTTGTGGTTTTTTGTTGTTTGTTTCTTTCTTTCTTCTTGATGTTTTTCCCCTTTTTTTGTGTGTACGTGTTCGAATGTCGCTCTGATGCTCATACACACACTATTTCATCTACAATGTGCAGATGATAAACTGCTGCTTTGTCTGCAAACTCTCTCCATCCCTGGTGGACATGCATGCTTGGTGTTTTTATGTTTCCATGAGCCATCAGACACTGAAAGGAGGATATTTTAGTGCATATCTGATGTTTTGTATGCATACTCACAAATGGGATTTTGGCACTAAAAGGTTTGCACACAATTATGGTGACCTGGGAGATCGGGGAAAAACTTCCACCCTTTACACACCAGATATGAGGTACCCAGGCAGGATCAAACCAGACCTTGCAACTGAAAGTCCAACATCTTACCCACCTGACTACAGCACCTGTCAAAATGTATTTATTGTCAGTGTAAATCAAACTGATGACCACTACTTATCAAGTTTCACATTTGGGACGGGCTCGATTTGTAGCAATCAAAAACCTGTTTCACAAATGAGAGGGGTTCAAACCTTTACTGTTAGCACCTGAAAAGTTTATCATTTTCATGGTTGAATGCATCGCTTCAAATGGAAAAAAAAATTCAGATCATAATCTGTAATTTAGTCCTTTGACTCCTGCACCCTATTCACCAGCTGTAAAAACTTAACCTTTTGATTCCCTCAAACTATCCACTAACATCCTGCAGGAAGCTGGTGGATAGGGTAAGAAAGTCAAAGGGTTAAGTTTTTGCTTTGCTAGCATGGTTGACGATGCAGGATGCTGGTGGAAATCTAAGGGTAGTATAATAAAATTTCCTATGCTGATGTATAGTCCATATGCCTCAAATGGAAAAATACATTCAGGTCATAGTCTGTAAGTTATAGTACTTAAAATGAACTGTTTCCTGTACTTATGATTAGTCTGCAAGTCTCAAATTGGAAAAAAAATTAAGTATTCAAGTACAATTATTTCCTATGTTTATGTTTAGTCCGTAAGTTACAGTACCGGTACAATCAAAAGTCCCTTTTATCAAAGTGGTTTGATTTATGGAACTGTTTTGTAACTCCAGAAATAGGGTTGCCAACTTCCCCTACAAATGGCAAACTGAGGAGATGAATGAGGATGTTAACCCTTTGACTCCCTAGCTGGCCTACGCCTATCCAGCACCTTCCACTAGCTACCACAGAGCTGGTGGATAGGCTCAGAGACTACTGTGAATGATAGTGCTTAGACAACTGAAACATGATCTACACTGTCAAAATCTAGAACACAACTGACAACTCTTAGAATACTTGGACTACTTTCTTTCTAGACTATTTATGTTGTTTATGTTTGTGTGTATGTACGCAGTTATTCTGGAATGTGTATGTATGTATACGTAAGAATTACTTGACAGTATGCACATGAGTGATAGAATGTGCAATGTATTTTCACATTTCAAGTTTCACAAAACACACACACACAGCTGATCCACTTTAACATCTCCAAGAGTCTGCTCTTAAAAGTGACGAAAGTTTGAAGAAGCACCTTGTGAATTTTGGTATACATTACAACTTATACAGTTTAGCAAACACACATGTACATACAAACATCTTCACACTGGCTGACTGTCTCCTTTCTTTTTCTTTACAACCTCTGCCAGGTACTTGAAGCGGATAATGCAGTCCTCCTGAAATGGAAACAGCGCAATTTCATAAACTGAGGTCAACAGTTTCTATTTTTGATATTGAAAACTACTCCAAACAGACAAGTTGTGCACATTACAGAACTGAAGCATAAGGCTGTTCATGAAAGATGAAATAGACTGAATCTGTGGATGAAAACAGACAATGGAGCACAAAGACGACTAAATTTAACTAAGAATCTATTCATATACACACACAAAAACTACACCGTCAATCCCATTTAACTCATTTTTAGATCTCCGCTTTTATTAACTGTGGTATACCATAAAACTAACCACCCCCCATCCTTGTTTTCAATAGAAAAATTTTCTGCCTTTCACAAATTAAAATCTAAAGAATACTGCTGCTCAAAGTTTAACCATTTTCTTTCCACCACCACCACCACCACCACCCCTCTCAAAAAAAACCATGAAGCTGCTGACATTAATTGATGATATCTATGAAGACTGACATTGAAAAGAATAATGAACTTGGTGGCCATATGTTCGCAATTTCAGGCTCAATAATGCATGCCTTGATGATACATTTCCAATGGTAATGAATGGTATAGCGTTTCTGTGAACTTAACTACATGCAATTTACAAAAAATTGCAGCTGACAGACAACTCACAGAGATGAGATGCAGCTGACATAAACCTAACTTCATCATTTGGTTTCCATTTCTACCAAAGATTTTTTAATGAACATTGGCACAGAATACAGTAGAACACTGATATAAAGAACAACCCCAGGCAAAAAAAATAGTTCTTTATATCAGTAGTTCTTTATTTCAGTCAAACCTTTACACACACATTTTATCCCTCACACAACCCCCCTCCCCCCCCCCCCTTCCCACTGTTTATCCACGTCCCCAAAGCCATTATACATTCATCTAGAGTCCTAATTTCTTGCCCACGGGTGAAAAAATGATGTAATGTCAGTTTGGTTTTTTCCCTTTTCGCTCGATTCAAGAATGAATTTCTCCATGTCCCCTAAAGTGTCAAAAAAGGTTTCTCCGCCATTCACAATACAAAAGTCCCTAAGAGTTTTCAAACACTGTTTGGCTTCTGCAGAGCTCACAGCCTTGAGCTGCTCTGCAGGTGCCTCGTCCTCTTCTTCAGGAGGCACAGAACTGGAACCAGCAGCTTTGACTTGGTCCACAATTTCCTGGTCCAAATGCCATCGATCGATAATCTATTTTTAGATCGCCGTCATGAATAGGCGCGGGCAAGCGAGGCATTGTGCGATAGTGACCACCGTCCGTGACCAGGCGAATGTGGCCATGGGGCCGGCCACGTGTTTTCAGGCCCACGTGGGCTAGTTCGTTACTTCAGTCGTGAACAAAGAAAAATAAGACCTTGGTGGGCAAAAACATGAGTTCGTTACAGCCGTCAGTTCGTTAACGCTTGTTCGCTAAATGCGTGAAAATTTAATTGAAATAAAGAGACAAATAAGCGGGGCACAGAAATGCGTTTGTTATTCCCGTCAATTCGTTTCAAGCGTGTTCGTTATAAGTGTGCTCTACTGTATATCATCATCATGTGTCATGCTGATGGTGTGGAGATCATGGCCTTCCACATGAATCTAACTCTTGTCACTGCAAGTACATCTACCCTCACTGTCCTCAGCCACCCTGCAAGTCCATCCAATACTTTCTCTCTGGGTCTACCTGGTGCTCTCTTTCCCTCTAGCTTTCCCGTTGCAGCCAGGTGCTCTAATTTCTCTTTCCTCATAAAATGTCTTATAAATGTTGCTTGTCTTTTCCTTATCTTCTCTATTAATTCTTTCACGCCGTCGCGCACTCGCACAGCGCTCCATCCCTCGCAGCTGAACTCTCGAACACGCTTACTCTCCCTGCTGACAGCCGATTTTTGCCACTTTTGTGATTTTTTCCCGGGCGGATTTAAACCTACTGCTAAAATGTTTGTATCAATGGAAGGTGCGATATTTCAACTTTTCAACCAAGATATTAGTAACTTGTTTCAGATAAGTGGCTAGTAATTATGACATCAAAGATAAGATCACCGACAACGAAAACAACACACATTGTTTACATCAGAAACACACACAGGGGAATGAGGGGCACGAAACTGTGAATCTTACCTTCATTCCGATAGTGTTCAGTTACATCACTATCATTTCCTTCGTCATCAGAACCATTTTGCAATATCAATTCAAGCGCTTCTGCAGCCAAAAAAACAGAAAGTGACCTTGTGTATGCAGCCATTTCTCGCCTGGGCTAAGAACACGCGCACCCCGTACCAAATCTGGAATGCAGTCAGGGTCACTATCTTCTGTGACTAACTAATGTCACTTGGATAGGCCTAAGTGCATGGAACCAAGGTTTATAACTAGTTAAGACACTGAAAAAACTATTATAACCCAAAAGTAGATGTTTTTACCTTAGGCCGTAGTCAGGAATTTTTTGCCGCTCTGCCTGCCACTAGTGGCAGACACGGCACTGGGGGTGTGAGAGGGCGCCTGCCGTACAGTGCAGGTGCCCTCTCATATGGCAGGCGCGACGCTTAAAAGATAATGATCTTGTGTCCGCCTCCTTCAAGACTGTCTCGTTTGTTTTCTTTGCTGTCCATGGAACTCGCAACACTCTTCTTAGAAACCACATTTTGGTTGCCTCAATTTTGTTCTGACTTTGTGTGTTGACTGTCCACGCCTCACAACCTGTACAACGGTATTGGTTCTATACATAACACTCAAGAACTCTCTTCCTGATGTTAGTTGATAGGCATCTGTTGGTAAGAACACATATGTATCTATATATGAAAAACAGGGTACTTTCATGTTCCATATATATATAAAAAGCCACAAACAAAATCCCTCCAACATTATCAAGTTTCTCTGTACAACATTAGAATACATGAGATCTTACTCCTCTCTGTCACAAGCAATTCAATGTGTTGCCGTTGTTAATAGTAAAAACAAGTCACATTTTATATCATACCTTTGTTTTGCCAGGTATCTGTTCCGCAATTTTATCCCACCGTTTGTCAGTGCCTCTGGGAAAATGGCGTAGCGCCCACTCAAAGATGACCTGTTGGTTTTGGGTCCATGAGTCCCCTTCCTTTCCTGCCTCCTCAACTTCAATTTTTCTGTCTCCACCACCACCACTTTTCTCATCACTTCTTCCTTGTGTCGGACATTCTATCTTTCCAGCGATGGAAGACTCTTTTGAAGGCACAGTCTGAGAAATCATTAACATCCTGTCCACTGTTTTGGGAATTTTGGTCGGTTTGTGATGAAGCCTGGTAGCACCATCACCTGTATCTGGCTGTAAGGAGTCTGTGACTGTCAATGACGTAGGCACTGCTGTTGAAATGTTGTTGTCATCAGATGTTGTGATTATGTTGTCACTGATGTGCTGATTTTTCTTTACCATTTTGCTGTGAGTGTTTGTCAAAACATCCCCTGAAAAGTCAATAATATCACAAACTTCAGTACAACATACACATGATCTAGTGTCTAGAAATTTATCAGGTTGTGAATCTTAATCATCTCTCCTTTTTCCTTTGTTTCTTCCCAATTCGAATTAGTGTTAGATCTGGTTTTAGTTTGTCTTCTGAATCTCGACCAGTTCTTTGTCCGTCATTATACCTGTGACAATAGCCACAAGAAAGTTCCACACTACCAAGCGCTGATACAACGAGCGTTCATTGCAAAGCAATATAAGAAACTGTAAACAGCCAATGAGACTACGCAACAAAAATAGCCAGTCAGTAGGGTACATTCAAAGCCAACAAGACATTTAAAAAGTCAAATTTGAGCAACTGGAAGTTAAATTCGCCACAAAGGGGTCACTGTTGTCAGTTCAAAACTACGCCTGCCCGCACAGAATCATTCCATCGGCCAGTCAACAGTGTAAAAGAAATAATATTAAATCATCTAGCTTACCAGAAAGTCGTGAAATACATGATCACAACTCATGATCACTAAACACAACAAAACAATTGCTAAAAAGCAAGTTGGTGAAGGGCACATAAATTTGGGAAAGACAGACAATCACCACACAACTGCCTCCAACGAAAGCCCTTGCATGAATGACGACCTCTCGCATTCTCTCACATGATCCAGATTCTTGACAGAATTCTGGGAAGCAAAAATTACCTTTTCAGTCATGTGAAACATGAATATCATCATATTTTTCCACATATCATTTGTTTTGTTTAACTTTTGCATCCAAACAAATTTTACACAATTTCAAAATTTTCTTCTATCGATACTAAACCTATTTGTCTATGCTCAATATGTTAATATATCAAAATCTTCCCTGATATTTACATGTATACATACTGAACCACATCCCAGGGTAAAAAAGTAATTTAACATTTTCCAACGCATCATCCTCTCTTTCCACCAACAATACAAAAAAAAAGCAACAAAAAATCATGAATTAATTTACCTTGCACTGCAGTACTGAGATTCATGGTGTAAGTGCTCTTGACAGTTTTGGATTTTGAACACACCTGTAAACATAATCAAACACAACACTAAACAATCTGATAAAAGCATACTCTTTACTGACAGTCTCCTTTCCCCATCTCATTCAGACACACTTTCTTCAATTCTGCATGGCTATGTCCAAGCACTGCTCTGACATCAAATCTCAATTAGATACACTAGTTTCATCAACCTTTAAACCTTGCCCACACAGCTGCAGGAAGGACATCAATCTTACCAACTCCAGTCCCATCTTCATCATCAAATTAATCTTGTGTCATTCAGGTACAGTATAATTGTTTTATGCAGTTTTAATGACCACTGGTAAGAGAAAATGTCTCATGTTCAAGCAGGTATTCAAAGAAAACCTTGGTGACACAAAAATCTTACTTGACAAAAAATCAGCACAAGCATCACACAAAGAATTACATGGTTTGAGCAAACAAGGAAATTTTCCTTCTAAAATTACGTTTAATCTAACATACTTACCGTGGCTCACAAATGCAATAAGCGGCAGCGGTTTGCCAATTCTGCCTCGTAACAATAAAGTCCGAAGGGACAGTAACTCTGAGAGTGTCTACGTCTTGCGCATGCGCAGGTGCTCTTCCTCTTTTCGAGGAGACCTTGACCTTGACCCTGACTGTGGCTAGAAGGAACCAGGAAGGCGGGGAGGTCGGGAGGGACTCTGCGTGAGCCACGGTAAGTATGTTAGATTAAACGTAATTTTAGAAGGAAAATTTCCTTTTAATTACACATACTATACCGTGGCTCACAAATGCAGAATAGCACTACCCGGATGGAGGGCTTACCTGGTTAACGCCTGGAGGAATGGCAGGAGTCAGGGCGTGTGGCTGAGATGGGGTGTTGGGCCACCACAGCGGAAGCGATACCCCTGGACCCATCTTCGCGCAGACGGGAGACGTCGCGCAGGTAGAACTGGATGAAAGTGCCCGGGGAACGCCAGTACGCGGCGTCTAGGACGTTTTGGATGCTGGCATTGTGGATGACTGCCAGCGAAGAAGCCCATGCTCTGATCTCATGGGGCCTTGGGGAGAAGACAGCTAGCTCGGCGCTCGACCTGGCATACGCAGCCTTGATGACTTCCCTCAGCCATCGAGAGATGGACGTGCGTCTAATGTCCTTTCTATAGTTTTCGTTGTAAGAGAGAAAAAGGTGGCGCCGCTGCTGGCGAGAAGATTTCGTCCGCTTTCTGTACGCTCGCAGTGCGCGAACCGGGCAGAGAGTGCGATCCTCGTCGTCCGGAGCGAGGATAGACGTGAGGGGATGGATGTGGATGGCCGGCGAAGGAGAACCTGGAGACTGGTTCTTGGCCAAGAATTCCGGGAGTAGGCGGAGAGACATCGAGCCATCAGGTTCGAGAGCAACATCTCGAGAGCAACATCTCCGGGGAGACCACTAAGGGCGTGCACTTCGCTGCAGCGCCTCCCCGATGCGAGAGAGACGAGAAAGGCCGTCTTGAAAGAGAGGAACTTCAGGGAACACTCCCTGATGGGTTCGTAAGGGGGGAGTCTAAGGGATGAGAGGACGAGAAAGAGATCCCACGCCGGGGTTCGGCGGGGGTTCCTGGCTTCCTGGAGAGAAGCCCCTCTGACGAGATTCCGCAATAGAGGATCGTGCTCAAAGGACGGACCACCCAACTGACGGATGGTGGTGCAGATGGCCGCCCTGTGGACCTTCACTGAGGATGCGGAAAGCTTTTTCTCTGTGGACAGAAAGCCGAGGTAGTTGGCCAACTGCAAGCGAGAGGGTGAATGGGGTGACACCTCATTTGAGGTGCACCAAGAGACCCAGCCATTCCAGTGGGCATTGTACACCCCCTGTGTGCCCGGCCTGTGAGCTTGCTGCACAAGGCCGATTACGGCCGGGGACAGGCCTAATGAAGACATCGAGTCCCGCACAGCATCCAGGCGTGAAGGTTTAGAACGTCTGGATTGCCGTGCGGAATGCCTGACCTGGGTTGGAGGATGGAGCGGCTCGATACCGCGAGTTTTAGCGGCGGCACATGGGACAGGTGCAGAAGTTCTGGGTACCATGCCTGTGCTGGCCATTTGGGTGCGACAAGGATTAATGTCGCTGCGTCCTCCCTGGCTTTCCTCAGCACTTTCCCCATAATGGGGAACGGGGGAAAGGCATAGCCGATGAGGTTCGACCATGGAATGGATAGGGCATCTACAGCCCAGGCCGCTGGGTCCGGAACTGGAGAGACGTACAAAGGGAGGCGGTGATTGAACCTGGTGGCAAAGAGGTCCACGTGTGGTTTGAACCATGCTGCCCATACTGGCTCCAGGACTGCATGGACCAGTGTCCATTCCGAGGGAAGAATCATGTGGGATCTGCTGAGAGAGTCCGCAAGTATGTTGATCTTCCCCGGGACATGCTTTGCTGAGAGCTGAATCGAGTGTTCCTCGCACCAGATGAGGAGCTGTTCCGCTCTCCGAGACAAGGAGTGGGAGCGGGCGCCCCCTTGCTTGTTGATGTAACAAGCTACTGTGGTGTTGTCCGTGTTGATGCGGACATGTTTTCCCTTCAGAAAGGGGAGAAACTCCCCGAGTGCCAGGCAAACTGCCTCCAGTTCCAACATGTTTATGTGGCAGGGCATGAGGTCGGTCGACCACCGACCTGCGGCTGTCAGCGTGCCGACATGGGCTCCCCACCCGGAGGTGGACGCGTCCGTGAACAAGTGCTCCTGAGGAGGGGGCAGTGTGATGGGGACTCCCTGGGCCAGGCGTGACTGGGAGCGCCATTTGGTCACTGCTGATATGAACCAAGGGCCCAGGTGGACCGGGAGGTCCCATGGCTGAAGCGACTGTGACCAACGCTTCCTGAAGCCGCGTTGGAATTGCCGCTTGAGAAGACGACCCAGTGGCACTAGGGGTGCCAGCGACTCCATAAGGCCCAGTAGGGAGGCCAGCTTCCTTGCTGGCGCTTGGAGTTGGGGGAGCAGTTGGGCTAAGAGGCCCTGAAGGCGCAGTAAGCGCTGGGGAGACGGGGTGACCCTCCACTTGGAGGTGTCGAAGGACATGCCCAGGAACTGGAATTGTTTGGAGGGAGTTAGGTCCGACTTCTCCTCGTTGCAGACAAAGCCCAGGTTGTGACAGAGTTGCAGGACCTGGGATGCTTGTTGCGCACACTGTTCTTTGGAGGAGGCGAGTAGAAGCCAATCGTCTAGATAGGCCTTGAGGCGGATGCCCTTCTCCCGAACATGCATGCAGAGTTCCCTCGCCACCTTCGTGAAGAGCCAAGGGGCGGGTGCCAGACCGAAGGGCAGTGCCCTGAATTGGAAGATCCGGTTCCTCCAGACGAATCTGAGGTACTTCCTGTCCCTGGGGTGAATGAGGAGATGGAAGTATGCATCCTTGAGGTCGATGGATATCCCCCAGTCGCCCGGGTGCAAGGCCTCGCGGATGGACATAGGGGTCTCCATACGGAAATGGAGGACGCGGAGGAACCGGTTTAGGGAGGAGAGGTCCAGGACGGGCCTCCAGCCCCCCGAAGTTTTGGGGACCACAAAGATGCGTCCATAGAATCCCGGGGACGCAGCGAAGGAAACTTCCTCCGTAGCCCCCTTGGCTAACATCGAAAGAACCTCCTGATCCAGGGCCTGCGAGGCCGAGCGATCTTGAGGAAGTGCGAAAGCAGGGGGAGAGAGCGTGAGAGGAGCCTTCCTTGGGCCCCAAGGAAGGCGGAACCCCGACCTGATCACCCGCAGGGCCCACGGGCTGGCGGGCAGCCTCTCCCACGCGTCGATGTGTCTGGAGAGACTGCCCACAGGATCGCCCGTGGGGGGTGATGGCCTCAGGCCGGGGGTGAGTCATTGGGGGTTGGCCGGCTGAGAGGGAGCCGGCCTGCGGGCCTTAGGCCGGGCCACCGGCCTGCCCGAATGCTGTTGCGGTCTCCTGTGCCCTTGGGGCCTGGGATCGGCCCGAAACTTGGTGTGGGTGGGCCTGTTTGGCGGGTAGGCCGCTGGAGCCGGGCGCTTCACGGCAGGGCGAGAGGGCCTCGAATGGAGGGCGAGGTCCCTTTTTATGTCCGCCTGGTGCTTCAGGACGGCCTGAACATGGTTCCCGAAGAGGGAGCCCGGCTGGACGGGCACCGCGCGCAAGGAGGCCCTTGCCGACGGTGAGGTGGCAACCGAGGATGCCGCGAGAATGGCATCCCGCCTCGCCATGACGGCGTTCAGATACGTGCGTGCTTGCGATTCGGCCACGGATCTGAGCCCCTGCGCCATGGCCTGGATAAAGGCCACGATGGTTGCCTGGTCAGGCGCCTGGCGGAGCGTGAAGGACTGCTGGTTGGGGTCCTTCAGGGCTTCCCCTAGGCCGCCCAAGAATGAGTCCAGGGCGGAGGTTGCCACCAGCCCCCGTCTCGAGTTCTCCTCCCATTCCGTCAAGCATTTCTCCGTGATGGAGATATGCTGCGGCTGGGCCCGAGAGCGATCGTTCACAAGGAGGAGGTTCTCCTGTGTGAGCGAGAGGGGAGCGTCAGGGCCATGAAGGGCTTCCGCTGGAAGGGGAGCGGTGCCGGCTTCAGGAATTTCCTGAAGGGCAAGGCTCCCGGGAAGTCAGGCACAGATCCTGGAATGAAATCTTGTGCCTCTTTCCCCCTGGCGGTGTCCTGGGCTTGCCTGAGGCAGTCAGCCACCATGTCGGACTGTTTTAGCAAGGAGGCCCGTGGGGCTGAGGTAGGGTGAGCGCTGAAAAGGCGCTCGGCCGAGCCAAGCTTGGGAGCCTTGGGCTCTGGCACAGTGGACACCGCCTCCGGTGTGAGTTGTGCCAGCCAGTCCATGGCATCCTGGAAGCAGAATGCCATGTGGGCAGGGGCCTCATCCTCTGAGGCCGAGTCCGAGTCCTCTGGCCCGCCTATGGAGGGGGCGAGAGTCTGCGGAGAGTCTGACCGGGGTGCCACGGTTGTGGGACCCGGGTCAGAGCCCCCAGGAGGCAGCCCCGGTGTTGTGTCCAACACGGGTGGTGCCGGGGGGGCTGGGCAGGGTGAGTCCTGCGCTGGTGGGGCGCCGGGCATAAAGCCGGGCCACCACGTGCATCCCGTGGCCGAGGCCGGGGGAAATCCCAAGGATGGGTGCCACGGTACCATGTGCGGTGCCATGGGATGCGGCATGGGCTGAGCCCAAGGGGCATCAGGACCCTGACCCCATGAAGGGTAGGGCCTGGCCCGGTCCCCAGTGCCCAAAGGGCCAGCCTGCTGGGGGCGGCTAGGCATGTGCCAAGGCGCCCAAGTGCTCTGTCCGGAATGGGACAGAGATGTGGCAGCCCGCCATGGGTCGCTTGGTAGTTGCCAAGGCGCCCAAGTGCTCTGTCCGGAATGGGACAGAGAGGTTGTGGCGGGTGCAGCAGCAGGCTGTGGGGGAGGAAGGGAGACAACCGGGGCGGATCGACGATCTGACGCCCGCAAGGGTGGGGTTGTCTCCCTTGGCCCACCTGGCGAACCAGGGGGTGTCCCGCCTGGCGAACCAGGGGGTGAGCCGGTTCCGTTCACATTACGGTCCATCTTGCCTCCCGAAGGAGACCCATGCCCAATGCGCCCATCAGCCATGGAGGCTGAAACAGTACCAGCAGAACCGGAGTTAAGCTGTACGAAGGGGGCGAGCACAGAATCGACAGAACCGGAGTTGAGTCGATCACCGTGCCGGGCAGTGTGAGGGCCGTAAAATGACGAAAATTCAACTGAGCCGGAGCTGAGTTGAGGGCTCGTGGTCACCGCAACCGAACCGTAGCTGGGTTGCGATGACTTGTCGATAGTGTGAAAGAGAGAAGACGTAAAAGGGAGAGACGAAGTTGAAGAGAGAGCGGTTTGTGCACCGGTGGAACCACCCCTTTGTGGGTTTGAGAATTCGGCGGACGAAATCTTCTTAACCCTCGCTTTGCCACCCAATCGCTTCACATAAGTTTCTCCCTTAAACGAAAACATAGGCAAGACACAAAAACAACAACGACAATCGATCGATCGCGTAGCGAAATCGAAAAATACTTAGCTGCTCAGAGCGTACGAGGCGAGCTGGAAGATGGCTGCCGAGAAAAGAGGAAGAGCACCTGCGCATGCGCAAGACGTAGACACTCTCAGAGTTACTGTCCCTTCGGACTTTATTGTTACGAGGCAGAATTGGCAAACCGCTGCCGCTTATTGCATTTGTGAGCCACGGTATAGTATGTGTAATTAAACAGTGGTTTTGCATGATTTGAACCAGAAAGTGGACAACATGGTGTGAGCTATATATTAGACTAAGGATCAAGCCACACAATGCACTACATGGTCTGAGTCTTAAAGAAAAAGCTAAGTGAATGGTTTGAGTCATAAAGAAAAAGCTAAGTGAAATGGTCTTCACAAAAAATGCCCATCAGTTTAAAATCAAATTTAAAACAGCACAGCCAAGAAAGTGCAGACTGAGAGACTGCAAAGGCTGGAACTAGCTGTGCAGGGCCATTAATGTTACACATGAAGACATGGGAATAAACACTCGTAGTTGAAACATCACAAATCTACAATATGTTGATTATACTGCACTGATGTAAGACAATATCACCTGCATGAAAAGAACTGTAGGCCTACATAATGAATGCAGCAGGCAAGAAGGCAGGTCTAAATCTAAATGGGAAGAAAGACAAAAGTAATGCACCTAGAAGGAGAAGAAAGTCAAGTATACTGATATTCAAATCAACAAAACTGCATAGAAAAATGTGGGTGATTTTAAATATTTCAGCTCTGTTCAAGCTAATAAAGACATCTGTACTGAAGACATCAAAATAAGAGTAGGAATGGCAAAACAGAAAACGATCCAACTCAAAAAACATTTTGAAAAAACAGAAGCACACCAATAACCTTAAAAATTAAAATTCTATTGTCTCATCTGGCTAGTAATGCTGTAAGGCTGGGAAGCCTAGACATGTAGGAAAGCAGAAGAAAATAAGACTGACGCAGCAGAAATGTGGTTCTACAGAGAGCTTCTCAGAGTCAATAAAAGAACAAATGAAAGCACTGTGAATGAACTCACAGTCCAACATCAACTACTGGCAGAATTTAACAAAAGAAAAATTAAATAGGCCTACATTGGCCATGCAGCCCACAACACCAACACAAACCTACCAACAACAGTTTTACAAGGAAAAGTTGAGGCCAGAAGAAATTCAGGCAGACCACCCACCTCCTATATGAACAAATCACCAACATCAGCGGTTTGAGGGCCACAAAATGCACAGACAAGTCAAAACTAGAGGAAATGGAGGAGAGTTGTTTTGACGCCTGCTGCAACAGCTACCATGAAACTCAGTTAAGCTGATGGGTGATTATTACATAGAGCAGCTGTCATCACAGAGCATTACACATTTTTCATGCACTAAAAATTAATACAAAAACAATCTATGTTCTAAAATCCCACGAGCTTTAAAAACAACCTGCATGCCATGACAAGGAAAGAGCTGGGAAAAGATGAGAGATGAAATCAAAAGTTTTATATTTACCTCATCTACAGATCGACCAACCATATTTGCTATTTTTTCCCATCGCTTTGGTGTGCCACCAGGAAATTTATTCACAGCCTTTGCCAGTAGTACCAACTCCTCTTCACTCCAGTCACCTCCCTGACAACAATGTGTTTGAACAAATATATGATCATCTGCCAAACATAACTAAGGCAGTTCAGTGCTATCTTCAAAAACCGAACACTCATATTCATACAAGATCATCTGCCAAACATAACTAAGGCAGTTCAGTGCTAGCTTCAAAAACCAAACACTCATATTCATACAAGACCTTTTGTTACATGCCATTTTAGATAGATCGCATTTCAAAACAAAATTCATTTTAACATTTTTTCATTTCCAAAACAAAGAATAATTGCCAGTAAGATGCAAAACACAGTATTTTGAAAAAAATGGCGCTATAAATGTGAAACTGGACAGCATGAACACAAGAAGTCGAACAGCAATGCATTTTTTCCCTTCAGGTCTATTACAGGCAACAGACAGTACAAAAAACATGTCACAAGACAGAAAACACGGAAATTTTTTCCCTGGCATGGAAAGAAACCTTCCTGTCTTGAAAATGCTTTTTGTGAAGTTTGAAGTTCACAGAATATCTCAAACTCAAAGTCAAACAAAACACGTTGCTCAATATCATTCTTCACGGTGAAAAATTAGAGTACTCAACCTTTGAGCGTGGAACTGACTGCAGCTGCTGGTCTAAGGTGTCTGCCAACTGTTCTCTGGATGTTGCTGTTGTAGCCTCATGCTGATCAGCAGAGTATTCTGGCACCTCCATTTTGCGACGTTTCGGCTTGCGAACAACTGCACAGATTTTCACAATGACATATAACACACAATACAGCTTTACTGATCACATAACACAATAATTTTATAAAAAGCACAACACAACTTTCTTCGCTTTATTACATGAAAACACATGTGATACAACATGAGACTAACAAGCTATAAAGCAAAATTTTCATATCTGAATTTTCAATTTGTTTCAAAATGCCAAAACATGCAAAAAAGATTAATATATCAATTAGAGTTTTCTTTGAGACAGTTTAAAGTTTATAAGTGTATTTCTGACAAGGAAAGTAATAAGCTCATAAAATTTTGAAAATTGAAAAAAAAAAAACTAACTGATGTTGAGAATGTTTTTGTTGGGTAATTGAAAATTAGATGTTAAGACTTGAAATATACACATTTTCAGTAATCATGATTTTGACCCTATCCAGCTATTTTTAGCCACACCTATGACTGGCTGACTGTGGCTTTAGCTCAGTCTTCACATGCTCAATCACCCATAAGTAAAGACTGCATAAACTAAAGTGCAGTTCTCAGGATAAAAGGAATGAGCTTTATTAGTTATACAATATGCAGGGGACTTTTCAACTGTCCAAAATCACATAAAAAGGCTTGATAAATACAAGTTCCTTTCATTTTCATGCAGGTTTTATAAACAAAGTTTATATCAGTAATAGACTAAACGCTAACAGAAGAAATTTTGACCAGAAGAGATCTGGTCCTCATTGTTTAACTCTTTGACTCCTGCACTCCGTCCATTAGCATCCTGCACTGTCAACCAAACTAGCAAAGCAAACTTGATGGATAGAGTGAAGGAGTCAAAGGGTTATGTTTTTGCTGATGGGGACAGGGTGCAGGAATCAAAGGGTTAATATTTTGAACTCAAGAGCTTTCAGTGTACACGTGGACTTTGCAATTGATTATAACGATAACATATATACAGTCTGTGCAGTTTTGCAGTGGCAGCACTTTTGATTTGGTGACTCTGGTTGATGCAAAATAAGTATGGATTTTTGTCTGCAGAAGAAGAAACACATTTGATCGTCACTCTGTAACTCTCACTCTTACACACACACACACACACACACACACACACACACACACACACACACACACACACCACACACACACACACACACACACACACACAGTACATACACATACACACACACCTTTTTCAACTTCATTGTACGCTTCCTCTTCCTCTTCCTCCTCCTCCTGTTTTCGCCTACGATGCTCAGCAATTTGTTCTTTGACCATCAGTGGCAAAGTGCACACACACCAGAAAAGAAAACCAGGGAGACGGAAAGGCCACAAATCCAAAATGCTTGGGCGAGGAAGAGAAGCCATCTCTTCTTCTAACTCTTCTGCTTCTTCATTGACTTTGGTCTTCTTCTTCCGTTCCTTCTTCTTCTTGCTGTCTATCTTGTCTTCCTGAAAACATGATTTATTCATTAGAAACTCTTGGGAAAATTGAATGGTAGGTCTTCGAGAGAGGTCCCCACACACATTCAAGTAAGCGTTTCAGTTATAAACTCTTTACACTCCAAGAGAAATGTGCTGCATCCAGGTCCTGATTCCTAGAAGCCCATTGCTGTCACTTTTTGATTAGTCCTCTGTCTAGGTTTGAATCTGTGCATCTAAGATGGTCAGGAATATCAAGGCCCAAGTCATCCTTATCATGGATCTTAACCACTGAGCTATCCAGCAGCTGCTGAATACAGGGGATTTTTAACCCTATGACTCCCGCACCATATCCACCAGCTCCAAAAACTTAACCGTTTCACTCTCTCACCCAGTCCATCAGCTTCCTGCAGGAAGCTGGTGGATAGGATAATAGAGTCAAAGGGTTACGTTTCTGTTTTGCTAGCACGGTTGAGAATGCAGGATGCCAGTGGAAATGGGTGCGGGAGTCAAAGGATTAAGCTTTATAGTTCATTTTTGTTCCTCATCAACAAGATCCAACAAGAACTCTTTTCAGCTGCTTGTGCCATTGCCTTTAGGGCTCTATTCCTCTAATTCCCTTTTCAGCTGCTTGTGCCATTGCCTTTAGGGCTCTATTCCTCTAATTCCCATTTCAGCTGCTTGTACCATTGCCTTTAGGGTTCTATTCCTCTAATTCCCTGATGTCAAGGACTTTTTCATGAAGACACAGACAAATGTACCTACCAAGCCCCTTGTTCCTACCTCTATGGCAAGGACTTTGGCCTGGAAACTGGATTCTCTGGTTGCTGGTTGGACTGGCATACTTTTCAGTCTTATAGAAATGTGCTCCTTCTATTCTATTTTCATACAGCACAGTTAGTCTGATCAGAATTGTTTGTTTTGATGAAAGGAACTGGAGTACTATAATCCAGTCTCATCACTCTTGCTGATGATTTCTGGAGTTTCTCTTTCATTTTTAAACATCTGCTGTGCACTCCCAGTCATCCATTCTATCCAAAAGACCCAGCTTCCATGCTATAGATATCACAGCTTTTCCAGGCCAGTTTCCTACCTTCTGCCATGTAAGAGGTTGCCAGAGCTGCTAGTACATGTTTTTTTCCCCATGGCAATACTAATTACTTGTGCAGTTTCCTTAAGCGCTTGGTTGTCTCCATGTGTACCTACCTTGGGTTAGTGCTACTTTGCATGTATGAGTTCATGAGATGTTCCACTGTTTGTTTGCCCTGGCAGAGTGGGCATACAAGGTCATCTGTTTTCACCAGATTTGTGTTTGAGGACATGAGATCATATACAGATCATCATCATCATCATCATCATCATGTGCTCTGCCACATGGCGTTGGTGATCATGGCCCTCCATACGAATCTATCCCTTGTTGCTGCAAGTACACCTCCCACCTTCTCTGTCCTCAGCCACCCTGCAAGTCTGTCCAATATTTTCTCCCTCGGTCTGCCAGGCGCTCTCTTTCCCTTCAACTTTCCTGTTGTGACCAGGTGCTCTAATTCCCTTTCCTCTTAAAATGGCCTATAAATGTTGCTTGTCTTTTCCTTATCTTCTTTATTAATGGTCTGACTGTCTCATTTGTTTTCTTTGCTGTCCATGGAACTCTCAACATCCTTCTTAGAAACCACATTTCAGTTGCCTCAATTTTGTTCTGACTTTGTGTGTTGACTGTCCACGCCTCACAACCATACAACAGTATCGGTTCTATATAACATTCAAGAGCTCTCTTCCTGATGGTAACTGATATGCATTTGTTCGTAAGAACGCTTTTCATCTTTTTGAATGTGGTTATGGCTTGGCCGATTCTGCTGGCTATTTCTGATGCGCATCTGCTGTCCAGTAAGATGACCATTCCGATATTTAAACTATCAAATGAATGTTGTACTGTGGTTTGATCTGACTATCCTCAATGTGATTTAAACTATCAAATGAATGGTGCTCTGTGTTTGATCTGACTATCCTCGATGTGATTGAAGGTAGCAAATGAATGTTGCTCTGTGGTTTGATCTTACTATCCTTTTACATAGTTGTTATTGTTATGTTATTGTTGTTTTCTGCCCCATCTTTTGCAATGTTCCTGTGTCACTATCTTCATGCAACTAACTCTGGCTCGCAAACACACCTTAAAGCACGCACACACACACACCACACACACACACACACACACACACACACACACACACACACACACACACACACACACACACACACACACACACACACACTCTGAAACTGTGGTCACCATGACAGCAGAGCATGATGGGCCACAGAATCTGGGACACTTCTTCACAGAGCTGAGGCAATGAGAATATAGACAACAGTGCTGATGCCACAAAGCTTCATTTCAGACTGAGACTGTGTGACGGTACTGAACTCTACCATATGCCTGTGTTCATGATACATATACATCCCTACACCAACCAGGCCCAAGAGATACAGAGCTATGTACACCTGCATTGCTGGTCAGAACATTTGAGCAACATCCCCAATGAAACATCAGTAAAGTGAATGAGACACAACTTAACAGTTTCTGTCTTCTCAATGGGCCAATAGCACTCTCAACTCAGGGTAAAAGCCTGTGAGATCTGAAAAATCCCATCATTACTCTTTTGACTGACAGGAGTTTGAACCTATACCTCCCAGTCTGCAGTCCATTCCTTTCAGTTTCACAGAGATTTGTTTTTATCATAAAACCCATGACCTCCCAATCTGCAGTCCATTCCTTTCACAGAGATTTGTTTTTACCACAAAGCCTACAACCTCCCTGTCTGTAGTCCATTTCTTTTACATACTTTTGTTTTTACAACAAAGCACACAACCTTCCAGTCTGTAGTCTATTCCTTTTAGTTTTCTTTTGACCACAAAGTCCACAACCTCCCTGTCTGTAGTCCATTCCTTTTATATGCTTCTGTTTTTACCACAAAGCCCACGGCCTCCCTGTCTGTAGTCTATTCCTTTTAGTTTTGTTTTTACCACAAAGTTCACAACCTCCCTGTCTGTAGTCCATTCCTTTTATATGCTTCTGTTTTCACCACAAAGCCCACGGCCTCCCTGTCTGTAGTCCATTTCTTTTAGTTTTGTTTATACCATGAAGTTCACGACCTCCCTGTCTGTAGTTCATTCTTTTTACATACTTTCATTTTTACTACAAAGTCCACATTTACATACTTTTGTTTTTACTACAAAGTCCACAACCTCCCTGTCTGTAGTCCATTCCTTTTACATATACTTTTGTTTTTACCACAAAGCCAATGGAAGCCATGACCGTTTGGTCAAAATACATGACGCAATTGTTTTAATACAATTGTAAGTCTCTATGTCTCACTTGCAACTCACCAGTGTAAGACGTTGTTCAACGTAAACAGCCCAACCAAACAGATATTGCCCAATGGTGATAATGAGGGCAAACAGTGCTGACAGCTCAACAAAGCCCATCTTACGGGCTCGGCGATAGTAGAAAACTGGTGTTTTCCAATCGGGTAGACCCTCCACCAAAACTCTGTTATACATCTGTCTTTTCTCTTCATCCTTAAGAACTTCATAGACTGCAACCAACTGCACACCAGCAAAACAAAATACATATTAATATCATAAAGATTCCATGATATTTAAAGAAGAATCAAATTTTTTCATGAATGTGTCAATAACATGACATGAATAACAATAAAAACCAAGCATCACCCTTCAAAAATTAAGTGTATAAGAAAACCTTAATGGCAATGGCATGATTTAAATAAATGAACACTGGCATTGTTTCTTGTTGGTTTTTTTTTTTTTTTGCTTTGTTTTGTTTTGTTTTTGAAAACTGGCACTGTTCCTCCCTCTCCCTCAATTCCCCACCCCCCCCCCCCACCCCTCCACCCCTGAACTTCCTCATGGATACTGTTCACAAACTATAATACAGACAGACATGCACATTCTTCCCAGCCCGTAAACATGTCAGGTGATGCTAACTACCTTAACCAACCAGCAAAAAGGCCTTCAACAAACTGTTGAGTACAGCTCCAGCTCATGGATGACACCAGGCCAGTCACACCAACAGACTTATAGAGTCCAGTAACACAGCAATGCACATCATCAGCAGCACAAAGAGAACCAAACTGACTGAGAAGCTGGACCACAACACAAACAGCATTCCACTGATGAAGAGATGGAAGTGCAAAGCTTTGATTCAGTACACCAAAACCAAAGTTTGAGTAGATCGTCTGATGCACAACAGAACAAAGGAACTCTGTTCAAGAAGACCAAAAAGATCAAATTCATCAGAGACACCTGAGTGCTTCACAGAAGACTCCAAAAACAGCTACAAACAAAAGTAGAGACCTTGCGAGCCAACAGTAGTCATCAATTCTTTGAAGACAAACTGAAGAACAGCACCATCTGCACCTCATTTTCTCATCTCATAAAAAAGCACAAGCACAGTGACAGAAATAAAAGAAGCCTGACTCCAGCTATGCTTTTAAAGAAAGGTACCTTGAGGAAGCATGGACACAAGCTTACACAGATGGGTCTGCTACAGGTGCAAGCTACACGGAAGGCACTGAGGTACACATCCAGTTCCTACATGGACAATGGCAGGCTAAATATCAACTGGCCTTCACTGCACAAACTACAGAGCTTAAGTTGAGGCCCTGGTACATGCAGCAGACAAATGGTGCAGGCCATGACAGCAAAATAGTCTTCCTTACAGATCCATGTCAGTCCTGGATGTAACCACTGCAATCAAATACCACATATATACTAAAAACGCTGCAAAACATAAGGCACATGAGACATGTACCCAGTGGATCCTCTCACACTGTGACATCCCAGGAAACGAAAAGGCAGTCAAAATGGTGCATTTAGGATCGGAGCATAAACAGAAAACCTGCATCAGCCTCACAGAGATGAAACCATTAACCCCTTGAGTGCTGCCGTTTTTTGACATCTAGTGTTTTCCATGTGCATCGCTACCTTGTACATTAAAACAACTGTTGCTTCTTTATGGGAATCTATGCATGAAATTACACAGAATGGTGCATTAGGCATGACTAAATGTATTTTCAGATGATTTATGTAGTAATTTCTTGAGCTCCGTAAATATTATGGTGACGGCACTTAAGAGGTTAAGTAGTACTAGTTCAAATGTTCAAACATGCTAGCAACATGACAGTTATCACCAAATGTCTCTGCATAAATAAGTCACTCTCGACCTGCAGACTGGGCACGACAGACTGAACCACCACATGAACAAGCACTTCAAAACTGTACTATCCCCCATAACTTCTATACAAAGGCTGACCAGACAGCAGAACACATCCCCCAGGACTGTGAGAGCTACAGGTCGCTGAGGGAGGAGATCATGTCAACTCCTCTGACCCTCTGGCGACAGTTTTATAAAGAACTGCATGTGGTTCTCATAACTGTCCTCTACCACTAACTGCCTGCCCCTGGCAGCCAGGCCCCCATTACTGACCTACCCTGTGACCTATTTCATCCTCAAGACTAATGCCCAAGATTAACAGTGAACAAACATAAAAAAAGGAATGTAAAATTTTGGTCAATATTTGATTTCCTTGAAAAGTTACCCAACCCCTGTAGATCACTTTTTGTGACCATGACTGAGCAACTCAGCAAGTCTATAGCTACATAAAATTACAATGATTGGAACTTAGAATGGCAAGCAAACACCAAGATCACCGAGTAATACACACAAACTTTACTCAGAATCAAAACACAAGGTCAAATCTAAGATTATCTTTAAATATCGCAATAAAAAGCACATATCACCTGTCTAAATTTTTCCTCAGCATCTTCAGCTTTATTTTTGTCTGGATGAAGCTGAAGTGTCAGTTTCCTGTATGCTTTTCGAATATCTGCAGCACTTGCATCCTGCAAGAGAATTATCCAAGTTGAAAGGTAAGCTACAACCTAATTCAAGATGGGAGTTATCCATTAACTGAAACAAACAGATAAATACAAAGCAAACTACAAACAAATAAATATATCAAAAAAATAAACAACACTCATAACCCTAACACTGACAGACTCCACTGTTCCTTGCTCCACAAACTCGAGTGTTTAAACGTAACAAGCTAAGTAATTCAAGTTTATCATTTGTGTGTGGCTTTTCGTCTATACACACACACACACACACACACACACACACAATAATTATATATATATATATATATATATATATATATATATATATATATATATATATATTTCTTCCTTTTTCTTTCATTTTATTTACATTGGATAATTTTACAATTTAGAGAGCTAGTACCTGAGACACAGACAGAGATAGAGAGGGAAGGAATGCACATAATCAAAAAGCTTTGTTCTAGTGCTACACACCAGAACAGTGACATGATCACGGATGACTTGATCTGTCTCTGACTTCAGTTGTTATGATCACAAACATCTGTGGATTGCAGGCCATCATTATGCCAGTTCAAATTATTAGGCGCAAGGGATACACTACTGTTTGCAAGAAGAATGGGTAGGAAAGGCTTGCCCATCCCCACTTCACCACCTCCACACTTCGCCTCTTCTTGTACTACTTCTTTTGATATCATATTACATCTAAAGTATTGATCAAATAGCATCAAGTAATTAATTCATGAACAAATAATTCACTATCATATATCTGTGTGTGGTTCTTCTTCCACTGTCAGCCTCAAACCAGTCAAAGGTATGACAGGAGATTGATCCAGCACAAACCAACACTACGGCAACAGCCAAATGACGTAAGCACACTGCTAGGGCAACAATACTGTGATAACGGAAGATATGAAAAAATACTAAAACTTTTTGAGTTTACCATTCAGGTTTTCTTGGCATAGTGAACAAACATCACAGATACTAAATACTAGTATTCTGATCATGTTTTAACTTGATGGTGACGCTCCGCAGCTAAGCTGCGGAGCTCTGTGTCTCGACTGTGACGCTCCACAGCTATAGCTGCAGAGATGTTACTTTTTTTTTACCAAGACTACATGTATACTATAATAAGAGAGATTACACTGACAGCAGAGTTTAACCATTTTTCTAAGTAGATTTCTTTCCATTTGACGTAGGAGACTGCTGGAACTCTATTTTTGGCTTGTTTTCGCGGTACCCAAAACAAATTTCAAAGAGTCAAAAGACTCTACGCCTGTATTTAATCATTTTTGGGACAAAATATTCATAAAAGCTGAACTCATAGTGACTTCCAGAGAAGAATGTATATCCTGTGACATGTTAAATGCAGTTTTGTGACATGGATATTTAATGGATTACAAGCAGCAGTTTGATAAGTCATGTGTGTGTATATCCGGAACTATTCTGTTTTTGCTATTTGTATGCCTTTTTCAATGGTAAACAAGAAAAAAATGAAAGCAGCCATTTCAGGGCGCGTCTCCAAGAGTTAATGTTTATTTTAACACCAATCAGGGCTTAGAATAACAATTTAATTACCTAGACTTTCCATAACATTCCATCATCCTGTCTGGAGTGGTCTGGCAGAAGAAAAATCCAGAACTGACATCATCATGTATGTGCCTTATTTACTTTCAAAATTATAGATTGTTAGTATATATATATATCAATGCGTATGTATTAATATGTGTATTCTGATGTGTGCATATATATGTGATGTAGGCTACTACTAAACACCTGACCACCTTGGATGCGCAGGTCTGAATCCAGATAGAGGACAATTTCACCAGCTAATGGGTTTAAGTGCAGGCTTAAGGCTTGTGCCATGATCACTGTGATCTTCTCCATCACATGGCACCTGTAAGTGTAACATTAGAGCATATGGAATTCATTCTGAGCGCAGCCATCATTTTGAGAAACTGAAACTGAAACTGCAACTGAGGCACTTACTGCTTAGAACTGTTAATTGGCACTATTACTCTACACTACACATTTACAAAAGTCACATAAATCAATACGCAATTAAGTCCAAATAAGTTGGAGAATAGCACAGTACCAGAATGATTTATTACTGATTTTAGTATTAGTTTTGCAATGGATTGGCGTTTCAATCTGTGTCACTGATAATCTACAGGCCTATATCATCTACACATGTTGACGTTCTGTTCTCCAGTCCATCCTCTCACTCTCAGACTTCGTTCAGATTTTCCACTCTTTAACTAGTCTACTGATCAATCATGGGAAACCTACAATGACAATTAATTCTGACACAGTTTGTGGTGGCGTATTACTGTCGCTTTATATAATAAGTATAACTTTTCAGTAACGGCACTTTATCATTATGACAGGACATGTCATATAGGCCTAATGCCAAAAGTGACATCATGATGATGATAGATGCTTATCATTTTGGATAATTTTCCACGTGCTGCAAACTGCAGAGTGGTCTGTGACTAAGGATAAGGAGGATTTTTAAACACTGTAGATAAAAAGTTCAATTCCTGTATGTCTATGTACTACAAATACATATTACGTACGGATAAACCACCAGCTTAAAAATGACGTGTATAGAACTAAAAGAAGAAGTCTGTCATCAGCCACCCAGCCTGAGCTAGCAGACAGCATCAAAGTTTATTCTCTCAATACGCTGAAGCATCACCTGTCCGACACCGAGAACATCATAAAAATTGGCATTCACTTCCTCCACCAGATCAAAAAGTTCCAGTTCAACATTGTCCCATGACAAACATCTGTTAAATATCACTATGAAAACAGCGATCCTGATCAGACAGGTTGAGCCAGCCGCCATGTTGATTTGGGTGATGATTAACAACTCACAAACCTTTTTTTTTTTTTTCTAGTATCGAGTCTAGGATTATTCAATTATTTGCAAATTTGTACTTCAACAACATACTATCCAAACTGATTCGATAATTTGTAAATACAAATAATACAGGGTGCTGAACAACGTCAAGGTACTTCGTTTTTCCTACTCAGATGTCCTAAAACACTGAAGGATCCCGTTAGTTTCAGTTTAACTTTATACCAAAGACGTGATAAACTGAAAATATATTTATAACGTCTTTTCCTTATACGATTACTAATAAGAATATCAGTAATTATGTTTGCAGCTGCAGCACATGTGTACACCATGCACACACAGGGTCATAATACGCTCGCGCACATATAAATTGGAATGTATGTTATCAAACATGAGACAGTAGTATATTGCTTTTTTTTTTTTTTTTTTTTATTGTTGTTTTTTGTTTGTTTGTTTGTTTGTTTGTTTGTTTGTTTGTTTGTTTGTCTCTTTCTTTCTCTGTTTTTTAGGGGTATTTCAGTTTCAGTTTCAGTTTCTCAAGGCGATGTCTCCGCGCTCGGAACGAGTTCCGTACGCACTAACGTCATAGGGGCCATATGTATGGTGATCATGGCACAAGCCATAAGCCTTCACATAAACCTACAGACATGAAGCATAAAGATAATTTTTCTCTAACTGAATGGAGTGACTGTGTTTATGATATTATAAGGGAGTGATTTCTATAGCGATGCACCAGAGAAAGATAACTACATTTATTTGTGTCAATTCTGAAGCGGGCAATTTTAAAAAATGACCTTGCATTGAACTGAAACAGAGTGAGCTCAGTCAGCCAACAACATATAAAAACTGGCCTGTTTGCTGATGTTGTTGTTCTTCTCTAGGTGGTCCATGAGTGTTAATTCTGTGTTTGTAGCATTTATGCATCTCCGTGGTTTGTTTGTTTGGGTGTTTGTTTGCTCCTTTCTTTCTTTGTTGTTTTTGTTTTTGTTATTGTTGTTGTTGTCGTCGTTGTTGTTCTCCTTTTTTGTCTGTCTGTATAATATATGAATATCTGCATGTCTGTCTGTCTCTTTGTTTTCAGGGAGAGGTGTTTGTGTGTTAGTTGGTTGGTTTGTCAGTTCACTGGTTTATTGGTTGGTTTCGAAAAGCTGAAAAATATGACGTAAGACATACGAAGTGTTTAAGAACCAGAAATATAACAACAACAGCAAAACAAAACACACACACACACACACACACACACACACACACACACACACACACACACACACACACACACACACACACACACACACACACACACACAAACAAACAAACAAAACAAAACAGATAAGAACGCGTATTTACTGTAACAAAACAAAACAGGCGCAAATTTTCGTTGGCCTTTGTCGATCACCAAAGAATAAAGAACAAATACACAAAACTTTGTGGGAAACAACAACAACAACAACACGAAGATTTCTGGACAGACGTTTCGTAAACCAGGAAAAATGGCAGATATGACAAGTTCTGTTTCTCAGTATTTGTCAGGTTCCTATTTACATGTACACTGGCAGTCGTTTTGATTTAGATATCATAATATAAGGTTTTATTTCACTAAGTGTCAACACACTTGTAATACAATTACACCAATGAAATACATTTGTGCTGATCACACGCGCGCGCGCGCACACACACACGTACATACGCACGCAAGTGCGCGCGCGCGCGCACACACACGCGCGCGCGCGCGCGTAATAACATAATCGCTAACAAATAAATCTGAGTCATTATAGATCATACAGTATGAAAATATTTAATTAGTTGGCAGTTTTATTGTGTGTATTTTTTTTTTCTCCCCAAGCGAAGAACTGACAGTCTCAAGAAAATTATCTATAGATATGAGTATGGATATTCTTGTATTTTTAGTTTGTGTAGCATTAAAATTTAGACAGTTAAATGACTTAGCCAAGTAAAATTGTGTATGCAAAATGCTGAAGTATCACAAATCATTTATATGAGTATGGATATTCTCGTATTTTTAGTTTGTGTAGCATTAAAATTTAGACAGTTAAATGACTAGGCAAGTAAAATTGTGTATGCAAAATGCTGAAGTATCACAAATCATTTGATGTCCATTTCTTCTTTTTATTTATACATTAAACAACTGAATAATGACTGAGGCAAGTACAACTGTGTATGTGTAATTCTGAAGTATCGGAAATCATTTGATGTCCATTTCTTCTTTTTATTTATAGATTCAACAACTGAATAGCGTATATTATGTGTACTTTTCAAATAATGATTTGTAGTAAGCTTCTCCTGCTTGTGGCTTGCAATAAAATCTTTGACGTAGAAAAATGCTGCTGTGTGCTTTGGAATCATTTGGAATAATTTGAAACAAAAAAGTTTCTGTGTTGCTGTGGACGAGTTCACCAACCCAGTTAATAAAGTGAAGTATCTTCTATTGACAAAAAATCCTTATGGGTCACTGTGACCTACAGACCTACGTGATGATATAGCTTTGACTTTGCCAGTAGCACACAAAACATATTCAAACAATTGTTAATTCTATTTTTGATCGATGAATAAGTAAAAGAATTATACCAAAAAATAAAATTTTAGGCACGTGGCAGACACACAAATTTTGTGAAGTACTCGGAAAGGTAACCCAAATCTCGCTGTTGATTTGAGGAATGGAGAATGAAACCGCCCACAAGTTCTCAAGGAGGATCAACATTTGCATAGCTGCCGAAGGCCAAGGACTACCTCCTTGGAGAGGCCTGCTTTATTCTATGTTTGGAATGTCTTTAGCAAATGAACGAGCCAACAGCAGAATGATGATGACAGGCAGTGGTAAACCAACACCCGGGAAAGAAAGAGAAAAGAGTGTTGGTGATTGTTGACTCACACGGAGTACGTGGTGACACACATGTGACAATATAACAGTGAAACTAAAATCAGGATTTCTCTGCTCCAGATAATATTCATGAAAGAAACACACAAACAAAATATTCACAGCACAGAAAATTCACAAAACAACGACAATACTAATAGCACCAGTTTTATTGATACTCTTTCATACAATTGATTTTAAAATCCGTCTATGTGGATTTTTTTTGCCCACTTTATTTTTTTTCATCTGCTGCTTAAATTGCTGGGGATGTCCCGTGAAGAAAGTTGTTTGTTTGCAATGAGTTGGAAATCCTGGCCAGATGGGATGCCATGCGAGTCATAAGCTATTTGACACGATCAGTCCAAGTCTTCTTTGGTCAACCTCTGACCTTGATATCTTGTGTTCAGACTTAGTGGTATGCTCTTGAAGTTTTTCTCTCTTCGCATGTGTTAGGCATTCGTTGTCTGCAGACAGCAACTCATTTATGGCTTCTCGATCGCAGTTGGCTTCTTTGTGATCTTGTCCATACAAATGATAAAACAATAGTGGTGATAGAACACATCCTAGTCTCATGCCTTGGAGATTTCGAACCAATCTGTCAGTCCCTTTTATGTTTAGACCACACTCAAGTTGTTTCCATAGATATAGATGGCTCGAATGATGTCCATGAGCTGGCCTGTCTAGAGTTTGTTTCTGTTCGCCAGGTCAAAAGCTTTTTCTTGGCTGACGAAGTCAAAGTTCAGTTCTATGGTCTTTTCTCATAGTTGTCTCAAAGACTGCACTAGTGCACCATCTTCGTTTCCTGAATCACATCTGTTTCGCACTCTGAGATTGTTCTGCGTTGTACCTTGTGCGTTGTTCCAGCACTTCGGCATCGCCAACGTGGCCAAGTAGTGAAATTCCCCAGTATTTTATATTATAGTCTGTCTTACTGGCTTTCTCCTCCTACAAAGGCATCACAACTGCACGTTGCCAATTCTCTGGGACTATTCTTTCATTCCATGCCTTTCGAAGATGTTCCTATTTCTCTGTTGTATGCCAGGATAGCTTCAGTTGTAATTCCATCTATTCTAGCTGCTCAAGTTGTTTTTAGCATTGGTTTCCACTGCCCGTTGGCCTGGACCTCTAACTGGAGAATTGTTGCTTCTCCTATTGGGTGATTTGGTCTGAAGTGGTCATGTGTGTTTCCCTAATTCACTGAAATATTCCTACCATCTTGTTTTGAGTTTGCTTCCTTCCTGGTTTTAGTGTTTTCACTCTTTGTCATTTATGACTATTGGCTTACAGATTGTCTTTGGGAATGATAGCTTTGATACTTGAGGAATTCTCAAAGAGTGCCGGCACAGTTCACTTAGCTCTTCTCCATATTTCTTCCATGATTAATGTCTTGCCTCTCTTACACTGTACTACAGTAACTTTATTTTACCGAGCAAGTTAATCATAACCATGTTTTATGAAGTTTCTTCTTTTCTATTGTTTGCTTAATTGGGTCTTTATCAATTTTCTTTATCAATTTTCTTTATTCTATAGGTTTGCATCAATATATCTGTTACTGCATTTTTGAAGAATGTCCAGGTTTCCTCAAAGAAGAACTAATCTTATGGGGTCTAGATGTGTCACTTTCTTTCTGGTTTCCTTTTCTGTTTCCTGTTCCATTTCCTCTTGTTGAAGTTTCACGAGATTTGTCTGTCTGATGTTTTATGATGAGTTCTTGGGGGTGTTAATTTCTCCTGCCTTGATATCATCATTGCTGGGCGATAATCTGTGTCCTGTTTGAATTGGGGGGTAGCGGCAGTTGACTGTATTTCCCCTAAGATCTACCTCTGTTAAAATGAAGTCAATCTGTGATGACATGTTTAGGTTGTTCCACCTGTACCAGGTCTGCATCTATCTGTGTATGTGTCGGTAGAACGAGTCGGCGATCCACAGTCCATATTCTGCACAGAGACCAAGTAGCTATTTCCCGTTGTAACTGCACTCTGTGGTGGTGTCACTGTAAGGGCCATGGCCGTAGGTTTCCCATGGTGTCCTCTTCAGTCAGGCCTACTCATCAATTAAAGTCTCCTATGACAGTAAGTTTTTCTCTGTCTCGGACAGAACCCATGGGATGGTACCTGCCAATGTCTCAAAGAATTATGGTCTAGTGTCATGCTGCATGGTGTATAGACTTGAATGAAAGTTACAGTCTTCTGCTTGTGTTTTGAATTCAGATCTTGATGATTCTTTCTAAGACAAAACCTGTTTCTAGCGTGTTCTCTGCTGTGTCAGGGTACCCTATAAATCCTACTCTATGACTAGCTCTTGATATTATGTCTAGTATACACCACATTTGTCTTGTCCCAGTTCCTCAGACTCCCTTCTGCGGCGTCCTCCATTCCATGTTGTCGTGGATTCTATTACTTCAGGCTCTTTTGCTTTAAGTCAACGTAATCATGTTCCATGTGCATATTCAGTTCTTTTGTGTTGTCCTTTTCCATTTCCAGTTCGATCACTGCCTTGATCCGTCCGTTTCTTTTTCTCCTTCATTTTTTTCGAGCAAAAATCTACCACCAGCTTGCAAGGCCTGACATAGTTCTTCTTCTTCTTTCTTGGAACATCCACCATCATCGTTTTGATGGTTCTGATGTGTATAGAACACAGCCCCGCCGCTGTAGTCTAGCCGAATTGTTTCCACCCCGTACGACGAGGACGAAGGGTTGGACTCCAGTAAGCTTTTGTCCACATGCAGTATTATTTCGATACATTCATGTAAATGCATAGATTTATAAAACTCACAAGATTCACGTCTCACCTCCATCTCATTGCATTTCGGTATGAAAAACAAAACAAAAAACAAAAAAGGAAAAAAGCCCCGAAAAGCTGTTAAAAAAAGTAAAAAATATCCGGGACGAATTTTACGAGGGACATTTCTCCCGATTCTATAATAATTATTATTGTTGTCCGTGGCCTGCGCATGTGGAATGAGCCTCGTTCTGTCCGTTGTTTTGACGAGAAGTCGGTGCTGCACAGTCGTTCAGGAGGTAAGAATGAAGGTTGATTATGTGTAAGTTGCCCAGTGTAATAATGATCTATGTGATCTGCACATTCTATTTCCATGAATAGATACATTTGTAAGTGCATGTATGTCAAGAAATGTGCTGGTGCGTTGAAATTTGAATAGTCCTTGTTTGGCAAATATCATCATGGCGGACAGTGTGAGTGTGCGCCTGTCTTTTGTTCTAATCACGGCGAAATATGCGCCCAAGAGACATAAGCATACTGTAAGGAAAATAATGCAACCTAATAGAGCAGTTTGATTTATAATTTTGAACTAGTAGAGCTGTTTGTGAAGAATTTTTGTTTTTATTTAGAAATCATGGTTCTGAAATATTTGAACCCGTCTTTATGTGTGGAATGCCCACGTGACTTGCAGTCAACCAATAGAAGTAGCCCATGCGGAAGTACGCTAGCTCAGTCGGACGGAGGGAGGGGATAATTTCATTGTTTAGGCTGTTCACGTATTTATTTAGTTTTTCTAAGTCTGAGAAACGGGAAAATACGTTATCCTCTGTGTTCGCCATCGTATGGTCGTTGTAATCGGAATGTTGGAAGGACGTTTGATTGTTAAAATACAGTAATTTTGGGATTGGAATATATTCGACGCCACGCTAACACTGGGGTCACAGCTGTCATAGGCATGTTACAAAAAATTTAAAATATTTCTTTGAAATATGTAATTGCCATTAGGGAAAAGAGGTAAAGAAGAATTTTGAATTGGTACAAGAGTGTCTTTGATTAGCTGTCTGTGACGAATGATTTTTTGAATATAGGCTATACAATACTGTTTTGACATTTTGCTAGCAACATTATGATTTGGATTAGCTCATTAGGCCTACAGTAAAATTTTACATAGCAGAAACTCTGACCATGCATCTGCCTTTTCTTCACAAAAATGGAAAAAGTTAGATATCGATAGAAGGGTCTTTGCGCAAGATGACTAAGAGTAAGACATTGATTAGTCGCTGTGCCTCTGTGCACTAAATAATTAATTGCCTTACCTGGTTAAAATGAAGATTTAACTGAGTAGGTATTCCAAAGTGATTTTCAAATTTGAACTTATCTGTATAAAAATCAGCTGGGAAAATAGAGATTTTCATTCTGAACACATACATACTTTATTTTTTAATGTGGGATAAAAAATAAATTTTTTTATGATTTTTTCCTTTCTTTTTGGACTTAGAAAAATTTCTCACGTTTTTTTTAGGCCACATTCAGACATGCCTTGAACACACATAAAATCACACAAGCCCAGAAAATAATTTCTGAGGAGGTTTTTACTTGTTAAGTTGATGTGCAAAAAACATATGGACAGAAATGCATATCAATAAAAATACAGACCTATGAAAATGACAAAAAATAGCAAAATTGGACGCCGCCGTTCTAAACAACTGGGCAAGGGACCCATTTTCATTAATTTCAAACTTTCATATCTTTAAGAAATACAATACAGTGACACTGAAATGAATCATATATGATAAACATATTAAGGAATTTAACCCTAATTTTTTCCAGCTTCATCTGAAAGCTGGTTGAAAAGATATCAGATGTCAAAAATGCGAAATATGCCGATTTGTCACAGTGAAAAAAACGGCGAATTTTACACATATTTGGTGCACCATAATTTTTTTCACTTTAAAGTTACAAAAATGGTTTTGATATCAAATTGCTCAGCATGACAAACTCTTTCAATGTAAAACAACCCCAGACATCTGTATGTTTAATCAAACCATATTTGGGTAAGGATAAAATACCTATTTTGAAAAAAATGTGTATTTTAGCTTTTTGCAAGACTCCGTAACTTCTGTCACATTCATCCTACTGCAAAGTACCATATACCAAAATGATCATTTTTTTATGATCTGTCAGTATAACAAACAAGACATTAGGTTTCAATCTTTCTGTAAACAAAAATCAGATGACAAAATTATAACAAATGTCAGCTGATAATAGTAACAAATAATGCGTTTTGTTTACATATCGAATCAAACAAGACATGTACATCAACAACATTCATTCAAAGAAGTCATCTTCATAGTTTTTACATGCCAATTTTTTTTTATTTTTTATCATTAAACAACGATTAAAACATGTCTTGACCTTTAACTGTTCCTTAACTGTGTGTAGAACATTATCAAAAGCTTCCACATCATTGTCTTGACCTTTCACTGTTGCTTAATCACAGTAGATAACTGTCCTGGCCTTCAACTTAAACTGGAAGCACAAAAGATAGAAATCATCTCTTTTTACAAAAAACATGTAATGAAATGTAAAAAAATACTTGTCAGTGTCTATGATCAGTGATTCCCCTTCACAAGTGACAGGAAATTAAAACATGTTAAGATGCAGTTCATCATCATCATTGCTGTCAAAGTTGTCCAAAAGACTAGGTCTCCGCCCTCTGCCAGTCTTAAGAAATCGCTCCTTCATCCTCATGAAGAGATCATCTGTGAGAAAAATAGTGTAGAGGGAAAGTATTAGTACATCTGTCTGTTCTATCCTGTAGCGTAATGTGAAAATCCCATTTGTAGGGACAAACAGGCCTATACATACAGAGCAAGAGGCAAATACTGACCAAAACAAAAACAAATCCAAAAAACAAGAACATAAAACATGCAGGAACACAAGGACTTTTGTACCCCTGCTCAATTAACCCTTTGACTCCTGCAGCCTGTCCAACATCATCCTTCTTTGTCAACCATGCTGGAAGAGCAAAAACTTAACCCTCTGACTCCCTCACCCTATCCACCACTTCCTGCAGGAAGCTGGTGGATAGGGTGAGGAGTCAAAGGGTTAAGTTTTTGCAGTTGGTAGATAGGTGCAGGTGGCAAAGGGTTAACTTCCCTGCCTGTCAAAGAGAGAAAGGATCAAGAGAGAGAGAGAGATTAGTGTGGAGCTGTAAGAAGCCTACCAGTATTATTGTCAGCTTTGAAAATAAAATTATAATACCTTACCCTAACTCACAAAGCAGTGGGCAAAGTAAAATGTCCCATACATTTAGGCCTACTCAAATCAGCACAACAAAATTTATCTCATAAACACTATAGGCCTAGTTAGGAAGGTTCATAGTGTCCAACCCATTAACCTGGTAGGTCTACTTTATTTTGTTGAAATATTATTTTTGATGACAATAATAGTACTGATAATAAATAGTAATGAATGATAGTAAACTAATAATGAAATAATGATAATAATAATGATGATAAATAATAATGAATAATAATAGTAAAGTAATAACAATAACAAAAATATAACAATATTAATAATAATAATAAACTTTTAAAGCTGTTGAACTAGGTGATAATAATATTGGGCCTAAAAATAATAGGATTGATAAACATGCAAATTTGTTTCAATGGTACCATTCAGGAAGTTTACACAAAGGCAGAAAAGAAAAAGGTGTAACATTGTGAAATTATTGAACGATACTGAACCAGATCGAGTGAAGTCAAGGGAGGGCACTCGGCCGATTCGACTATCGATCGATCAAAGCATTGGTCACGTGACCACAATAAATCGCTAATATCTCATTAACATCATTATAATAATGGCGAGATTGGTTTTGAGTAAGGTTGCGAAATCATCGACGAAGTTTTTAACGCACGAAACGACCGACTAAATGGAAGCCTATCAGTTCACTTTTTACATGGGATGAAAGCAAATTTAAGCAAATTTAGTTGTCTTTTTGACTGTGTAAATGGTTTGTTGATATCTGACCCAGCGAATCTCCTCGAGGCGAGTTTTCAAGGTAGGTGTCAAAACCGCGTTTGATTTCGTCGTTCCAGTAGCAGCAAAATCGCAATTTAGTACCCATCATCAAAAGCATATTTCAAAGGGTAAATGTTACACTTATTGATTTATTTTGACTTTAAACAAAGCTTAAAGGATCACAGACTAACATGATCTATGTTTTTTATTTCTGACACTGCATTTTGTTGAGAACGAGCAAGTTGAAAACCAGTGAAAAATCGCACTTTGCCGTACTTTTCGCCGCCCGCGAAGAGCACTTTGGAATACCTAGTTATAGCTTCCAAAATGAATTTTTTTTTTATAAAATTGGAAGGCAAAGCATCAAGGTAGCTACCATGATACATTAGTTATTCAGTATCATTAAGCTCAATCATTATGAAATAATAAAATTTTTAAATGAATAACCACTTTTTAAAGTTTTCAGCCTGTGTATTTATGTACATCTGTGTATTTTAGTTTGCAGATTATGATAGTTGATACTGATCATTACGTTCATTTCACACACACACAGTGACACACATTTGTGTGTGTGTGTGTGTGTGGTGGTAAATATATTCATTAAGCTTAAATAATTAAACAAATTTGAAAGTCTGTGCTGATAGTATAACGGCAATAATAATGATAATAAGACACCAAACCTTGACTAATGAATTAAACCAAGGCCCGCACTCCCGTCATTCACCAAAGCAGTCATCTACAACCACCAAACCTCCAAGGCCTGTGTGTGTGTGTGTGTGTGCACGTGCGTGCACACGCGTGTGTGTGCATGCATACATGAGTGTGTGCGTGCGTGCAAGAGGGTCAGTCTGAGAGATATACTACTAGTATTGGTAGTATTTTAGGACTAGGGGAAGTGAGATGGAAGGGGCCAGGCATGATAACATCAGGAGAATACTCAGTGATATACTCTGGTGGCAATTCACATGAAAGAGGAGTAGGCATCATAATTGTTGCATCTGTTCACCACTATAAGCATTTAACGCACAATTGTCTGCGAAAAGGAGGTCACGAAGAGTGCTGTAACTGCATTTAGTGGTCGCCTTGAGGCGTCTTGTGTTGTACAACTTGCCGTCTGTGTGGTAGCATATATCTATGCCAGGGTCTTCTGGAGAGAATGCATCTGATGACATTTCCGAGAATATCATAGAGAATAGTGTAGGCGCAAGGACGCATCCTTTGTTTCACGCCTTGTGAATATACTAGCAATAGAAAGCAAAGGTAAGGGGTTGGAACTAAACAGCAGGAAGACTGAAGTCATGGTGATCAGTAAAAAACATGAAATCCCCTCATGCAAAGTAACAGCAAATGGCACAACCTTGACACAGGTTAATAAGTTTAAATACCTGGGAACGGTCATTTCATCAGACAGCAGATGCACATCAGAAATAGCCGGCAGAATCGGCCAAGCCAAAACAGCATTCATGAAGGTAACAAGCATTCTTACCAACAAATGCCTATCAATTAACATCAGGAAGAGAGTCCTTGAATGTTATGTAGAACCAATACTGTTATACGGATGTGAGGTGTGGACAGTCAGCAAGCAAAGCCAGAGCAAGATAGAGGCAGCCAAAATGTGGTTTCTAAGAAGAATGTTGAGAGTTCCATGGACAGCAAAGAGAACAAACGAGACAGTCTTGATGGAGGCAGACACAAGTAGATAACCCATAAGGAAGATTAGGAAAAGACAGACAACATTTATAGGCCATTTTATGAGGAAGGGGGATTTGGAACACCTGGTCACAACGGGAAAGCTGGAGGGAAGGAGAGCACCGGGTAGACCCAGGGAGAAAATGCAGGACGGACTTGCAGAGTGGCTGGGGACGAGGAGGGTGGGGGAGATGCTGGGGGCAACGAGAGACAGATGGAAGTCCATGATTGCCAACGCCATGCGGCAGGGCACCTGATGATGATGATGATGAACCATAGAATTACTGTTATGTGAAACAAATAGTTCACCTGTCACCCCTAATTGCATTTGGCCCCACAATTACTGATAACAGTTCAGGAAATCTCTTTTTGTCTTGTTTGTTTACATGACTGTCAGAGTTATTTCTGTGACACTTGAATTTGAAAGAGTGTACACAATTGATTGAAGGACACACAAAAATAAGTTATGTTAAAGACACTTTAATGTTTGGGACTTGATTAACATTGAATATGAATACATATAAAGCCCTCATACTTCTACTGCAGCAAATGGGAGGGAGAAGGAAAACAACAGTAGCAAACAACAACAAAACAACAACAACAACAACAAGAAGGAGACGCACACATACAAGTGCTCACATATTATGTCAACCAACACTGATGATGCAGATGACAAAATGAAACAAAAGGTAGACAGATACCATGGCAGACCTTGGATATACCGGAATACTGATATAGACAACAATCAAGAAACAGACGGCAAACACACACACAGCATGTAATTTACATGAAAAAAGTTGAAAAAACAAAAACAAAACTAAAAATGAAAAACAACAGTAAGCAGTTTCCAAGTAAATCCTACCTTCTTGTGACTGTCTCAGATATGTGATTTACTCCTTTCTTCTTTTTCCAAATCCACTTTGACCTTAACCCTTTGACTCCCGCACCCTGTCCACAAGCACCCTGCATTGACAACCATGCTAGCAACGCGAAAACTTAACCCTTTGATTCTCTCACAATGTCCACCACTTCCTGCAGGAAGCTGGTGAAAGGGTGAGGGAAACAAAGGGTTAAGTTTTTGCAGTTTGTAGATAGGGTTCGGGAGTCAAAGGGTTAAACAGAATCTCTGATCTGTTGCTGGGAACAATAGAAAAGAGAAAGTGTTAAGTAGGTCACACATTCGGTTCTCATACCTTCTAAAAAATGAAGAAGCTCCATGGTGTATACCGTGAGACGAACCTCTTAGCATCAAACATCCTATGCTGAAAATGCTTGGACTTGCACAGCATGAGAGTACTATACAAGCGACTCAAAAAATCTCATCAGAGATGTTCTTCCGGATGCAGTTTTCAAGTTTTTACAAAGATTAATACTAATAGATTTTATATGATTGTTGGTGTGGGAAAGATCTTTAAAATTAAATGCGTTTTACTTTAGACTTGATTTTAGCTTGGTTTTTAACTGCTGTCTTTTTGATCATACTTGGAGTTGTTTGCTATATTAAGCAATGTGAACTTGAACTGCCTTCTTTGTTTTAGTATTTTAGTGATAATAGCCTTTTGTTTTGTAGGTGTATGTGTGTTTGTGGGGGTGATATGTGTTTGTGGGAAGGGGATGGATAGGTTGCTGTCTTCCAAAAAGTTGATAAAGGGCATGAACTGTCACTTTAGCAATGCCGTGCGAACCGAAACGCGACGTCAAATTTGTGGTACCAAAAACTGGGCAAAAACGGGGGCGGCCGCAAAACTGGGGGGTCTTCAGTTCAATCAAGTATTACTGCCTCTTTAAGCGGTGTTTCATCCTTATTTTTTTTCTTATATGAATCAGAAATGAATAAAGATTGAATGATTGCCATTTTATGTACTTACAGCAAAAATGGAATTTAAGTTATTTGATGAGAAAGTCGAAAATCCGCGTTTCGGGCGTAATCGCGGAGACGGTATGCGTTTAGAATCGAAGTTAGTTTGGGGTGCTTCACTATTTCGTCGGTACGGCTATATTTGTGAACCAATCACATTGTAATTTTGCAACCAATGAGAATCAATGTAACAAAATGATATATCCCGACGAGAGCTATGTGTGCCAGTTTCGAACCGAGATCGACGCTTCCAAAGTTTTGCTTTTTTTCATCGGAAAAGTTTGCAGGCAAGTCGCCATTTTTGGAACTTCTCGTCGGTGGGATTCGATTTTGCATACTTTTTTCTATGTGCATGTGTAATATGAAATCAATTTGAGGTAAAATACGGCCGTACGCCAAACTTTTTACATGAAGATCTGTTCCAGATCAGTAGCAAAACAACGTCGGAATGTGCCGACGCCATAGGCCTACTACCGGCATAACAGAACGCTGTGCAAGTTTCAGCTCGGCAAGTTTTACGTTGTCAGACAAAGACTAGATCTAGCAATCAACAGATCAAGTTCTGTTTTTATCTGTGACATTGTATTTTTGAAGAAAAGGACAACTGCGTTTGAACTCAATTCGGAGTTGTCAGCCGAAGCCAGGTTCGTCAACCATTTCCTCCCTGAGATCATACTATTTGCTTGTCGCAGTGTAGATCTGCTCACCCCACGTCGGGCGAGCTTACTACTAAAAATACTATGTGCTCGACGTGGTTCGCCGAGCCGTGGAAAATGGGTTTGCCCAAACAGAGGGGTGCGCATACCCGCCTCCCCAACGCTCTCTCTCTCTCTCTCAAATAAATATATGAATAAATAAGTAAATATATTTTTTTTTCAAATCAACAAACAATTCTGTGCAATTTATTGTACTTTCCTTGACATGTATCTCTCTCTCTCTCTCTCTCTCTCTCTCTCTCTCTCTCTCCTCCTCTCTCTCTCTCTCTCTCTCTCTCTCTCAGAGAACAAGAAATGAATAAATAAGTAAGTAGGCCACAATACATTCATATCCAAGTTGTTAACAGGCATGATCCTCTCTCTCTCTCTCCATCTCTCTCTCTCTGACAACACTCTCTCTGTCTCTCTCTCTCTCTCTGACAACACGCACACACATTAACACACACAGAGATTTAGAATGTCACAAAACAAAATCTTCTGTTCATTGTTATAATATTCTTCATTTAGGTTTTGAAAATGAATAGAAGGCTATGAGTTGTATTATTTGTAAAGTAGGCCATCCATTAGCTTATGTAGTAGTTTCAATTTGTAGTCAATATCTGAAAAGGATAGGCCCATTGTCATTAATTTGTTTTAAAGGGAAGATTGCATCTTATTTAATAGTAGCCTGTTGTTATTGATTTGTATTAAAGGGCAAGAGTACACTGGAAATACTTAGCAGGATTGCTCTGCTTTGGTGGATTTTTACAAGTAATATGCTAAAAATCAAAGTCGCGAGTTTGGGCTTAATGTTAAAGTAATGTTAATGTGAAGACTATGCATTATGGTTTCCTTTTCTTTCCAATCTCTCAATGAATAGTATATATTATGCAGAAATTCATATATTTCTCTATTGTAGGAGTTAAGTGACCTGTTCCTGAATGGTGAGTGGTCCCATATCCTTCCTGAAGTTTTCTTTGGACGCTGGCTGTGCTAAGTGTTCGGTGACTTGACTCATCCACAGACAGTTTAGTCTATTTTTTAAAGACTGATGTATAAAATAAAAATCAAATGTAATGTACATAAATCTTGTCTGTTATGTTTTTCTCTGTGTGTGTATATATGTGTATGTGTGTTATGTGTGTGTGCATGTGTATGTGTGTGTGTTTAGTTTTTAGTAGAATTTTGATCGGATGATATTTTTAGTAGACTGCAGCATAATAGCATGCAGTAATTTTTAATATTTCAATTATTTAAGTGATTCCAGAAGTCATTGATTCTCAGATGTCCTTTTTATATGTACAGAAACTGATGAAATATTAATAGTTAATCATAAGACTACTGAAGTAGCGAGTCGTGACTTTTTTGGTTTAATTTGCAGTAATAAGACACTTGAACGATGAGCAAAATGATTTTATATCTATCTCTTGAAATGATTGTTTTGTTTCTAGCTTCATTTTTGTCTGTTATTAATACAATATGGGCAATTATTAATGAAACACTGATAAAACATCCAAAATATCACATGTTTCCTGTAATAAGACAAAAATGGCTCGTCACAGAGTTCCAATAATGGTTTTATTCAATTCAGCACGCCAAAATACATCAACGACCAAAATTTCATGACTTTTGATCCGGTCTGTCTCTCACAATTACAAAATGAATGTCATTTCCAGCAAAATCAGCATACCATGCCATTTGATGAGTCGAGTTTGTTCTGTGACACTGATCCTTCTTTGTCCCACTAAAACGTGGTACCAAAATTTAAGAAATTTTTGATGCTTCAAACTGGAATATCTCATGAACTATTAGTCCAATTTGAAAAATTTAAACTGCTTTTTACTCAGAATAACAATATCTTCAAAACCATATAAATGTTTTAACTCAAAACCCAATTTCAATTTTTCATGCGGCATTGCTAGTCACTTGTGAAGATTGTTTTGTAGTCATTGTAATCTTGATATAGTCTTGGCTATATTGACAAGTATTTGGTGCAAGATAGCTGACAGCTAGCTGAGTAAGCCAAGCAAATGTGACACATGTAGTGGGTCATTATACTAATTAATAGGTAAATATATTGATGAAAGAAAACATTTATGGAAAATTTTAATTCTGGGGGACAATGGCTTCATGATAGACCTGTTTTATAAATTAAGATGAGTAAGCCAGTAATAAACTAAGAAATTAGCAAGTATAGTCAGCTTCAATATTTTGTCACACTGAATGGTTAACATTGTTGTTTTTCTGTTTCAGATGTTGTATATCAAATAACAGTCTACAATGGAAAAGCCTGATGAGGAATCTGCTGCCAAGTTTATCAGTGCCTTGATTAAGTCTGTGCAAACACTGTGCCATGGTTACCTCGAGTTTAACAATGGGATTGAAATTATTGGACATATTAACGTGACTGTTGACAAAGGCTCTCGTTCACATTACATCTTAGAGGAAAAGGTCTGCAAAAATGAAGAGAATTCCACATTGTTTATTAGCAACAGTTTTCATGCTCAAAGTCAGAATCAGAAACCAGACTCAAAGTCAAAAGGCAAAGACTCAGATGCACTGTTGGGTTGTAGAGAGGAGGAAAGAACCAATTCCTCAGACTTGAGTGAAGCACGTAAACTGTCTGCCATCTCCAGTATTAGCTCTGCATTGACAAAATCTGTTGACAAAAACCGTTCAGGGTCTTCCTCCAGTGCAAAAGAATCAGAAAGTTTGCATTCCAAACCATTTTCAAGCACTGCTAAGAGGAAAGCATCTGATGACTATAGTAATGATGTCAGAATAGCCAAAGTAGCCCATCTCAGTTCTAGCCCAAGTCCTGTGTCTCATTTTCTTTCACATTCTCCCCAGGCTCCCTCAGGTTCATCTAGTCCTTTGGACACAAAACCAAGTGTAAGACAGATACAGAGTGAGGACTTGGCAGGCACTGTATTACCCCAGACTGCTGCTGTTACAGGGGATAGTGCTAGTGATCTTGGTGTCAATCTTGCAGGCAGTGTTTTAGAACGTGTGGATGACCAGAGCAATTCAGACCTCCAAGACCGAGGTGAAGATAGTGATGGAGATTTGGAAGTGACATTCATCAAGGAAGAGTATGTGGAGGGGGAGCAATCAGCATGTCAGTTTGACAACTCTGGTGGGCAGCAGTTTGGCAGAGGCACACATCAAAGAGGTAGCCAGTTGTTTGAATTTTGTTGTAGATAATTTAAAGCACCACATGATAACTTTTCTTGCATTGTAATGTGACTGTAAATTGTGGTGTTATATATTGACAGGTAGCTTTCTCAGACAGTTACAGGGATTCTTTTTATAATGTAAACAGTGTGCATGAAAGTATAAGGTTTGCAGTTAAGCTTTAAGATAATGTCTAACATGTTATCCAACAGTTGCTGCAAATTGCTTAAAGATGATTTGTCTTTCCCTTCCACTCCCCTTCTCTGTCCTTCCCCCTCTCTCTCCTTCTCTAACTTAAGTTGAGATTATTGTAGCAATTTAGATGACAAGATCAGGAAACAGTCTTCATGTTAGTATTTATTGTAAAGTTAATTTATTTGGGTTCTTTAATGATTAGCATTGCTTTGGTACACTTGGAGTATTGAAGCTTTAAGAGTATTGCAGATTATTGAAAGCATTGGCAGATAGGTTCAAAATAGAAATACTGTGGTTTAGTCTAATCAGCAAGCGTGCTGCATCCAGTGTGCTATATTAATGTTGTTAAATGATGGTGGTGGGCAGGATTCCCATTTTCTTTCATTTCTTATCAATGTAAAAACTTTAGCAGATTTGGAGTAGAGCACAGCTACATTAACTTATTTTCAGTATAATAAACTTTAACACTATCAGCTTCACGTATAGTCCATTCAGTTGTTAGGTTGTTGTTTGTCATCAGCAGTTTCTGTTACACAAGTTACAGGAACCATATGACTGAGTGATTTGAAATGAAAGTAAGTGCATTTGATTAATGCATTGATTATTTAACGTTTACGTTCATTAGTACTTTTCCCATGGTTCCAAACTATTGGATAGTGTCTAATAGAGTGATGATTCGTTTCTATATTTAACATTATAATTGCTTAACATGAAAATGTAAAAGTTAAAAAGGGAAGTCTGTTGTGTTGTTCACATTTGGGTATCGTACTTTTCAACAGCCTCATCGTCAGACATGTCTGATGCCTCAATGTATCCTGTCTCCCTCCATCACTCTGCATCCTCAACTTTTGTTCCAAGTGCACATGACATGAGTGGCACTCAGCATTATGGACCGTCCACTTCATCCCAGCCCCAGCCAGGCACTTCGGGTTTAAGAGGTAAGAGAAACTACTGTCTCTTCTTGTGTGTCCAAATGTCTGAAGTCACTGCCTGATGAACATTCCAGCCTGTACATCTTGAATACCTGTGAGATGACTAAAAAGACATATTAGTTCTCTCCATCAGGAAGAGAAAAGATGTATCCACATTAAAAGATGAATTATTTGTTTGAAATTAAGCATGGTGCGCTACTTTTTGTTTTGCGTTTTTCTTGTCAATATAACTATGTAACTCAAGATGCCAACCATAATTAACGTTCTCCTTTTACTGGCTATTTTTTTTTAGGTCATCTTAAAACAGGAGATATTGAAACTTAAAAATTATTTTTGTCTTGGATCAGATGAATGATCCATACACATTCTTCCCTTGACTGTGAATTGTCAGAAAACAAATGCAATGATCTTTTGTAAAGCAGTAAAGAATCTGTGCAAGACTTGATTGTGTGTGCGCACATATGTGTGTGTACACATCTGTCTTTGTGCATGTTTGTGTGCACTGCAACTGTCCCAAAATGGGCAGACCCATTCAGATATCAATTTACATGCGCTCAGTTTTTGTTTTTTCAGACACACACATGTACAGAATTTAAACTTCAAGGTGAACCGAATCATAACACCTCCTCCATCCCTGTTGATTTCTATGTCAGAAAGGTGAACTGAATCATAACACCCCCTCCACCCTTTTGATTTGCTTGTAAGAAAGAAAGCGTGAAATTGAAAGTAAACATGCAACAGGCTTTTGATTTTCCTCAGGTTGTGACTACGTGTGTGTATACTACCTTGTTTTCCTTTCTTGTGGATTTCTCAGTGTGTGCCACACGTCTTCAATATTACTCATTTAAATGTTAAGTCTGTTCACTTTTGAAACCACGGCTGATGTTGGAATACTCTCACTTCAAAGATCTTGATTAATATTGCTGGTGCTGACCTGTTGTGCAATCATCAGGGCTCCCAATAGTTTTTTTTAAGAGAGTCTCTGCCACCAATTTTTAAAGGATAAGACTTTCTCCAGTCTGGAGTTTCAAAAAAAAGAATTGGGCATACAACAGTTAAAAATCCAGGTATGCATGCCGAGACCCACCCATACATCAGAGAAATGTCATGATTGTTTTGTGATGCCATACTAGTTTGGGTTGCACATCTATGAAATGCAAGTAATTTTAGATTATGCCTCCCACCCCATTCCAGTGAACTTTCTCTTTCTGTCCAGCTCACACTCACACATGCACATCTATGAAAGCCCCCCCCCCCCCCCCCCAATCCTCCAGTAAGCTTTGTTTCTTTCAGTTAAGCCCATACATCCACACGCGCAAGCGTGTGTGTGCACGCGCACGCGCACGCACACACACATTCTTTTTTCTCTCTCCCACCCCTGTCTCTCTGTTTTTCTCTTCTCTTCTTACCTGCATTCAGAGAATTCTCATCCTCAATGAAAAACGTAGTGTTCCGCATATGAGTGGACAGTTTTTGTAGTATAAAAAACTGGGCAGTGTTATGGAAACAAATGCAGTGCTGCTTTCTGAGTAAATTGATTGCCAGATACAGTATGCAAACTAACTAGGTTTCCATCTTTGCTGTGCAGCTCTGCGGCTTTTCTTTCTGTCCCTTTCCCCTAGTCTCTTCCTTTTGAATTGCTTTTGCCATGCCAGCACTGATCCACTGATGGGCAAAACAACGTTTGTTTATATACTTAGCACGGTACTGACCTGACGAGTTACAAGTCAACACTTTCCATTGTCATATTCTACACCAGACCTTTAGTCAATAATTTTTGTATGTTTTGTTTTTTGTTTTTTGGGGGGGCGGATGGGAGAGATTCAACTTCAGGCAGATGACAGTTTGGGCGTTGTGTCTGTAGATAGATTTAGGTCCTTTGACCAATCAATTATTACCCAGGCCAGAAATTGTTTGCCCAGCGAAATCCTTGTGTGAGTTCTATATATGTATGTGTTCATATTTGTCTTTTAAAATGTATTATTTGGTACTTGAAATTGTGTTTCAGAGGAATTTTCTTACATGATTTTTAGTTTTTTAATATATCTAGTAATAATCTAGCATGAGTTATATGTGATGTGCAACCCTGCTAGTGTCATGACATATCAGGTGAAATGGAATGCAACTGCAGCATAGCCTGTACACGAATACATTTGTAATAAGTGTAAAATAAAGTTCTTTTATTTATTTATTTATTTTTTTTACTACATAATGACATCATCATGGTCATGTGTGAATAGTTATTTGTTTTCTGTAACAACTGTTCAGTACCCTTAATTGAGGAGAGAGTAGAGTACTTTGCTTTTTTTGTTTTTGTTTAAATGTTTGTTTTCAATGAACATGATATTTAGTCTGCATTTTATTAAAAGCTACACCAAACTTGATTGCTGGTTGAAGACAGTTAAAGAATATAAGGCTTTTACATTTTACATTGAGGCTGAAATGTCACCACATTAAACAAACTCATCTGAGACGGAAAGAGAAATTTTGTAATTTGTCTTGATTCTTCTTTTACCATTAACAGTATTTTTGTTATTTCATGCTTTTGTGATGCCAAAGAGCACAGCCATGGGAGCCCTGGTCATGAAGCATCATTAGATTGTATATTAAAAGAGAATACTTTGCCGTATTACTAATTGTATAAAAGAGAATACTTTGCTGTATTACTATGACATCTGAGTCTTATTGCATGAAACCTGTATGATGGAAGTCTGTATAGTGATCAGTGTGTTGCTGGCTGTTCAATCTGTTCGGTGTCCGGAAAAAAATATGGCTGAACAGTGCTTAAAGGCAAAAGCAAGGCATTCCCCTCGAGATTTGTAAATAATAACAGGAAAAAAATGAAATGATTTTGTAGTCTCATGGTTCTAAATATTACGATATCAGCATTGATTTATTGGCTGCTCGTGTGTGGCAAACATCGTTTCCCATTGTAATATTTCATTGTTCCTGCCTTGCCTTGCATTGACAGCAACTTGAATCAGCTTAACCCTTTGACTCCCGCACACCATCCACCAACTGCAAAAACTGAACCCTTTGACTCCCTCACTCTACCCACCAGCTTCCTACAGGAAGCTGGTGGGTAGGGTGAGAAAGTCAAAGGGTTCAGTTTTTGTTTTGCTAGCACTGTTGACAATGCAGGATGCTGGTAGACTGCGGGAATCAAAGGGTTAATCTGGTGTTCTTTGGCCAATTACTCTCCTCTTGCAAGTCTTGTCTTTTTGGTAGAGTGCTGATTTCTCATTTTAGCAGTCTGAATTTTTTTTAATCCTTTAAAGTTCAAAATTGAATTGTTTGACACACTATTGCAGTGTTATCAGATAAATCTTTATTACAAATAGCATGATGCTGCTAGCCATTTCACCTCTTCAGTTCTCTGAAAAAAATATTAACGCTGAACCATTTCATCTCTTCAGTTCTCTGGAAAAAATTTTAACGCTGAAAAAAACAAATGTATGTGTTTGTTTTTGCTTTGAGTGAATGGGATTGTGTGTTCTTCTGAGTCCATCTGGATAACACTGCCTGGATAAGGTTGTGGTGGTGGTCCTTTGTCTTGTTCAGTTGGCCTTCAAATTAGTAAGGGACTTGACCAGTCAACATGTACCAATTTCTTGTCTTGTCAAGATATTAACATTCACTTCATGGCCATCTTTCGTCCAGGTGGCCTTCACATTTGTAAAGGACTTGATCAGTCAATATGTACCAATTTCTTGTCTTGTCAAGATATTAACATTTACTTGAATTTCTTGGCCGTCTTATTAGCAGTGGGCTTATCTAAAGAGCTTGTTCTCTTTTGGTTTTGGCATTCACATTTACAATATTCTGCATGATACTGTGCTAAAATGAAAAGCAGGGGGAAGTGTGGCTGCCTGTTATTTAGAAAGAAAAGTGTGTCAACAGAAGTACATGGAGGAGTACACATAAAAATGCTTGTGCAGTGTATGCATTGCAAAATTTCAAATCAGCCCAAACCGTGTAATGAAGGATGAGTGCTTTCCTTATGTTTCAATTGCCATGTGGTTACAACTTACATATGATGTAGAACTAAAGTGAGAATAATATGAAAACAAAAAACATACAGGTCAAAGTTTTTATGTCCAAAATTTTAAGTTTTATGGAATTGAAATGATGTGCCAGATATGGATGTTATTTTTGTGAAAATTGTCCTAAAATTCTTTTCTTTGGAAGAATACATTGAGAAGATAAATGATCGAACGTCCAAAAGTTTTTTTTTGAAAAGTACAGTGACTTAAATGAGTAGACATAGGAATCAGATCTCCTGGGTGTCATTTTTGTGTTGAACAACTTGAAACATAGGAAAAGCCCATCAAGAGTTTTATGATTAAATGTTTGATTGGGCACCTGTATGATGGATGACCAAAACATGTGCGTGCGTGTTTGTGCATGTGTGTGTTTCATTTGATTGATAGAACTTGAATCTGAAACAGAAATGGATTCACCTGAAGTGGCCAGGGTTAGCTTTATATTGTGATTTGGAAAGCAGTCTGATCAATGCAAAATTCAGAATATGACATTAGCAACATCTAGCCCAGAAATCAAGTGTGTACCAGTTTTTTTTCATTTTGCTTTTTATTTTATACAACAATTATATATGCTGTATGTAATGAATATAATGTATCTAATTTTATGTTATTTTCTGAACTGTATGGAATTAGTCTCTTTATTAATATATAGCGCAGTAGGCTCGAATGGACATAATCTCCCAAGAACATAGCTGGAAATAAATTGGTTTCATAGTTTTAAAACGTAAATTTTCATCTGAACTAGTCATTGGTCAAGGGTGGGTTGTGCAAGCTATATTCTTCTCTCCATTAGGGAAACTGATCTAAATCTGACCGATTTTGGAACAAGGTACAGATTTTGTTGTGCGTCTTCATAAATATTTCGTAGATGACTAGTTAGAACAGCTTGTAGGCTTTCTGTGATTGATTACTGGGCTTTACAGAGTTATAAGGGGTACCACAATCATACAATATGCTCAAGAATGAAGTAGGGGTACATGGTCTAAATTCCGATCAGGTGGATGTAAAATCTGACCAGGGGGTGATCTCTAAACCTCGACCAGCATGAATACGGTCAAGGCAGTGCACATTATTTGATTAACAATTGATCTATCAATCAAAAACAACAAAAAGAGTTCCTTGATGATTTTCATCAGTGTTTTCCACATCTACTGCGTCTGCCAACGATCGACATCTTTCCCTGTTGCATACTTTTTAGAAAGGCAGCGTGGTCAGTGCTTCAGTGCGTGAAGTAGGTCATTGTAGATCTATCTAAGTTGCTGCCATGTCTCACACTCACACAGATGTGTGTACTTGCGAGCAATTGAGAGATAGAACAAGCCAGAGAGAGCAAAAAGGAAAGAAAGAAAGAAAGAGGAAGAGAAAGATGGCGAAAGAACGAGAGACAGTGGGAGTCGGTCGAGAATTAGATCACTCAGGTATTCAAGCCTGATGTAAAGTCCGACAGACCAAATGCTGCCATTTCATGAGAGGGACTGATCTAAATAACGTTCCAAACCTAAAAACAGCTTCTGCAGCTCATTTATGCATAAGGCATGTGATCTTGTAAACAGCAAACCAGTTCTCTATCAACGAGTGTATTGGTTTGTTGAGACAAGGGGTCAGTGAGCGATCACGTGAAAAGTCGCTATGGGACGCATGGCGCCCGGAAGCAGGCGGGTTGGTGTGGCCTTTAACGTCGCACTGTGTCATAACTTAAAAAATATTTTTACTTTCATTGGCAAATCCTAGAAATTTGGTTATTCCCTATACTGAAACCAGTTACTTTCACCTATTTTCAGTAACAGGAGTGACTGTACTTCCGGTTTTGTGAGGCAAACCTGGATATCGGTCGGATTTTACATTGCCCAAAAATCGGTCGGTTTTTGGATCAGTTTACCCTTACCACTGTCACATTAGTGTCAGTAGACTACGCTGCTCAAACCATTGCCAGATTTGCTCCATTAACTAGTGCATGAGACTTGCGAAAGAATGAGAAATTCTACATGCTTTTTCCTTTTGAGTGTTTCAACTGAAAGTGAAGTAGGTTTTGAATTCAAAGGTTTGCAAGAAATTAAAAAAAAAAAGCCATGTACTGTTTAACTGAAGTTACAAAAACAGAAACTTGTGAAAAGACAATGACTTGGGAAAGAAACTTTAATAGATGAAACAAAATTTCCATTTATGATTTAGAAATAATGAAATAGTTAAAAGATTTAATCGAGATTAAGTTACAGCTTGAGATTTAAAGTTATACTGAACTAAAGTTACAGAAACATAAAACACACACACACAAGAAAAACAGACGTTAAAGATGAATGTTTAATAATTGATAAAACAATCCGGGTGTAGAAGTGCTAATTTTCACTAATTTCAACCAGCTGGCTTGTGTAAACTTATTTATAAAAATGTCCTACAGAAACAAGATCACCAAGTATAGAACGAAAAAGGAAACAGCAGTTTAACGTATTTCCGGGAATCCACTGAGCTGCTCGGTTACCTCCAGGGAAACACAGTAATTTGTTGTAACTTTGTGTAACCAAGTTCTTCAGCTGATCTGGAAATTTATGCAACTCCCACCATAAGAAATGAAGTTTTGTTTTGGTGATGTTTCACTTAACCTGTTGATCAGTGATCAGTCAACAAGTAAAGTGCTCATGAAAGAGTGTGCTGAGAGAAGAAATGCAACCTATTTGTGCATATAATTAAATGCTTTTTTTTAGCATGGGAAAAAGAGAACTGACTTAGCAAGAAACCAGTTTACTTGATGATGCTTTGCTTTTTATCTATTGAAACAATGGCTCAGTTGGACTTGCATGAAATGCGTTTTCCATTTGTTGCTATTATGATTGATAATTGAATTTCTTGTAAAGCTAGAGACCATACGTTTTTAAGAATCAAAACTGTTCTCTCTGTCTGTCTCTGTCTGTCTGTCTGTCTGTCTCTGTCTCTCACAGACACAGACACGCACACGCACACCACACACACACACACACACACACACACACACACACACACACACACACACACACACACACATTTTCCTAAAAATACCTCTTTACATTTTCTAGAAGTAGATTGGTCTCTCTCAGTGTCTGTACTGTTTTTGTCACTCACACACATGCACACACACAGCATTGTTCACACACACACACACACACACGAGACACACGAGACACACGAGAACACACACACACGAGACACACACACACGAGACGCACGCACGCACGCACGCACGCACGCACGCAGCACACACACACACACACACACACACACACACACACACACACACACACACACACACACACACACACACACACACACACACACACACACACACACACTTGAAATGATTTTGGATTAAATACTGATTTTTTTTTTCATTCTTTTTAAAGCTATAAAAGTCTTCAATTTGAGAATAAAATTGGGTGGTAGTGGTGGTATTCTGAACCCTACTTCAAATTGATTGGTTTTGAGTGATTTTCAATATAATATGTATGAAGTAGATATGAAAATGAAAATGACATCATTTATACAGCACAAACAATCCATGTCAAAAGTATGCTTATTACTTGACCAGGAAGAGAATATTATAAGCCTTTCAATCAAAACACCAGATACTGACAGAACATGAAATGAAAATATTAGGAACCATAATGTCATAAGTATTTGGGACAATAACAGTGACAGATTATAAATAAATAATAGCAAAGTAACATAAATGAACAAACTATTCACAGACGCACAAATAGTGTGCATGTGGATGCCTGCACACACGCACAGACATGCTGCTGAAATAGGACAATTTCATCCTGTAAGGCACGTGCCTCGTCACTCAAGATATCTTCTTCTGCCATGTGCGTGCGCACACAGACACAGACACACACACACATGCAAGCACGCACGCGCACGCTCGCACGCTCACATGCACTGACACTCACACAGAGGATGCTGAGGTAGAGTACACTCATCTTGATAGACATGAGGCCCTTGACCAAAGTTGTCATCCTCTCTGTCTCACCTACACTCATATTAGATACCGGCAACCTCTCTTCAGCAATGTGGGAATTGTGTCAGTCAGTGGAAAAATTGCTTATGTTTATCAGTCAAATATTCTTGCAGATGAACATGAATGATGAAGTTGTTATCATGAAGATAAAGATTGGTCTTTCCTCTATCAATCTGTGCTGTTTGTTTTTGTTATAAATGCACCCATACGAAAATCTGCGAGGAAAAAAACCCCACGCCGACCGACGAAGTTTCACTGCGTGTCACGTAATGGCAACTGGCTCAGGGCAGTGCTTGGTGACCGGTTAACAGCAACTTAAATTATACGGGTCACACAGGACTACTTTCATGCAAATTAGTACAGTTGACAGGTCGAAACCTGTCCTTCATTCCCGTATAATATTTAATGTATAAGATTATTAGTTTGTTAGTCTTCTAAAGGTCGGAATATTGGCAAACTTTGAAGAAGAATATCTGAGGACCTCCTTGTTATATTAGATCGTGTCCGTGGATGCATAAACAGCTTTTTTTTTGCTGAATTTAACCGTATATGGAACTGTGAGATGTGACCCGTACCGGATGTGTGCGAGCCTTCGAAGGGCAAGTACCTGCGATCTGCCATTTTAGCATATATGGGAACCTCGAATCATGGCGGCCTTCGAAGCAATCGCTGAAAGTCCAGTCAACAAATTTCTACCTGTGATCGTCGAGCTGAAGGACAAACGTTGTAAACAACGACTGATTTTTCATGAAAATTGACTTAGAAGTTTGATTTAGTGAATTGTTTTTAATGTTTCTCTTTATTTAGAAAGATTTTAAAAGAAATCCGCGGCAGGTATAGCCTGCATAAGCAAAGAATAGAAAGTACAATCTCCGATTTGATGTTTTATCGCCAAGGGATTTTTTTTAAGCGACCTGGAACTAGTAGAAGTAAAACTGTGTGAAGCGACTGCTTTCCAAAGGTGTTGCTAGTATTTAATGAATACGATGGAATTTTGTTTTTAATACATCGAAATCATAATATTTGTGCTAGTACTCGGCCAGAAATTCAAACCGGAAGTTGGTCGGCGAGTGCATGCCGTCTGTTGGATCAGATTCGACAATGTTTATCATCGCAAAGAAACAGCAAATAGCGCTTTTGCAGTCACACACGTGCGCACGCACGCACACAGGTACGTACACATTATCGGAACACTATACAGTATCAGGCAAACACGGACACATAGCTCCACAAAGTCCAATGAGCCTTTCTAATGGCAAAATATAAGAATACTTTACTCTCAGAAGTAATAGCTGGCATAAATTAAAGAAAACGAGTAAAAATTAGGGTTTTATTTCTGTTTGTTTTCAAGGCAATGATGATTTTTTTTGTGGATGAAATTAACCATCACTGCCACCAAAACTTCAACAGCAGAAATTCACTAATAAACTTAAAACTACTTCTACAGTTAACCTGTTCAGTGCTTCCGACCGAATATTCGATTGAAAGAAACGTATGCCTTCAGTGCCACCAACCGAATATTCGGTCGGCGACTTTTCCTATTTTTAGCCAGAAAACCCCAACGCTTTCAGTGACGTATGAGATATCAACGGAAACTTCAGTATTCCCTCTACATGTCAATGCTAATTGTGTATGTGTGACGTTTTATGGTCTTTTCTGACCGTGCGGTTGAAAATGTGACCCCCTACAGCTGATTACTATTCAGCGAGTGTAAACAATGGTGGACGGACTCGCTTCGACACTAGCGTCGATCGGACCCGAAAAAACAACTTCTGCAGCAAAAGAAGTTGCAGAAATCATTACTTGTGGAGCTGATTCTGATTTGCAGTCTGTCGATAAGAGTGAAAATGACGGTAATTTAGCGCATGCAGGCGATATTTCGGTGTTGATGTCTGAAGTCGGACTTGACCCAGATACGAGGTCGAAGTGGACATTGCTAGCACTGGCGATCGTAAAAACGAAAGTACTGCTGCTCCTGGTGTGTTGTAAAGTATACTGAACAAGAAAATTTATAGTGTTGTGGGGTTTTCTGGGCTGGATGAATAGATATGAATTTTTTTTAAGTTGAGACGTTTAAAACTCCGTGGCACAGGAGATTCACCTTTTTATTCACACTTTGGCAGCGAAGCCGAAGGGGTTAAAACTGTTGAGAACTGAGTGTGATAAGTCGCGGGACGAGAACACGGCTTTTGTTTCAAAAATTAGTAACAATGATTAATCATCACCTCAGGGGCTAAATCTGAAGACAAAAATTGAGACAGTTTTAAAAGAAGCGGAGAGATTTTCAGTAGATAGACCAGACATTGATATTGATTGAAAATTTCTTTGTCTGTGGATATGGGAAGATGCATGTTACTGTGAAATAACTGATGAAAATAACTTATTGATAAACATTAGGAATGAGTATAGAAATGGCTGTAAGTCATATACTGCATTGCCAGGCATGTATCTTCTGCTGTTACACATTTTAGTTTCATTATGTTATTGAGAAGGATGTCTTTCTGTGCTAGTATGATACAAAGTCATCTGTGGATCACATTGTTTCAGACTAAATCAGTACATGCATACAAAATCTTAAAATCTCATATATTACTTATTAGCAACATTTGCCTGTAAAGAGTGAAACTGTAGCTTTTATTTGATTCACATGCAACATTTTAAGAGATTCCATCAAGACATAATGTGAGTTATGTCTGTTTTAATTTGGCCCGACACATGGGCCCTCACATTATTTGGGTGCAAATGCATACAAAATATCTTACATCTTGAATATAACTAAGCTTGAAACATTTTTTACTGTTAGCTTTCTGTCTATTTGATTCACATGCAAAATTTCAAGGAAATCCATAAAAAAGTAAGCGAAGTATGTGTGTTTTAATTTGGTCTCGTACATGATCTGTGCTTTTTCCATCGTTCAAATGAGATATTTTGCCATTTTTGGAGCCATATAACTCATGATTTTGTCACTACGCTGCCCCCAAAAATTTAAGTTTCATACAATAACATTGTTTCTGAGGAAAAGTGAACTCTAGCCAATTCTGTCTTCTTATTTTTGTGCAAAGATGGCTTGTCATGCAATTTTGAACATTGACAAAATGGTATATTTATGAAGTTTGCAGCACTGCTGTGTAAATGTATGAACAGATCTGCTTGTAAGCTTGCTTTTTTTTTTATATAGTTTTATGTTGTTAAGAATTATAATCAGGAATGACATTCTCTGTCTGAGGACTTCTGGAAAGTTTAGGTCCCTGCAAACTTGCTACATTTCACAATTGGCGAAAGGCGTACGTTTAATTACAAGCTAGAGACTTACTTTTTTTTTGCATTGTGCTTATTATTTCTTGTACTTTTCAGAAATATAAGTGTTAATAACCTTTTCAGAAGTTTAATTTTTGGCTGCCGGTACCTACTCATATAATGATATATACAGGGGGGTGCAAAAGTAGGTATACAGTAAGTATCACATCATTATTATAATGCTTAATTCCGCTCTCTATCACATCATTATTATATTTATAATGCTTAATTCCGCTCTCGATCAGATTAGTGTGTGAATACCGACGGCAAGCAGTTTGAGTATCTGAAGGATTAAGGCTTGCTTGTTATTACATGCATATGCAATATTCATTTGTTTGTATAATAAATGCAATGAGTATTGTACAGGTTTTCTTTTTTCATAACTGTATACCTACTTTTGCACCCCCCTGTATATATGCACGTGCATGCACACACATGTACGCGCACGCACACACACACCACATACACACATGCAGGATACACGTACAGACTTCACATACTAGCATGTCAACAGAAAACAAAGAAAAAAGAATCACAGTGATCAATAGCATGGTTTTGAACAGCATGTTGATACTTTAAAGTAAAATTTGTACACAGATATACGAATCTGGCCATAATCATGTGGTGTGTTTTGCTAGAAACCTAGCTTGGCAGAGCCTATCCCACTCTAAACTTGACCATATATGAATATGTCATTATGTGGAATGTGAGTTGTCTGGAGTATTTTCATTCTTTTGTGTGTGTGTTTGTCTGTGTGTGTGTGTGTGTGTTCACGCACGGCTATGCGCGTGCATGTGCACATGCTTATATAAAATGGAGGAATCGATTTTTCAGCTGTTTGTGGACAAAATGGGGTAATACTACTAATATATCCAGCTGAAGTGAAATATTCTTGGCTTCTTTGTGCATATGAATTGTGAGAGATCATGATCCACTCAAGTTTCAAGTTTTTGTGACTTGGAAAGGAAGGTTTATGCACATGCACACACATGCATACACACTCGCACACACACGCGCGCGCACACATACACACTTTAACTTACAGAAAAACAGTATTTTGTTTTACCAGCAGTTTGTCTAACAGTAACAGTGGTACATGAACCCAAATGTAACCAATGCTGTCATGAGTCGACCATCCTAAGATCATTATGATGTGCCAGTCAGCTGATATTCACTCATTCCCTCGGACGTAATCCTAATTAGTAAATACAGCTGTATATGATTACATTTGCTTAGCGCTGTCTATGACATATAATATTCTGTAGTGATTTCCCTATATATACATGTTAATAAAAAACAAAGAGGATTAATTGAGTTGTCGCATGGTTACAGCAGCAGGATCCACCAAATGGCTTCATTATCACAGTTTCTATACAGTTACTTTGCAGAATGGAAAATGAAATTTAAAGTTGGGTAGGAAAACTTGGATGGATAGAGCACTGCATAGTCCAGGATTTTGCAACCTGGCCTTGTTACCACAGCTTCTTTCGTTGCATTGCAGATGTGGAATGTGCAATTGAAAGTCAGATTAGAAATTTTTAACTTGGTGAATTGAGTACTGACAGTTTTAGTTGGTGCAGAGGGTAAAAAGATGGTCAGCACGAACCAAATTATTAGATGTTTTTTCTTTACTTTGATGTAAAGGAGTGATAAATGATGGAATGGTTAACTAATTGTAGGAACTTGTCAGACACTGTAACAGTGTGTTTCAGCTGCTTGTAAATGACAAGCAGTACTCCAGATAGTTGCATATTACTTTGTTGATGCCTGCCAAACTGAGTGATTATCTGTTAGGTGAGAAACTTGAAATTACATCTACGCAGAAGGATGGCTAAAGGATCCGCGTTATAATTTGAGAGGTTTGTGTGCAAGGGTATATGGAAGTTGCCAAGTGTGCTTGTTTGCAATAATGGTAAATTTACATGTTGATGAGCGCTTACAGTTACAGCACAGTTTGAAGATTTTGCTCTATGTGATCTAAAGAAAAGGAGCATGAATGATTTTCACTTATTGTTGAGGCAGGTGCTCTGTCTAATGTTGTTTTGATAATGTGATACTTTCAGTATGTTTTCTTTATATTTTGCAACGTTTTTGCCTGAACTTTTCAAGTGATTGTACATAAAGTGATACATTCAGAATTGTAGAAGTGACAAAAATATATTGTGCTAATTTTGATGTATTGTTAATTTTTCATGTAAATTTGATTTAAAAAGTCAGGGTAAGGCTAAATATACTTTTTCCGTTGCAACTTTTACCATCCCCACAGATGTGTCATCAACTGATTCAGATTATAGTGCAGGATTTTTTTTTGTGTATGTGAATTTTAATTTCTTGTTTTTATTATTTATTATTATTGATATTATTATTTTTATTTGTGTTTGGTATGTATGGGTGTGTAATCTGACTTGTTTTCAGTGAACTCTTTTTTTTTTTTTTTGCTGTTTGGTTTTCTCTACTACTACTTGGTTACTGCTCATGTACTGCTCATTTTTACTTTCAAACCTCCACACTTGTCGAAAGGTCACCTTGAGAGCAGGTGTGAAAGACCACTGTATGTGAGACAGTTTTTTTTTTTTATTAAAAAAAATTTTTTTTTTTAATAGATACTATAGTCTATACAGTGCTAAGATGATGCATGAGAAATGGGATAATGGTGATGATACTGTGGCGTTCCATATATGTGTTATATGAATTAAGACTTGTGATAGGCTGTGCTCTGTGCTTACTTAAAAGATATTATATCCTGGTGCCAACCAGGCATGAGATAGACACCATGCTTTTGATCGGGAAATAGTAGCATTATGTCAGTGGTGCATCTGACAAGTAGATAGACGTGACTATGTGGTCCCAATCTTCTCAGCGAGCCCTTAGCATGCTCAGCGTTCTGTTGGAGCTGGTAGAGGCTAAAGTTGCTCGGAAATGGGGGGAAAAAAAAAAAAATTTGTCACCAAGGCACTAAATCAGTAAATGCATTTAGTTTCTTTACAGATTACTATGACCTAGACTGTACAGTTATATCAGTACAAACAGTTTAGAAATTTGTCTCATCAGATTATGCTCACAGCCTTGGTAAATTCCCCCAAAGCCAAAATAGAAACCCCCCACTGAGTGTCCTAACTTTATTATTTCTATTCTTCTGGTTCCTGTTGGGCTTGCAGATGCATCTGATCATTGCAGAAGTCATCTGGTGTGATAAATCTTACTTTGTTTTCTACAATGACATGTCCAGTGATTCAGTTTTACCTCTGTGCATTGTTGTGGTTGAGGGTGGTGATGCAGGGGTGAGTAAGTGGTTGTGTGTGGGTAAGAAGCAGGTGGTGCAGTGACATAGGACACGATCAACAGTTCAAAGTTTGAAGGATGGTTACGATTTTCTGATTAAAGAAAGCTATTTCTCTCGTGTTTTTTTCCAAGTCAGAATGAACAAGGGAGGTATGCTGTGACTGAAACTATGATCATTTTGTGCAAAGATCAGAGATTTGTCTTCCTATCATGACATAGTTGATTATGAAGTAAGCGTGTGAATGTAGTTGTTTTCACTGGTTGAAGTTGCCATAAAGAGCTTAACCTGTTGTGTTTTCTGGTGAGATATAATTCATTCTTGAATGTAGTCAATTTCACTGGTTGAAGTTGTCATAAAGGGCATTTCCTGATTAGTTTTCTGGTGATATATATAGACCTACACTTAATGTGCATAGAAATGTGCATTGTCAAAAAATGAACAGATTGAGGGTGAAAAGTATTAATTTAAATTAGCATTGTATACAAATAATGAAATGTGCCAGAAGACATGAGATACACAGTATACATGCTTACATGCACATATCCCATCTCCATTCTCCCATCACCATTCTCTTACAGATTTGTCCCTCCGACCTCCAGTACAGTCACATGATTTGCTGTGAGAGACGCTCTACCTACTCAGTACTTGCTTTCTTATGCACACATATACTTAACATACATATTCATGGACTTAGTCACTCACAAGATGATGAACCAATGTTCCATCATTTTGATACTTGTATGCCAGCATACTGTAGATGCATTACATTCAAACCTGCATAGTCTTGTTGTGCCAAACATTTAAAACGTGGAACAGTATTTGTATTGTATACAGCTGTTGTTGTTGGGCATTATTATTATGATGAGTATATTGATCAGTACACTCTTCTCTCACAATATATTTTGTCATTTTGTACGTGATAGTGACCTGTGAGTAAAATTCATATGCAGAGGTACAGCAAGGATGCCTAAACAAACTATAAATATAATCCACCCCTATCTCCGCCCATTAGTAGAAGCTGATGACTTGCATGCAGAAGGAGAGACAGTATTGCAGTAGGTTGGTAAATGGTATAAATTTAGAAAAGTGCAGTTGTTTCAATTGAGCATCTACACAGTTTGATGAGAAATTAGAAAATATATTTGGACAGGTGATTTTCCCTTCTGGTTTCCCATATGTGGACCATGAACCTGGAATTGTATTTTCGTTTATGATTGTGAAGCCTTCGTTGCATGATCTGTTGTTTGGAGAAGCTGTGTCCATTTTACTGTTGAGTAAATTCATTGAGAAAGAGGGAGTAAACTGGGATGTTTGGTCTCCTTTCAGGTATGTTGGGGTGGCCACCAAACGTGCGGGGCTATGGCATGATGGGGGTGTCTAGAAACATGTTGACTGGGAGACCCACCAGCATGGCCGTTAAAACATACACATGTAACATTTGCAAGTACTCAACAACCTATCTGACCAATTACAAACGCCACATGCGCAGACACACAGGCCAGTTATTCCGATGTGAAGTGTGTGGTGTACAGTACAATTGTCGATACTACCTTCAAAAGCACATCCTTAGGAATCATGGTTCTCAGCAGCAGGCTGTGGCAGGAAGTGAAAATGTTTCTATCAGAGCTGAAAATGGTGGCAGAAGACGGTCTGCTGGACCTCATCCAGAGAATGTTGTGGAAGAGTTCACCTCCCTGCAGGGTGTTGATCAGGGTTTGAACATTTGTGGGGCATCGGAAAGAGAGGTTTCACAAATAGATTTTTCACATGTTTCAACCAGTGATGGTACTTCTGAGGATTTAAACTTTGCGAATGCTTCAGATGGTGGAAAAATACATACTTCATTTTAAAAAGCATTGTGCATGTGTGTTATGATTATCTTTTACATCTATAGGGACTATGATTCGTTTTGATTAGTTTGAGTTAAAGCATAAATATTCAGCAGTTATTAAGTGTGTTAATTATTGATAGTGGATTTTCATTAACTTGAGTTGTAGGGTTGGAGTTATTTACCCACAAGAAATATTAATATGCAATTTTAGATTGGTATGACCACTTCAAATATCAGTGTGAATCCATTGCTCACCTCACCACCTACCACCCCACACATGCACACTTGAAAGACTCCATTTGTTTTGTTTGGAAAGGTTGTCATTGAAGCATGATGCTTTGATAGTCTTCTGTTTGGCAGGAAAGCTAGAATAAAGTATACTTTGGCATCTCGACTGCCTTCAAATGGCCTAGGTGATTGGATAATCCAGTCTGTAGTAAAATAACACTAAAACTGATATTCTCTGGTTTGAGGATTAGAATAGTTTTTTTTCTTCTTTTTTTTGGGTAAATATCTATATGGATTATTTAGCACAGTGTAGAGAATGTGCAGTGTCTTTTGTGTGTGGTGTGTGTGTGTGTGTGTGTGTGTGTGTGTGTGTGTTGTTGTGTGAGAGAGAGAGAGAGAGAGAGAGAGAGGGGTGAGATATGAACTGAAGGAAGTGGGGGGTGGGGGAGGAGGAGGCTTTACTGTTAGGTTCTGATTAAAATTTTAATGATGTTCCTTGCAGATCATGGACAGCACCAATTTATCATCTCTTCAGGGCCATATAGTGGACCATGTCCTGCTTCTGACTATCCTGAATCCAGATTTAAAAACACTGTTAGTACTGTTACTCTGAAAATGGAACATTTCAACAAAAAGGTTTACCAGTGTTCATTGTGTGAATACTCCAACCTAAAGTTGTTCAATTTCAAACGTCATATGCGAATGCACTATGGCATGAAATTTGTATGTGATATTTGTGGGATGCCAATCAGTGACAAATACAAATTAAACTTACATAAAAAAGCCAGACATGAGAACTTAAAATAATAGTCTTAAGGACATGTTGGAGTGCAATTAAAAAGCATTATTGAGGGTAAAAGTTTTTTCTAATACTACCAGTATTATCACTTGTTTTCACTATGATACTTATTGACAATAGACAAGCCTCAGATTATAGTTACAAGACACTGTATTGTGATTTCAATTTTAGAAAGGTTTCTTCTCATTTGAACTCTACATCCAACAGTTTTGGACACGAACTGTCCAGAAAGAAAATAGACTACTGTTAAAAAATGCTGCTGTGAGTATGTTAGGCCGACACAAGCTTAGGTGATAAAATCAGTCATCTAACAGCGGAGAAAGCCTTGTTCAGTTAACCCCTTGACTGCCGGAAAAATAACTATTTTTGAATTCCTGTCTGCTGGAGCAAAATTTTGATTTTTACGGTATGTTTACTAAGTGTGCATTGCTCATTCATTTACTGACAGTTCTCTAAGATTTTTGGCATATTTTTTCCTTATATCCCTGTCTATGATGTGATCAGGGCTTAAAACGTTCCGCGATTTTGGTTTGAAAAAAAAAAACCAAAAACCCCCCGAAAGGCGCAAGGCATCCATGATCGGCTTGCAAGCGTTCATAGCAACGGCGCGCAAGTTATGGCCCCTGATTTGCCCCTGGACGCCCCTAGTTTCAGTGGTTTTTTCCTCCTGTTTTAAGCCCTGTGTGATATAACTAACTATAATTTGGTTTTGTTTGTAATCAGTATGGAAAAAAAACTTTTTTTTTCTCTCCAAAAAATGACAGTTTCGGAAGATAAACACACAATTACGGAACATAAAACCAATGAAAACAGTACAAAACTTAGTTTTATTGAACACTGAATATCAAAGGAAAGTCTCTGGTACTCATTGTACTCCAAGTAGATAAAATTGATGTGGTAATCCATGAACAAAAAGGGGTAACATAGTCCAAGCCTGAAATTTGGGATCATCATCTTTGCACAAGAGACCAGACAAAAGAGGATGATGCTGGTTGGTGTCAGTCTCATCTTTATTAAAATCATCGTCATCTTCTCCCAAAAAGTCCTCTTCATCACTGTCTTGGTAATTTAGGACTTCATCTAAAACTTCCAATACGGAAAACTGTCGGAAAACTGATCGAACTGGCCAACCAGACGAGCTGCCTGAAGTGTCCGCCATCTTGGATATGCTAGTTGGTTTCTCCGAAAGTCTTAGAAATTCCAAGAAAAACTACGGTGACTAGCCAATCATTGGCCAACAATCAAAGGGCTACAACCTGATTTTACCTTCTAGATAACAGTGAAACAGTTTGTAGTGTTATTTCCCTTACAGTTTTGCCAGGCGAAGCCGACGAAAAATGAACGTGAATTTCACGTTGTTAGGTGCCTGCTACAACCAAAACCACAACGTGACAGTTACATTCTAGGCAGTCAAGGGGTTAAAGCACTTTCACATAAGAGCTAGTCATTTTAACCAATTTTGAGACAATTTTCACACTTTACAATTGTGACTTAGGGAAAAAGTCTAGATTTGTGGTAAGTATGGTAAAGATCCTGCAACAACAAGAAGGAAAAAAACCAATAAAAAAAACCCCAACCACCTGCTATGTGATACAAATATGCACACAACAGAAAGATTTCATTTTAACGTTTATTGGATTCAGTGTTAAGAATATCATGACGTACATGTTTTGCAGGTTCATGGAAAAATTAAAGGATACCAAGATGATTTGATATACCTTAGAAAGTAACATTTGTATCGATGGAAACAAATAATTGGTAAACGGTCATCAGACCCAGTCACCAGCATGCCATACAGTAAATACTTTGAGACGATTGAAATCATGTTACTAAGTTCCTGTGTTAAGTTAATTCTTTTTTAGTCTTTATAAAATCACTGTACAATATGCGTCTAAAAATCATCGTGTCTAGCATCATTCTCAAGACATGATCACATCAAATGTGGGAAGCGTGATTTGTTTTTTGATAGTCGTTAACTTTTCAGTGCAAGTTTATTCACCTGTTTGTGTGTTCATTTGTTACTGATCTTTTTGCTTAAAAGTTAAAATGTTTTTTTATTCGTTTGTTTTTGTTTTATTTTTTTGAGGTGGGGTTGGGGTGGGATGGGGGTGGGGTGTTTGTGGGTTAATTGCACCAGATTGTTAATTGCACCAGACAAATATTTCCTGTTTTCGGTGGAAGTACTGACAAGATTTTGGAAAATCCTAAAAAAATGTTTTTGAGACATTGAAAAGCTTTTCTCAGATGTTAGTAAATGATTTGTTTACTTCACAGATCTTTATTCATAAATAACAGATCTTTATTCAGTTATAAAAGCTTCACATGCCAAGTCAAAGGATAACAAGATAATCGTAGAATGCAAGTGATTCAAACATTACTTTTTTTTTTTCTTCAATGGAATGTGAAATGTGGTAGGCTGGCCAGTTCAGAGATAATTTACTTGTAGGTCTGTTTAGGGATTCTCAGAAGTGAGAGTGCTCAGTTTAGGAAAAACAGAAAACAAAAAAACAACAAAAAAACCCCCAGAGAAGGATGAATGAAATGCCCTCTTCTTGCTGCTGCAGAACTTTTTTGGAGGACTGACATATGGTGATACATCCTTCCAGCCCTTTTTGGATCACCTGTTAATGAAAAGCATCAGCATGATCACTACATGCACAGTGTGTGGTGTAGTTTTGCATTGTTGATTTAGTTTCTTTGCCTTTATCACTGTGGGGGACCCCCCCCCCCCCCCCAAAAAAAAAAAAAAAAAAAAGAAGAAAAATTAGATAGGCCCTTGTAAATGCATATAATACCTTTATCATTGTGTCATTGTGACCCTCCGCAGTTAGACCAGGCCCTTGTAAAAGTGCGTATGATGTACAAGTTTTCTTTGAATTGTCTGTATTTAAAAAAACATGTATTTATTCGTTGGTTGTCAGGCATGATATTACCACAAGTCAAGAATGTTCTCATATTGTTTTATTCTGCCCTAGCATGTAATATCTTGCGACAGCATCCAAAGAAATAATTTGTATAATCAACTGAGGAAAAGTGCGTTTGAAGAGTTTTTGGAAACGTTTTTGTAATATATGTCATTTTTAGAAGAGGCCAAAAATAATGAGGCATTTTTATTAGAGGCCAAAGGCAAGGCTATCGTTAAACCTTTGTCTAGTATTTTGCACATTGACTCCTCAGTATGCTATATGTTTATGTTCCTGAGGCTTCTCAATGTTTTCCCGTTGAAAGGAAGTTTTCTGCTGTGCTGTACCTGTGTTCTTTGGATTTTGGATTTGGATAACTTGGTCTAGTGGATAAACCAAGATTATGGTTTGGTTTCAGATGAGCCTTGGCCTTCGAGCAGAAGTCATCTTCCTGAGATCTTTGATAAGGATGGTCCCACAGAGGACATTCAAGATTACTTACTCAAAGTGCATGTAGATCATTTGGGCAGGAGGATATACAGATGCCATTTATGCAGTTACGCAAACAGTCGTCTCTTCAATGTCAAACGACATTTACGTATTCATAGTGATGCCAAGTCACAGTGTGACATTTGTGGTGGATACTTTCGGTGGCTAGATTCTCATAAGAAATGGAAACATTCAGTTTAATTTTTTTTATGAATGGGTCTGATTACCTTTCTCGGTATCTGTTTGGAGAATTTAAAAATAAAACTGTTTCTCATAATTTGTTTATTCTGTTTAAAGCTTTGTATAGCAGGGAGTAAAGCAGAAACCTCTTTCTTTCCCTTTCAGATTCAGTTTACTACTGGGGACTTGATGCAAGCCGTGGGAAGAGAGCACGAGAAAAAAATCTCAAAATGGGTAGTGAAATCAGTGTTGGTTTGTTGCCAAAGCAGACATTTCTGGTACCACAAACAAAAGTTTATCAGTGTAACAGTTGTGGTTATTCAAACAATCGACTGTTTAATTTCAAAAGACACATGCGCAGACATACAGGGAAGCTGTTTGAGTGTGAATGGTGTCCTGTGAAGTACAACTGCAAGTACATGATGGCCAAGCATAAGAAAAGAGATCACCCAGAATATTTAGACAGGTCTGGAAGTTGAACACTTGTTTGGTGCATTGAATTGTTAGCATTATTACTTTTGTTTTTGCAGTAATTGTGATCCTTTGAATAATGTACAACACACTGTTGTGCATTATAGTGAAATGAATGTAAACCTATAAAGTAAAATTGGATGCAACAATATGGGCTACAGTTTCAAAGACGGGTGTGTATTTGTTTGGCTTTAACTGACTCATTCTCTGACTCTGGCTTTAACCCAGTTATTCTCTGATCTTGTCCATAACCTTCCTGTGAAGATATTAAGCTTTTCATTCCTCACCATATCCATATCTTCACCAGCTTCATAAACCCTTTTATTTCTGCACCCCATGCACCAGCTTCCACCTTTGCCTGCAGCAAGTTAATGGAAACTGGTGGGCAGGGTGAGGGAATGTGTTGTATTCTTTGGGCGTACAAAGTACACATTTTAGTATCATTGTATGCTTGGACGCTTGAAAATAATATTTTACAGTTTAGTGCTCTTTTTGTACATATAAATTCAATCTGACATGATTGGAGCCGTTCTTGTACTTCTTCACAAGTACCGTTGTGCTTAAAGATGGTGTTCAGCTGTTAAGATGCCTGCTATGTGTATGCCACCTGCACTTTGCCTCAAGCTTGTTGTAACCAGCTGCAGGCTCACTAGCCTCTGTGTGGTCCATGGATAAAAGAGGAAAGAAAAAGAAAATGGCTGAAGCAAAGAAGTTGCCAAAAGTGATTCAGGGAATTGATGAAGAGAAAGACTTTAGGAGAGACTATTAGGCCTCCAAAAAAGACTAAAATATATTTAGTCAAAAATTTGTTATTGCACCACAAGAACTTCCCATGTTTGGTGCGCCTAAGGAAGAAAGTTATGCATTTTACTTGCACAAATTGAATAAAGTTTAGTTATAACAGCTGGACACAACAGTCTGTCCATTTGTCATCAGTTAGCAATATCGTACACACTGCCATTCAGGTTGTACACATTTCAGAACCCAATCATACACACAGCAAATGTTGATGATCAACAGGTCTATGACAGGGTTAAGGCTGTTCCAAAGTCCAACTTGGATGTTTTGGGATAGAATGAAGGAGTGAAATGTGTTCTGCGGAATAGTTATGAATTGATACGTGTTCAGTATGTTGATAATTCTGATAAATGTTTAGTGGTAAAATTATTAACCCTTTCACTTTCTCACCCTCTCCACTGGTATCCTGCTTTGTCAGCCATGCTAGCAAAGCAAAAACTTAATTCTTTGACACCCAGGCCCTATCCACCAGCTTCCTGTAGGAGCAGGAAGCTGGTGGATAGGGTGAGGAGTCAAAGAGTTGAGTTTTTGCATTTATGGATAGGGTGCAGGAGTCAAAAGGGTTAACAGGTTTCCGATCCATTCAGACTATGAAAAGGTAAATGCCACATTCGGTTGACCACCTCAGTTCTGTCTCCAACCAGCATTCAATGTAATCAAAGAGACTGTAGTCACCATCATTGTGAATAGATGATGGCAGATGGACTGGATAAACGCTTAGTTTGATTAGAGCAGGTGACGTCACATGGACTACCCTTCACAGGGCACCAGAAACAAAACCTGAGAGAAGAAGACCCAAGAACACATGATGAATAGAAGAAAGAAAACTCCAAAACACACCTGGGGTACCATGCAAAGGATGGATGGCCCAGAACAGGCAATAGTGGGGGTCTTAGTTGTTACCATATGTGCCAATGGTTTAATGTCAAAGAAGTTATCTGGCTGTATTCACTTACTTGATGGGAGAGGGGAAGCTTGTTCTTTGACAATTTTGTGTAATGTGTTCAGTGATCTCTCTTCTTGATGTGTTTGGATGTTTCCCTCAAAGTCTCAGACATGATAAAAAGGCACTCACAAGGATGCCTCATCTTGTGTTCATAGCAATATTAGACGGCAAACTTAATACAGGACAAGTTGAAGTTAATTCAGGGGTTGAACATGTGTTGCAAATTAGAGTTAACTGTAAGTTTTTTTTTTTTTTTTTTGTGAACGTGTGTTGCAAATTAGAGTTAACTAAGTTGTTTTTGTTTGTTTTTGTTTTTTGTTCTGTTTTTTGTTCCACCTCCTTCCTCCTTGTTCTCAGAATCTTTGATTTAGATTGAGAGAGTGATTAACAAATGAACGAATACACAAACAAACAAAACAAAACAGATAGGAAAAAACACACCTGTGTACTGCAAGAAAGTAAAAGTTAGGTATGCATTCTTCTTTCAAGTGCTGCAAGAAAGTGAAAGTTAGGTATGCATTCTTCTTTCATTTGCCATCTACTTAGGAAGGCCACATTTTGCAATGAATGTGGCCGTTTTTTTCCAGTTCCTGCTGGCTACCAGGGAGCTTGGTGGTCAAAGGAGATGTAGTCAGCCCTGTATTCTCAAACTTCACTTGATTTAGGCAACATTGCATGTTCCGTTCCTCTTAACTGCAGGGGCAGGATGGGAAGGTCCTTGTGGTTCATATGGGCATTGGTCTGGTTGGAGCCAGTGCAGTCACATCAGCGTTGCTGTTCTCAGGACAGAAAGTGGTAATTGTCACTTTCTGTCCTTGGCAGCTATTGGTAGAAGGAGTGATCCAATGATGGTTTTCTTAATGCTGGAGCTGATACTGTTGTCTGGTTTGCCTTTTTGGGCTCGCCATTTTGGTAGTTCATCTACCACATAGTTCTCACTCTGGTGTAAATGACGATGCCGACATGTCTTCCTGCAGGGTAGGGTGAAGAGTCCTAGGACTAAGAGCTTAGAAATCTTTGACGACATACATTGCTCACTTTGTTCACATTATAGAGGCACAACTGCATGTGTGCACGCATACATGCACACACGCGCGCGGCGCACACACACACACACACACACACACACACACACACACACACATACACACACACACACACACACACACACACACACACACACACACAACACACACACACACACTTTCTCTCTCTGTTTGTCTGTCCCCTCCCTCCTGCCCATCTTGTGGTCTGTGAAAGTGTCCCACTCAACTAATACCTCCACCCCACCTTTCTTTCTAAATGATGATGTGAAAATGAGTGAATGTGGGTCAAGTATGAACATGGGAACACACTTGTATGCATAATAATAAACACGGGGAACATGTTTATATGCACCTGGTTTGTATCCAACAAACAAACAAACCAACCAAACAAACAAACAAACAAACAAACAAAAAAAGAAAAAAGAAAAACAACACACACATACACACCCAAACCAAACCAAACCAAACCAAGAAAATGCGAGTTATTTATTCATGAGGTTTGGATGATGGTGTGTTTTGGTTATTTATTGTTAAGATCTGGTATACTCTGGTGTGCTTGAGTTTGTATATCTGTTATTCTTTGCTAGTGGTCACTAAAATGTGGAACATGATCAAAAATTTAAAACACTTCCAATGAAGCTGTTATTTGGTGTTATCATACCTACCTATATCTTTAGTCTTTATAAATTTGCAAAAAGGGAAGCAGCAGCTAACAAGGTTTGAATGCAGCGGGGTAATTAACATTTCTACTCTAAAAAGGTAACACGCATTACACTGGGACACTAACTTGGATAAAACTAGAGATGTTATTGTAATATTTACTTTTTGATTTGAAGTTGTAGAGGATGTTGTATGAAAGGTTTGATGAATAATTTGTTGATTTTGGTTTACATATAATACTTCAAAAACTGGCATAACACACTGGACACGGTAACGCGAGTGACCTACTCATTTATATTTTTCACAGTGCACACAAAAATAACAGTATTTCAATCATCTTTCACACACATGTACAATGCAAGAACAGCACCACTCTCACAAGCTTTTATTTCCCAACAGCCAAATACAGAGGAGTTGTGTAAATGTTTTCTTGAAAGGTAACTGTGTTACATGGGACACACTCAAACAAGAATGAAAAAAAAAGAAATGTTCTTCCATGTCTTTTAATCGTAATTGAAAGCCAGGTGTCTTCCAGGCACAAAGCTCGGTCACAGTTGGTTGTGGCACAATGTCTTTGATTTGGGATGTGGGATGCCAGGCCTGGTCTTCCCAAACGAAGACACCGTCCTTGACCAAGTAGTGAAGCAGGCAATCACTTCCCTCCTCCATGTCAACAACCTTCAGAACCTGACCAAAAGACAAAAAAAAAAAAAAAAAAAAAAAAAGTCAGAAGTGACATATGTTCTTCTTTTACCAGTAAATGTAGAATTTCTTTATCAGATCAGTGTCCCTTGAAACAGTTACCAATGATCCATTATTGCCAATCAACGTAAGGATTCATGATAATAGAAGACAAAGTTAAACTTAGTTTCTAAGCTCAAGTTAAAACTACAAAATGGACCATACACAACCACTCTTTGGATCATTATAAGACACAACAGGCTTTTTGCAGAAACTGGCGTATCATGGGACAGCAGACAACAAAGCTTGAGGCACAGTGCCTTTTGTACTTAAATGGTATTGAGCCAGAAATAAAAATATCAGCAACACTGTTTGGTGAATAATCATCTTAAATCATTTTCCTTACATACAAACTCCGAAGATTGTTTACAAACCCTCTAAACAGGCGATGTTGCCAATACAAACAGCAAATCGATGATCGACTACGTTTGTGGTAACCGCGTTTCCGATTACACAAACGTGGGACACGTCGCTGTTTTTGTGTCCTCATGACCCACAGAGTTGCGCATTTTCAGGGGAAACGTCATCAATTCCGTGCGTGAGAGTAAAGGTAACTTTATTACACTAAAGTGTTTGAACGGAACTTTCGAAGCGCGTGGTGGAAAACGGTCTTAGAAGTTTTGAGGTTACTGTCGTTTTTGGGACACGGTGAAAAATATCTGACCCTATTCAAATAGGAATGCAAAATCGTTCTAAAAATCACATTAGGATTAAATACTCATTTTACTATGATACAAACTTGCGTTCTGTCTGGCTTGGGGTTTCCAAATTAGCTGTCAAAAAGATCGAAGCACACGACTTGGATGCTGTGTGCACGGGACATACCATGTAACGCTGTTACGATAATTTTTGTCATCCAAATTAAAAAGCCAGAATGAAAATTTGATAATTTTAATCATTTGAACTACTTATTAAGCTTATTGTCGTGACATAAGTACATTGATTTAGTTAAATGATTGACCTACTATCTTGAAAACACACTTTTGAAAAAGTCAGGTTAGCCATGTCTTAAAATCGGATGCCGTTTTGACCACAATTTTTGCATTTTGTTTTCATTTTCTCTAAAAAATGTTCACACTACAATATCAACCTTGCTCATGCTGTTTCTTTATTATTTCACCAAGACAGTCACATTCATTCCACATGAATTGAAGCAAAACATATGTTAGTAAATTATGTTCTTGTATGCTGACTCCCACTTGTGACCACTAGCAAAGAATGACAGATATGGATGCTATGTAAGTCAGTGTCTGGATTCCAGTAGATCTACTCTTTTCTGTGTCGCTTGTACTTTGTGTCTTCTTTCTTTATGTGGCAATGATCAGTGTATTTTGTATGCTTTCGGACTTAATCTCCAATTTTATCCTCTTCTTTTTTGTGTCTTTGACCTGCTGCTTTGTGTGATTTGTCTTCTTAAAAGTTGTACTGTCCATTACTCATTGTTGACCCTGTCTTCTTGTCTGTCGGTTCAGCTTCATGATTTCTTATGCTAGATTAATTTCTGTTTCTGTTGTGTACATGCTTTGTACATATACTGTATATGTTCTGTTGATAAAAATCTGACTTGATTGAAAACTGTATTTGAAATAAAATTTCTATAGAAGTGAACGCAACTGTGTGCGGTGTTTGTGGTGTTGAAAGACAATGAAAACAAATAAAAATGAGATGGTTACACTGCACCAAAAACAACTTTATAAAAAGAAATCAGAAACAAGATGGTTAGTCTGACCCACCAATCCTCTGTTTTCCTACTCATTTAGAAAGCTTTATTAGAATAACTGTTGTCTTGACAAATTCCATGAATAGATACAAACTTTTAAGTTCATATTAATATTTGACCAGAAGAAGAAGCTATTCAAAATCCCTGCTGAAACGTGCTTAATTTTTAGGTGACAGAGTGTGTCTCCATTTGAATCAAATGACATATCATGTGTGTTCATGACATCTGTTATTTATCTTTAAGTGGCAAAAAAATCCCAGCTTACAATTTAGGTAGCGTACACAGGCAGGCATATAGCTGCTCACACTCATGCACATGTACCATAACGCCTTGTGTGCACGTGCGCACACGCACACGCGTGCGCGCACACACAGAGACAATATGTACAATTACATTAAATCTTTTTTAGCTAATAGAACAATACAGGCTAGAGTGGGAGCTAGTTATTCTACTTCACGACGCCTCGACATGGGGATCCCACAAGGTTCAGTGATAGCACCTATTTTATTTAATATCCTTATACAGGATCTTCCTAAAGCTTTTTCAAATCGTGTTGTTTTAGTACAGTATGCTGATGATATATGCACTTGGATGAATATCACTTTAAAAAAGACAACTCCACAGAGAACACGGAATTACATCAGGAAATTGTATCAAATTGATCTTGATAATCTTGGAAACTATATGTTAGAAAATGGTCTGTCGTTGTCGGCAGAAAAAACTAACATGATGCTGTTTGATCCTGGTGGTAACTCAAATAACTTGCCTACTTTCAAATTGCTCGGTGAAGTGTTAAATTACAAACAGGTCGTAAAATTTCTGGTAGTTTACATCACGTCGAAATTAAGCTGGAATGTTCATTTTGATTATATTTTAACAAAAGCACGAAAAACCTTAAATTTTCTAAAGATAATAAGCAAATTACCCTGGGGAATGGATACAAATATACTGATTCATCTGTCAACAGCGCTTGTCAGGTCTAAATTATCCTACGCGCAAGAAGTTTTTTTCAAATTCAATGCACCTAAATATTTACTAAAAAAGATTCAGAACTTGGACTGCAAAAGTCTTAAAATTGCACTAGGTGTACCAACTCATGCTTCTACTCTGGAAACGTACAAAATTGCTGGAATTCTACCTCTAAACAACCATCGTGAGCTAGCTACAGCAAAGTTTGCAATTAGAACTACTTCACAAGCGAATAATTTTGTGAGCAAAGAAATTAAAATCAGGTCTGATATTGACTTTCCAAAACGAGCAAAAAACATTTCATCACAAATTACAACCGCAACTTACATATCTGACCTGATCAAATAATCCAGCATAACTATGGATGAAATAGCCGAGAAACCAACGTTAACGCCTATCCCTACATGGGAAATGCTAAAGGCCACGTTTAATCTCGATCATGCAGACATTAAAAAAGATGATAATGTCAACATTACGCTATCCACAGCTTGTGAACACATCGATGAAAAGTACTGTACCCACCTCCACATTTTTACTGATGGGTTAGTCTTAGCAAATCAGAGCGCTGGAGCAGCATTTTATGTTCCAAAATTTAACATTAAAAAGTCTTTTTTCATTGGGGCAAATGTATCTATATATACAGCAGAATTGGTCGCTGTTGTTCAAGCGTTGCATTATTTAATAAGCCTTCGGCCTGTGTCTTTCAAAGTAGTTCTCTTTGTTGATTCAAAATCTGTATTATACGCCTTACAGTCTTTTGATACAGACACACGACCTGATTTAATAATTGAGGCAAATCATCTAATACACTGTTTAAAGATAAATGGCTCGGAAATCAGTTTATGCTGGGTGCCTTCTCACATTGGTCTTCACGGCAACAACGTAGTTGACAGAGCAGCTAAATCCGGTGCACTCCGTTCTGAAAATTCCATAGAATTACATGTTAACACCTCGGTAAAAGAAGCTTACAACTCGCTAGAATTAGCATCATGGATTCGATTTCATGAACATTTAAATGAAAAACTTGTGTCTCAAAAAAGAATCAAACTTTCAGTTCAAAATATCTGTAAAAAAATGCTGTATTCTTTGTTATATCATTTGAGATTAATTGTTACCACATATTTTCGTATTCAACTGAACGCTTTGAAAACAAAATATTGTAAAAACGTTTTATGTATTTGCGGTGAACAATTCACATTGAATCACTGTTTGTTTTACTGCAGAAAGCTTTGTTATTTTTTACCAAAGATGTTTACACAAGGAAACTATCTTGAAAAGCATTTTAAAGAAGTAATATCAGATCAAGTTCTGTTAGTTAAAATTTCAGAATCATTGGTTCACAGTCCTGTTAATGCGTTACTTTAAGGTTATTATTTTAATTATCATTATCTTATTTTGTTTTGTTTTGCTTTTTATGACGATTTTTTTTTACATTTGATGTTAGCGTTGTTCTAGTTTCATTTCTCTGTTCATCCATATCCTTTTTCTAAAGACCTTGCCGATTCCTTCTAATTTTTTTCCCGTCTCTTACTCTGTTCCCTTCTTTCCCTTCCTCCCCCCCCCCCCCAAAAAAAAAATCATCCTCCATGCCATTTTCCCCCGTCTAATGTCACTTAGAGTGAAAAGACGTTAAATCAAGGAACGAAAACACAGAGACATAGACACACAGACACAGACACACAGACACACACTCACACACAGACACACACAGACACACACACACACACACACACACACACACACACACACACACACACACACACACACACACACACACACACACACACACACACAGATCTGTTACTGTTAGAAACTTTTGTGTCCTACTTGATCAGGCCACTTTAGGCAATAAATGTAAATGTAACTGATTTTTGCAATTACTGCTGGCTGCCATGGAGCTTTGTCCTAAGAGGAGTTGTATTCTGCTGTTTCCTGTCACTTTGCTCGATACTACTGCAATATATGTTCAGCTGTCTGGTCATCTTGACTGCAGAGGCAGGGTGGTTAAGGTGTGTCACTGTGAACTTGCAGTTCATGCGGGTGTTGAGCCGATTGTGGTCAATGCAGCACATCATCAGGACCCCTTGCAGCTCTCTAGACTGAAGATGGTTCTGGTTGTCTGTCTGTGGTCTCAGGGGTGATCTTACAATGTTCATTTGTTTGCTGTAGCTGATGCTTTTGTCTGGTTGTAGATTGTTGTCACCGTTCAGTAGATTGTTATCACTATTCCTTTTTACTTCTCTCCGTAAGTTTTCACACATAAAGACTGGATTTTGCGGTCTTGGGTTTGTTTTAACATTATGAAAATTCAGAGAAAAACAACTCCGTTCTGCTTTATGTGTGTGTGTGTGTATATATGTGTATGTACACACACATACACTCACACACACACACACTCGCGCGCGCACACACACACACACACACACACACACACACACACACACACACACACACACACACACACACACACACACAACACACACACACACACACCACTCTCTCTCTCTCTCTCTCTCACTCACTCACTCTCACGATTCAGACTTTGAAATGAGAATGTACTATATGATCCATTTATTGTCATATTCAGAAAGATTTACAGATGTCTCTTGCAGAATATATGCCCATAATGGCCCTCTTTGCCCTGTGCATTCCTTGCACTTGTATCTGGAGAAGTATGATCTTCAGTGAGAGAGTTGCGCTCAGGTGCCAGAGAAAGTGACCTGCTTGTATGGGACACTAACTTGGTACAAGCCAGAAAGGCTGAAAGAGCATAAACTTGGTGCTCTCATGAAAATAATTTTCTGAAGGCCAGCTTAGCAAGAGTTGGGTTGTCTCATGAAAATAATTTTCTGAAGGCCGAGCTTAGCAAGAGTTGGGTTGTCTCATGAAAACGATTTCCTGAAGGCCGAGCTTAACCAGAGTTAGGTTGTCTCATGAAAACGATTTCCTGAAGGCCTAGCTTAGCCAGAGTTAGGTTATGTCATGAAAATGATTTCCTGAAGGCCTAGCTTAGCCAGAGTTAGGTTGTCTCATGAAAATGATTTCCCGAAGGCCTAGCTTAGCCAGAGTTAGGTTGTCTCATGAAAATGATTTCCTGAAGGCCGAGCTTAGCCAGAGTTAGGTTGTCTCATGAAAATGATTTCCTGAAGATCTAGCTTAGCCAGAGTTAGGTTGTCTCATGAAAATGATTTACTGAAGGTCTAGCTTAGCCAGAGTTAGGTTGTCTCATGAAAATGATTTTCTGAAGGCCTATTTTAGCCTGAGTTAGGTTGTCTCATGAAAACGATTTCCTGAAGGCCTAGCTTAGCAAGAGTTAGGTTGTCTCATGAAAACGATTTCCTGAAGGCCTAGCTTAGCCAGAGCTAGGTTGTCTCATGAAAATGTTTTCCTGAAGGCCTAGCTTAGCCAGAGCTAGGTTGTCTCATGAAAATGATTTCCTGAAGGCCTAGCTTAACCAGAGTTAGGTTGTCTCATGAAAATGATTTTCTAAAGGCCTAGCTTAGCAAGAGTTAGGTTGTCTCATGAAAATGATTTCCTGAAGGCCTAGCTTAGCAAGAGTTAGGTTGTCTCATGAAAATGATTTCCTGAAGGCCTAGCTTAGCCAGAGTTAGGTCGTCTCATGAAAATGATTTCCTGAAGGCCTAGCTTAGACAGAGTTAGGTTGTCTCATGAAAATGATTTCCTGAAAGCCTCGCTTTGCAAGAGTTAGGTTGTCTCATGAAAATGATTTCCTGAAGGCCTAGGTTAGCCAGAGCTAGGTTGTCTCATGAAAATGTTTTCCTGAAGGCCTAGCTTAACCAGAGTTAGGTTGTCTCATGAAAATGATTTCCTGAAGGCCGAGGTTAACCAGAGTTAGGTTGTCTCATGAAAATGATTTCCTGAAGGCCTAGCTTAGCAAGAGTTAGGTTGTCTCATGAAAACGATTTCCTGAAGGCCTAGCTTAGCCAGAGCTAGGTTGTCTCATGAAAATGTTTTCCTGAAGGCCTAGCTTAACCAGAGTTAGGTTGTCTTATGAAAATGATTTACTGAAGGCCTAGCTTAACCAGAGTTAGGTTGTCTCATGAAAATGATTTCTGAAGGCCTAGCTTAACCAGAGTTAGGTTGTCTCATGAAAATGATTTCCAGAAGGCCTAGCTTAGCAAGAGCTACACTAATTTATGAGTTCTCTCTCTGGTGTAGAGACTGCAACATAATCATTAACTTACATCACACTCCCAAGAAAGAATTTAAAAAAAATCATTCCTTTTATTCTGTAGTGTGAAATTAATACCAAATGTGAACAGCCACATGATGAATATCAGGATCACCCTTTTATTGTGTTGTTGGAAATGAATACATGTTGAACATTTGCATTATGAATAATATCAGGATTATCTCAAGTTAATGGTAGTAGTTCAGTGATGCATAATCTCATCCCGAAACAGAGCCAAAACTTGTGCATGTTAACAAGCCGACCAACCTTGCACTTGAATTGTGAATAACTTTATTGATTTGCTGGTCTGATTTGTTAGTCTCAATTTTTTGCTTCCCCTTGGCACCCATTCATTTTGTCACTGTTTAGTATTCTGTCTCCTATGCACACATACCCTGTAATTAATCTTTCTGTCGTGGTCTTTATGTTTGTCTAGTTTCTGTTCCATACTTGTTCCCCATCAAATGCAGTAAACAAGTCAGAAGAAATTCTGATAGTATTCTGTTTTTTGAATTAAGAGGAATAGCTACCTGGGATTGAATCCATTATCAAAACATCTTTTATTACTACTTTTTAAAAACCAGTCATAACTTTCAGGCTTTGCAAATCAGTGTGGTTACCTACAGGTGATTGCATCCCCTGCACCCCTTACACACCACAACACACACACACACACACACACACACACACACACCACACACACACACACACACACACACACACACACACACACACACACACACACACAGTGACACACACACACACAGTGACACACACACACACACTCAGTGACACACACACACACACACACACACACACACACACACACACACACACACACACACACACACACACACACACACACACACACACAGAGCGCGGGCGGAAAATTGTGGGCGGAAAATTGTAATCGGTTCAAGGCAACTCTGCCTCTATGGTTGTAGACAGATTGTTGATAGGAATTTTGCTGATCTCTCTGGAACTATTTATCAACCAAATACAGGCCTTCAGTGGCATACTGGGTGGTTTGGAATGCGTACATTTTAACGAGCAATGATCAGTTCGTTGTTTGCCCAGACCAGAAATATGGTAGTAAAAATGTTAAGGATATTTAGTTAGTTGTTTACGGGTTTATCCTTGAGCATTTTGCAACAGATTCATGGCTGTACATTTTGAAATTTGAACGATTTAAGTGCACATCATGTCAGGGAAGATTGTTAATATGGATTGATATCTTGTGTGTGTGTTTTTTTTATTTTTAAAGCTATCTGTTGGCTTGAGTTCAAGTGAAAATTTGACCCAGTGCTGCCCAACAAAAGGAATAATTCAATCTTGAATTTAAGAGATGTGACGGTCTTTGAAATGCAAATCTATTCTATCTTCCTTGATGTGACAGTCTTGGAAACAAAGCACCATGCCTGTTCTGATAGCTACCTTACTTTTTCCTTTCTCTTTCTCCCCCTCTCCCAAAATGCATTCTGTTGCAGGTTGCTTTGTTTTTAGCATGCCACTTGCAGAATAGAACTAGAAGGCAGGTGCTACTCTTGTGTTCACTATTTAAGACTTGGTGAGAACTCACATTAGGATGCTGAAAGGCTTGCTGCTATACGCGTGACAGGTTTATCAGAAATATGAGTCGTTGATCTGTGACCACTGGCTGTCAGTCCCCTTTCCACTCCAGTAAATGTATGCACTCTCTATTCAAACTTTGTTCTCTTGCATTTCAGGCATTCTGACGTGTCAGTTTATTTAATTATTATAGAATTTGTTTTTTAGAGTTGTTCCCTACAGATAGAGTACATATCTAGACAGATTATTTGTATGCTTTGACATAGTTGGTTTTGGTTTGAAATATTTGAAAATGCCATACAACGTTGTTGGATTTGTGGTTTAAAATGTTTTGTGCATTTGACAAGTTGAAAGCTGCATTTTAAAATTGATGCCATGATAATGATTGTGATAAATGACTGGGATTGTTCAGCCATTCTTAAACTTGATGGATATTAATAATTCTCTACCATACAAAGTAACCTGTCACTTGTACATATGATACAGTTCAGTATTGTGGTAACGTGTTTTAGATATTCATGTGTTTTGAATTAGCCCCAACATGTAATATTGGTAACAGATATTCAGTAAGTGTGCTTCCCTTGTGCTGCTATCATCAGTGTGAAGACGGACTGCAGTACACTGTCTTGCCGTGTGTTTGCAGGCCATGGTGGATTGAGAGACCAGTACCTTCCAGCTTCACATGAACTGGATTTGCCTACTCTCTTTGACTCACACCAACCCACTGGGTATTCTTCCAGAGAACGTCAGCGTGGGTTTGCCTCAAATGTAGTTCGGGCTTTTGGTGGTGGAAAAAAGATTTTTGTCTGTGACCTGTGTGAAGCCATTTTCACCACTAACACTGGTCTGCGAGGTCACAGAGACAGGGTCCATTTGAACAAAGCTGCTTACAGATGTCCGATCTGCCACAAAGGATTTACAATGAGAGGTCATTACATTGGTCACATGAACATGCACAATAAAGTCAAAGCATTCAAGTGTCCAGCTTGCCCTCGAGCTTTTGCTCATCGCACCAGTCTCCGGACACATCTGAGGACTAGTACTTGTGGATTGGAACCAGCCAACATGGAGAAGAACACATCAAGTAATGCTGGCATATTACCCCCAGCAACAAGAACAGATAATAGTGGAGTGACCTCCCCAGACCTTTAAGCCTCTTTAACAGTGAATCTGTGTACTGCTTTGCCACCTGTGTAAAACAGAAAGTAGTGTTCAGCTTTTTAAAATGTGCAGTTGAACTTGTAAATGTGGTCTGATGTGGCCTGGTGCGCATGAAGAATACTACTTTTACCATCAAACATTATCATATCAAGAGAATGCATGAATATCTGCTTTCCCCAAGATAAAGGATGATAACAGAAACATGTTTAGATTTTCAAATAACAATCTTGTTCATTAATAGTTGGAACAAAGTACGACTGAATTATGGCTGCCAATGAACTTTACCAATTTCTGACGGAAGATCCCTGTGACTATTTCCAGGACCAGTGCTGTCGGGCGCATCTAACATGGCTGACCTCACCTCTGAGCTTGACCACAGCTTTCCTCCGTATTTACACCGACACGCTGGCATAGTAAATGTTTCAAGATCGGAACCAGGACCGAGGGCACGCACTGTTCGGCGAGAAAAGGTTGGCACTCCCTCAGGCCATTTGTGTTGTGACCAGTGTGGAGCAACCTTTGCATCTTCACGTGGACTGAAGTTGCACAGAGATCACAGACATTTCAACAAAGCACCTTACACTTGTGCCATCTGCGGTCGAGGCTTTACCATGCGGGGTCACTATGTTGGACACATGAACATGCATAACAAGATCAAAGAGTTCAAATGTTCTAGCTGTCCAAAAGCATTTGCACACAGATCTAGTCTTCGTTACCATTTGCGAAATAGTAACTGTGGAAAATAAGTGAGAAAACCCAGGCAATTAAAGAAAAGCCGATGCAGCCATGGGTTTGAGACATAGTCTGTGAATAGTATTCAGATTTTCATTTTGAAAAGAACTGGTGATTTATGATACCCCCTTTTCCCTGATTTGAGTGGTATACTTCTTGCATTGTCATAAATTGTTCATATGGAGTTTGATCTTCATCCTTGGCTCTGTGCATAATCAAAAAAGTAAGCAACAACTTCTTACAGTGTGGGATAGCAGATGCTGATTGTTAGTTTCCTGGGAACTTGGTGTGTGCATTTAATATACAAGAGTGGGAACATACTAGGAAATTTAGGTGTTCAGCAAGCACATACAGCAGAATCATATTGTAATGCTTGTCCTCTGACCATTGAATCCATGGAAAATACAGTCTTGAAAGCTGACATTTTTTAAAAAAAACTTCTGATACTCTGAATGATACTGAAAATGTTCATAGTGTCTTTGGGCTAGTTGTATCAAAGACTCAAATGTGGTTGTGCAGATAACAATGTGAGGAACAAAAATTACACTGAGTGTACAGTATGAATAAACATGCTTATGGAATTATGATAAAAACTTAACATTGTGTTTTTTTATCTTCTTTAGTTGTACATTTTTGACCACATTCACACGCATGTGTTAGTATCAGCAGAAATTATGCACACATGCTCATACAGACACATAGATACTCGCATACTCTTATGCACGCTCTGACATCCACACATGGATGCCGTTGCAAAAGTATACTACATTCACACACATGCATGCACGCACTCACACACACACATGCGCCTTCATGCATATGTACACACACACACACGCGTGCAAACACGCACAGAGAGACTACATTAGTGCACACTGTAAATCTACAGTTTTGAACAGAGACATGTTGAAGTTTTGCTGAAAAATGTGAATAAATGCAATGTGTATGTGTGTGTTCGTATGTATGTGTGGTTGTGTGCACGGGCTTTTGTGTGTGTGTGTGTGTGTGTGTGTGTGTGTGTGTGTGTGTGTGGTGTGTGTGTGTGTGTGTGTGTTTGAAGGGGGGATACATGAGAGAGGGGGGGGGGAAGAGAGAGAGGGGAACTGGTAATGCAGTGCAAAAGCCACCCATGAACTGATGAAGAGAAGTGTTCTGCGTATGGATGTGACAAATTACAGTGTAACAAGCATTTCTTGACAGCTTGAACTGTTCGAAAACACACACACACATACACACACACACACACACACCACACACACACACCACACACACACACACACACACACACACACACACACACACACACACACAGAGCTTTGTTTGTTTTTCATTTGTTGGTTCTTGTAAATTTGTTAGATAACTGGGGAGTGTACATGTACAATTAAATATTAGTATAGATTGAAAAGAATGTGTGTGTGTGTGTGTGAGAGAGAGAGAGAGAGATTATTTTTTAGCGAGAGAAGTTATGGGATAAAAGCCATTTTTCAAACTTTTTATTGCTGATTTATGTATCTGCTTTAAACTAAAGGTACAGAAGAAATGGAACATGAAACAGAACTGGTAATCACATTATATGAAATACATATTGTTGTATAGGGCTGATAATTTCAGTATATATTGATTAAAATATATATGGTTGTCTTCAGCCATTTGCTTTCATGGTTCTGAACTCTCTCCTCTCGTACTTGCTCTACATACGTAGGCTACATTTACTGTTCTGACCCTTTTTACAGCATATAATACATAATGAATTCTAGTTGTTTTGTTTTTGTAAGATAACTTCCTTTTCATTACATTTGGCCCAACATGTAGTGTTGCTTTGTTTTGAGTTGACCAGAGTGAAACTGGCATAATTTTTTTCTTTTTTTCTTTCTTTCTTTTGTTTGTTTTTTTGTTTGTCATGAAATAAGACTTTGTTTTTGCCACTGTGGTGCTCATCATCTCAAGACATTTGCACATCATCACGCCTGTCCTCGTTACCGTAACAACAATGGCAGTGTCTGTTGCTCAGTCAGATGGAATTTTTCCCCTTTCTGCTTGGCTTTGTAAAAAATTTTAGAAGAGTTTTTTGGTTTCTCATCTATGTAGAGGTATCAACATCAAGACCTACAGTGGAGCCTTTCCATTGTTCCAGGAACAAAATGGAATTGCAAGGTGTGTGGATTGAGCTACAAAACCCAGTGGGGGTTGACTGTGCATATGGGCAAGCAACACTGTGACAACCCTAGATTCAGGTGTGAACTTTGTGGCCAGGGATTTACCATGAAAGACCATTACCAGGGACATATGAATGTGCACAACAAGGTCAAGGCTTTTAGCTGCCCAAGCTGTCCAAAAGCCTTTGCTCACAAGACAAGCCTGCGAGCTCATTTGAGGATCAGTGCTTGTGGGAATCAACCTTTGTATAATTCATTCTCATCAGTACAAAAGTCTGGGCCAAGTGGTTTATGAAATGTCAGTAAATTAACAGGGTCTGCTTAATTAACCTATTCAAATATAGGTTCCATACCCAAGTTGTCAGACTGAATTGGGTTGAGGTTAAGTGTCCCTTTCTCGCCGGATCTCCACAAATTTGAAATGATTGATTGAAAAAACCTGTTGGGGGAACAAAACTGATTGTTGTGCTGTGCAAAAATATTGTTGGCTACTGCCAGTGCACAGCTGGCTTTCACGTGTATGTTTACTGTAAAGACAATAAATCATAATGTGGCTGATATCGTTTCTGTTGTTTGCTGCCCTCTGCTTCCCTTGAGATAACTTCTGGATTTTTAACATTTCAAACTAGCCAGATAGCCTTTCAAAAACAACTTTCATGTGTTGAAATGGCTGCATCACTATAGCATACATGTTCTTTTTGAAGTTCTGACCTACATTGTGTGTGTGTGTGTGTGTGTGTGTGTGTGTGTGTGTGTGTGTGTGTGTGTGTGTGTGTGTGTGTGTGTGTGTGTGTTGGTGTGTGTTGCGTGTGTGTGTGTTTGTGAGTACAGACAGATTGATTTGAAAGCCAAACAGCAAATAACAGTACATTAGTCGACAACAAAGCACTGCTGTAGTGTACATGTATTTGGTACAAATACTCCTTTTGCATTTTTAACCCTTATCTATCAGACAGTGGAATGATCAGCTTGAAAACAACTTTGTTCACAGAAAAATATGCAGAAAGATTCTGTAGAAAGATTGAATGTTTCTAATTAGTATTATCAGTTTGTTGAGCAGAACTTGTTAACCCTTTGCTTGCCACAGATTTAAACAATTGTTTGCCAGGGAATATGAACAATTTATGATAAATATTTTTGTGTTCCTTTATTTTTGATAAAAGGATAAGTAGGCCTATGTGATGAACGTGAGTTTATGATGAACTTTTGTACAAAATTATGATGAACGTTTTTGGTTCCCAAAGTTTTTGGTCTTGTAATAGAATTTTAATAAGAATTTTTATTTTACAAAAAACAACAACAAAAAACAAAAAAACAAACATTTGGTTCTTTACTAAGAATGATAAAATACCAGATTATGAGAGAAGTCAGAACAAAAAGTTGACACATTTTTAAAAGATGTTGCAAGAAAAATTTGCAGATAGCTTGATTTGGGTTGTTGCGTCTAGTAAAAGGATAAGTTCCACACACCTTGATTTCTGTCATCACAGCCTGAGCCACCACAAGATTGTGTCAAGCAGTACATTCAAAACAGAACAGTTGCATTGCCTTAACTACCTCTCCACTGTCCCCATCCCCTCAAAACACACCCCCACCACCACCACCACCACCACCACCACCACCACACAACAACAACAACAACAACAACAAACAGCTAAACAACAACTACAACAACCAAATTAAAAAACAACCAACAAACCAAAAAAGAAAAAGGTTAAAAACAATGATGACAGTGTTGGTTTATCATGAAAAGAAGCTGATAACAAAAACAAACAAACAAACAAACAAACAAACAGAGAGAGAGAGAGAGAGAGATATGAAAACAATCTTAACCCTGACATTGCAATCTGGCTTAAATGTGAAGGCTAAATTTGAGAAATGAAAACAATCTTAACCCTGACATTGCCAGTCTGGCATAAATGTGAAGGCTTAATTTTATAGTACTATTTTCAGATGCTTATTTCTGGTGTGTGTGTGTGTGTGTGCGTGCGTGCGTGCGTGCGTGCGTGCGTGATATTTGTTGTTGTTTTGTTGTGAAATAAAAGATAATTGTTTGAAATAGTTTTCTCTTGTGCCATAGTCATTTAATTATTTTAGTGGGAAAGTGATTTTGAAACTTGGATTATTCAGGGGGGGGGATTGATGTGAAAACAAATGCAAATGTAAAGATTAATCAACAAAACAAAACACCAAGCAAGCAAGCAAGTAAGCAAACAAAACAGAAACCAAACCAACCAATCAACCACCTACCAAACCAAACAAACAAAACAGAAACCAGTGATTGCAATGTGGAGTTATACATACACCAGTGGCTGGTATGAAAAACGAAAAACAATTTTAACAAAGACAGAAAAAAAATCTAAAAAAATCTGCTCTACTTGCAATGCAGCATTGCATAGAAAACTGAGACAGAATATGATAAGCATGTTTTGATTTTTTAAAATTCTTGTGGATACAATTAAAGGTTGTAACACCTAGAATATAATCTGATTTGTTGAGGGTTTTGTTGTTTTGAGACAGACACTTATGGCAGATCCAAGAACAAGTCTTGTGTGTTGTGGAACAATGCTAATGATAGTTGCAACATAAACAGAATGAAGCCACAGTCAAGATAAATTATAAATTAAAATTGTAGACCCCAACGTAATCGGTGACATTTGACAATGGCTTCACTGAGATGGATGGAGATAGTGGAAAGTGTGAGGGTGATCCCATAATATTATAGGTTTGATACTGCGTGTTGTTTACTGTGTGATGTTGTCTGACTTCTGTCGTTTACCGTGTGATGTTGTCTGACATCTATCGTCTCTCCGGTGTGGAGAGTTGGAGCAAGGACACCATAACCAGGAAAAACCAGTTCAGTGATACGATAATGCTCTGAAGGCCAACCTCATGAGCTATGGCATCAGTACCACCATGGCCAGCAACAGCAGTGCAAGGTACAATTAGATTTGAACAGTATATAGCAACAGCTGCTGTTCAATAGAAGAGGGACTGGCAGAAGTAGAACCGAAGACTGCAGGACTGTCTTCTTATGTGATGCCTATGCAAGAACATCATTCTTGGGTCTTCATGTAGGATACACACGAAGAAGACGCACCAGATGACGAGGACTAATATGCCTGCTTACCTATCGAATTGAGGGGAGAGTCATTCATGGCTTAACATGAATTGTATGCGGAAATGACATTTACTGAGGCACAGCAGCTGTATCAGAACCTTTTTTTTTGGATGGTTTCTCCTGTCTTTGTCTTATTTCAGTTGAAAACATATAATAAAAGCATCAGTTCAGTATTGGGGGGAGAAAATCTAGTTCTCTTTTGCTGTGTTTGCTGAATCATTTACAGAAAAATTGATTGTGGGCATTATCTAGGCAAAATAATTTGTACTCCCTTTAAATAAAGACACCAACTTTTCAACTGTTATCTATACGACATAAGATACATTAAAGCTCAATTAAGTAGATATTGGCTGCCCAAAGATTTTGAAATCAGTCTCTTAATTGACATTTCATTTTGTCTTTTTTTTAATGTCACAGTCTCATTTTCAGAATTTATTCATGTATTGACTGTATGTGAAGGTTTAACAAGTGTGTATATATATATGTCGAGCTTGCTCGGCTATCCATGACAGGTTTCTTCCATTCTTCTCTGTCAGATGTTGCAGTAGGTAGTTCATCATACGGACAGCCCATATCGATCAGTTGGTCGATGAAGGTCTTCTTTGGACGTCAGTCTTTGTTTGCCGTGGCTGGGTCTCCATAGTAGTACATCACCCACAAGTTCTTTGCTATGCCAGCTGTGTCCCGCGAAGTGCAGTCTTTGTTGACGTATTGATTTACTGATTGGTGGGATCATACCATATAACTCTTTGTTAGATGTTCTCTCCAGGATATATATATATATATATATATATATATATATATATATATATGTATATATATATATATATATATATATATATATATATGTATACACTCACACACACACACACACACACGCACACATGCAGTATATTTTGTATCTGTGTGTGTGTGTGTGTAGCTATAATTGTTATTTCCTTTTACTAGTTTGAGTAATATTTACAAAAATAAATTTAACAAATGCTTAAAATTTCAGTTGGTGAATGGAAGGGAAAAATGAAAATATTGAGCCCAGTTGATAACATTTACATCTTTTTCAAAGGGCAGAAATGACCACACCCACCCCCCTCACCAGAACACACTTGATGGTGATTTGTAGTGACTGGGCCGTTTTGCTCTGAAAATGCGCTGTGTATTTCACTATTTGCAGTATCTTTACATTATTTCCCTGTGGACATTGGAACATCTCTGTTAAAATGAAACATTTGCATGGAAAGCTCATGATGTTAATTTTGACGTAGTTATTTGTTAACACCCTTTTTTTTTCTTTATTTTACATTTATTTTGTTTTTCAGCATGGCACTCAAAGTCAAAGCCACTGACATGTCCCTGTGTGTTTTTACTAAATTTTGTCCAAAACTTGTTAAAAAAAATTGAGCAAGCATACTTTGATACATGGGAAATGCTTGGTCAGAAACAAAGCCTAACCTTTAGGTATTTTAGTGATTAAATCATGCCACTATTCAGATTCTTTGGGAGGAAGAAGATGCTTGAAATCATGATTTAAAAAAAAAAGAAAGATTTTTAGGATACCACCTTGACTGCTGAGGTCAGGCTACTGGACTTCAGTAGACAGGCGCATTGTATAAAGTATATGCCAAAGCATGCTCGTTGCAATTAGGGGATGGGGGAGGCAGGATTATGAGATTCATACATTAATGTAGTATAAACATATATACATACATATAATACATTAATGTAGTATAAACATAGATACAAATATATAATAAATAATAATACCTTTAGTCCACAAAGAATATATAGGGAAGAAAAATTTATAAATCATTTGATAAATACAAGTCTTCCAGAACACACGCACGCACACACTTACACACGCACACATACGCACACGAATGATACTGGGTCCATATATTTATGCAGGACTGGTATATTGTTTGTTTACCTTATGAGAGTGGATTTTCTACAGAATTTTGTCAGGACAGCTCCTTGGGTGCTGTGGGATCTTAAAATGTATGCTGAGTGCATGCTGCGCGAAGGACCTCAGTTTATCGCCTCGTCTGAAAGACTTCATGTGTAATTTTGAGTAACTAATGAAACAATCCATCAAGAATAACAAAAATGATAACATGAAATCAGATAATAGTTCCAGTTAGGAGTTATTTCCAGTTAAACTTGAATATAGCAGAATTCTTCATACATTGCATAAATGGTTGAAAAACGGACATGAAACATTTGTGCTGTATAAATAAAATTCTTATTATTATTGAATTACATCAACATATTTATGGCCACATACAGCCATGAAAATCATGGTCAAATGATTTGACCTTTTAGGTTACTTTGATCTATAAAAATTGAGCCAGGCTTAGTCAGACTTGGTGAAATAAATTGTAGGGCTGGGCTTAATTAAACTTGGTGAAATAAACAGTGATCTAAAACAAAATTGGACAAGCCTTAATCAAACTCCATGAAATCACTACACACCAAACGTTACAAGTGCCCCAGAATTGGTGAAAATTTATCCGCAAACAGCTGAAAAATCTTAATGTATTTGATTTTGTTCACAGATTGGTGAACACACACACACAGGTGAACTCACACATGCACATTCACCTTGGAGGAAACGGGAAAAGCAAAATTTCTGAGAATGTGTTAATCTGTGGGAACTCTGACACATCTTCAGATCCTCAATCATTGAAGAGAATGTTACTTAGATTAACAAATTCTTTTAATGTTGGCTGTTAGTCATCAAACGTTTGCAAGTTTATGTTAAAAAATAACCCTAACTAATGTTAAGTGATGTGATTTGTGTGCTGTTGTAACAACAGCGCCATTATAATTTTCACAGAACTGTTCAGAAGAAGACATGTCTCTTTTTGCCCACTACAGGCTTTTCTTTTGGACTTCCAACAAGTTGGATCCAGTTGTCATCGGAGGACTTGAAGAATCTGACTGTCCAAGACTGCACTAGGGCCAGATCCAGTAGTCCTATGTCAGACATGGAAGCCATGAGGTTGGCTCAGGAAGACCAGAGTGAACTGCGGAGAAAACCACTGTTGTGCAGGTTTTGTAATGCTCAGTACAAGTGTAGGGGCTCTTTAAAACGCCACATACGACTGACCCACATGAACCAACCAGTATTTCGGTGTGAGAAGTGTCAGGCAGGGTTCATGTACAAAGACCATTATGTTGGGCACATGAATAGGCATAACAACACCGCAACATTCCAGTGTACCAAATGCCCAAAGAAGTTCATGTATAAGGGGGATATGTATAAGCATCGTAAGCATTGTAATGGTGGAGATGATCAGGCAGTGCACTTCACAGATTAAAGATAGGTTAATGCCAGTACTCAGAATAGTAATGACTGCATGATTTGTAAGGCTTGTATGCATGAAATGAATTGATTGAAAGGCACAAAAACATTGAAAGGCACAAAGATGTTGCCTCTTTCCTCAGGAATTTTACATCAAGTTGTTTTTATGTTTGTATATGAATGCACGTGTGAGCGCTTGCATGTGTGTGCATTCTGTAATGTTTGGAATAATTAAACTCCATTATGTTGTTTTTGTAGGTTTAAACAATAAATAGTTGTTGGGTGCTGTAGTCATTGTAGTTGGATCTATCACGGTGTTTTAGAGTAATTATCTTTGGATCTATCAAGTTTTTCTGCAAAAAAGGTAACAGTGTCGGAACATGATTCATGTCACATCAATTTCCTTCAAGGCACTTTTATTTAGCCTTTGTGTAAACAATTTAAAAATATGTCTGTAAAAGACTCCAATAGTAATTGGTTAGCCTGGCGTTAAAAGTATGTAGCACTTAAATTACTTAACCTTAGGTTTAAAGGGCACATAACATTGTTGCTCTGTGTGTGTGTAATACACTTTATAACAGTGTTAGTAATGCTTCAGTGATATTAATGTTAGTCTTACATGAAGGAGTGTGTGTTAACACTTCAGTGATCTGAGAAACACTGCTGATATAATAATGAAAGGAACACTGCTGATGTAATGGCCTTAGGGGGAGTATCACCAATTTTATGGTTACAGATTATTTTTCATAACAAAATTTTGTTTTAACAGTGAACAAATGGATTCCTTTTTCAAGGCCCATCTACTTTACCAGTAGGAAGTTCAAGTTTGTCGTATGGCCAGCACTGACACTGGCTTTTGTAGTTGACAGTATGCCATTTTATTCTAGTTTTTGACGTATGTTTATTTTTTTAATTTTTGGTTTTTAAGGAGTATACACAGTTTGATCAATAATTATGTTAGTGAGAAAACTTATTCAGCAACATGATCCTTTCGTAGTTTTATTGGCTTTTGTAAACATGGATGATGCCAAAGAAGCCATCTCAGTGTTTTCTTGTTGCAATGTAGGATATGAATTTTGACTTGTATTTAGCTTGTAACTTTGTAAGAGATGTTAGTTGGAGTTTTTTTTCTTGTGATTACTACATATGGTTTTATGAAATATGTTAAATCTGCCGAAGGATAATGCCATGACACCTAGCCTGAAATGCACAAAAGGCTCTGAATGCTGTCAGTAATGTAGTATTATCAGTCCTGTACATTTACAGCCTGTGCTTTCTTCTTTGTCAAGCATTTAAAAAAATGAAGACCACAAATCACAAAGACAACACCCACACACAACACCCACACACACACAGACATACATACACCACACACACACACACACACACACACACACACACACACACACACACACACACACACACACACACACATTTCATGACACACACACACAACACACACACAACACACACACACACACACACACACACACACACACACACACACACACACACCACACATATTTCATGAACTCGTTTCATTTAACATGCATTTTTCTGATGCACACCATGTAGTCGGCTTTTTTTGTGTGCATTAATTGCTCATAGTGTTGTGAAACGGTGTCTGTCTATCATGGTTATCTGGGAAAAAAGAGAGAAAAAGGTGCACGAAATCGGTTTTATTTAGTGACAGAGACAGGAGTTGGCAAGTGTTGTGCTCCTTTTATAATGACTGTCTTAGCAAACTTTTAGAGGCAGGAGAAATCACATGAGGTGACCCAGATTTATTACTTGAGCACGGCTTGGCCCCAGATTATTACAGATAGTTTTATAAAATGTTTTAAATCTGCCAAAGGATAATGCCATGACTTAGGCCTGAAATGCATAAAAGCTTCTGAATGCAGTCGTTAATATAGTATTATCAGCCCTTTACATCTTACAGCCTGATTGAACAGGTCGATTTGTGTGCAATTCTAGGTTTATGCGTAGTGCATTGAGGTAACGTAAAAGAACAGAAAAGTGTCTTTTCTTTAAATCACATGCGCGCATGCACACACAAACAAACACACACACACACACACACACACACACACACCACACACACCACACCCACACCCACACACACACACAGTAGGAGGAATCTGGTGAACGGTTCTTTAGAGCAATGGCCCAGTGATTTTTAATGGATAGAAGAATATATATATTCCACAGATAGTTACATATATGAATAACTTAATGTGGTGACTGACCTTGCCATGATGGAAAACAAACCTTAGGAAATGAGGAGGAGGACATGGATAATAGCGCACACCACACTGGGCATTAGATGATATCACATGCATGTCTTCTTCAGAGTTTTTCTTTTCTTTTTTTTTGATTGGTGGTTTTTCTTTTTTTGTGGGGGTGGGTGGGAGGGCAGTTGATTGATTTGATTACTTTTGATTTTCTTAATTTCTTTGTCAGTGGATGGTGTGTCTAAATGTATCTTTTTTGTTTGTTTTGTTTCTGATGTAACTTGTTTAAAACTTTGGATTTTTAAATATTGATGTAAATCTATGGAGTCTGACAGTAACATAACCGAATATGTGAGGCTGAGAGGGATCATGATTGATGATTATATTGTCTCCTTGCCATATAGCAGCCATTCCATCACTTGTTTTATCATCAAAATAATTACGGGAGATAATTGTCCATGTTTTGACTGGATTTTTTTTCCTGTTTGATTGATTTTGTGTTGGTTTTAACTTTTCTCTTTTTTTGTGTTTTCCTTATTATATGATTTGAAAAATCATGCTTCTTGACTTGGCACCCATTGTGATTAACAGCATTCACATGCTTTTTAGATTTTGTATGCAAGTGAAAAGAAAGTACTTTGCAAAGTAGGTAATGTCTTCATTAATATTGTGAGCTTAAATTATGCTTCTTCGATTACGTTCTTTATTTGAAGATAATTTGAATCATATTCATACTTCATAAAAAGATGTAATTTGATGTGTAAAAACGAGGCTTTGGTCTAATTTCTCATATTTCATTAAAAAGAATATTTGATATATATCAACATGGCTAAACTACAATTTCTCTGCTCTTCCTTTTTTCCCCCTTTGCCCCTATCTGACCATCCCTAGTCTCTTCTTCTGATTGAAGTTTTCTGAAAGTTCGGTTCACAAGTTAATATACACAAAAATGTAGAACTGTCAGATTTCTTCTTCAAAAAATTGTTTTTTGAGATATGCAAAATCATTCAAAGTAGACCCATTGATGTTCAGAACAGAGCTGGCTGCTGTATTAACCGAGTAGCTTTTATTTCAAGAAGAAGTTTGCATTAAATGCAAATAGAAGCATGCATAGTGTTTAGTGGAGATAATCTTTTCAGCTGTCTGTAGTATTAATAGAAACAGACATTGAATTATTCGATTTATTTTCACTGTATGAAAGGGGGAGGAGGGCAGAATCAATGAAATGAGCTTATAAGGTCAACAAGATAATGAACGTTATAGAAGTTTTCAGACTGAGAAGATGGGTAATATCAATTCAGATATACCAAGACCATAAAGGTCTATTTGTTCATTAATCACTTAGCATTGGATAAAGCATGTGATCCAAAGCTGTGGAAGATGTAATATATACATCTGCAAAGGAAATGCTGACAACCTTTTTGTTTATTTTTTAGGAGCACCCTTTCACTCTCTTCTGGACTTACTGTGGTGTTTGAGAACATACTCATGCTCATGCATGTGGAGCATGCACATGCTCTCGCTCTTTCCCTTTGTAGACTGATCTTTTCCTCCATCCTTTTGTTTCATTTTTCTGAAAAGCCTGGGACAGCTGGCTTTTTTTGACATAAATATTCAGTTACATTTATTGCTGTTGTTATTTCTGCTGTTATACATCAAAGTTTGCAGTCACATCAGCACATGCAGTTTTATTCGGTGATACTTCTACTTGGATACAAATTTTGCACATACATACACATGCAGAAACAAGTGAGCATATTCCTCTACAGATGCGTTGCTTGCGTGCATACATGCTTATATGTCATTGTATGTATGTGTGCACATACATACCCACACTAACGTACACATACACGCACAAAGCAAGTATGCACACCTCTCTCTCTCTTTCACACACACACACACACACACACACACACACACACACACACACACACACACACACACACACACACACACACACACACACACTCACACACAGACAGAATGCATGTATGTATGACTTAAATTCCTTAATTAAACCCACATGGCACTTCCAGCACACAGAGTCATCAGCATTGCTCTGATTCTGATTCCAGATTTTTACCTGTGGCACTCATCAACAAGGCCGCAAGGTGATGCATCAGGAGCACTTTCCTCTGATTTTATACCTAAAGCTAATAGCACAAAATGGTACTGCCAGACATGCCATAAAAGCTACAATCACCCACATGCCTTGAAACGCCATATCAGACAGTACCACACAGATGAGCCTACCTTCAGGTGCAGTGTATGTGGCAAAGGACTAATGGACAGACAGCATTGGATCAAGCACATGAACACTCACGCAAAAAGCTAATATACACTGTTTGTGCATTACATTCAGCTGGATATTATTACTTCATCTGTTGGCATTACTATTGACTGCTGTCCTGTGCTGTGCTGTACAAGTTTAGGAAAAAAAAGGTCCACTGAGAAGTCAGTAATTTACGTCAGTATCAGTAATCTGCAAGCCGCCTTTTTTTCTTTTTTCTTTCTTTCTTTCTGTCTTTCTTTTTTTGTCTCTTTTTGTTCTTCCCCACACAGTCTTGCTTACAGAATGGTTCAGCTATGTGTTATTGTTTATATCTTTGTGAAGAACTCAAATCTAAGTTTGTCGTGGACAGATTTAGTAAAGAGGTGAAGAAACATTTTCATCTTGAAATCTAGCATTTTTCTGCACATAGATCGATGTGGAAATGATGCAAACAGATGTAATGCTGATTTCCATGAACAGATTCCGCTGACAATGATGGATATGTGCTCATTTTGTCAACAGAGTTTGGATGAGGACTTTCAGTTCTTAAGTTTGCAAGATATTTTTAAATGTACCTTTTCAAAAATAGGAAGAGTCTTAGCTTTGGTTCTGTAAGTTGTTGGTTTAGTGAGTGAAAGAGAGAGAGAGAGGCGAGAGAGAGGCGAGGAGAGGAGAGGAGAGAGAGAGAGAGAGAGGAGAGAGAAGAGGAGAGAGAGAGAGAGAGAGAGAGTGTGAGTGTGTGTGTGTGTTTTGTGTGTGTGTGTGTGTGTGTGTGTGTGTGTGTGTGTGTGTGTGTGTGTGTGTGTGTGTGTGTGTGTGTGTGTGTGTGTGTGTGTGTGTGTGTGTGTGTGTGTGTGTGTGTGTGTGTTGTGTGTGTGTGTGTGTGGTGTGTGTGTGAAATTTGTCAGCAAAGATTTCTCTGAAGTTTATGATGCACTTTGTACCATTTTTTGAGCGAGGAGGTGTACAGCAACTGGATTAAAATCCTTTGCTGCTGCTATTGCTTTTGACTGCAGTATGTGATGAGTATGGAATTTGTTCCTTATACCTATGATTTTCTGTTAATACGTATATGTCCAAAATTATAAAAGTATATATAAAATGAATCAGAAAAAGAAAATAGAATCTTTTTGTTTCAGTGTAATTTGCAATTATTGAGACAGATCGTTACACCATCTTTCTGAAATACCAGGTTCCTTGTATACACATTCTCTCTCTCCCTCCCTCTCTCTCTTTCTCTCTCCTCTTCCCACCCGTCCACCCCAACCCCCCTGCTTTACCATTGAAGAGGTGAACATGTTTGCTATGAAACAGTTTCTTGGTATTGGATGGCAAATGCCAAATGTTTTTTTTTATATAAAGTGAATTAGGAGGATATCTTGTTTATGTAAATTCACATGTGAAGTGCATTAAATACAGTTTATTATCATCCAGAATGGATGGCACTAGGTTACCAGTTGAAACAAAGTACAATTAGGTTCTGGTGGGAAATTTTCAAGGGTTTCAAGTAATAGTTGCTGCATATACATTCCTAGATTTGGTCATGTGTGAGAAAATCAGGGTGTGTGATGTGTAGACCAATTTGTTTTAATTTAAGCAGAGATTGATTGATTGTTGTTTAGCAGGAATGGAACAGAAATGTACACAATAAGGACAGATTTTCAGTATATAGAACATTCAGGACAATCATATTGATGAAGCCATTGTTGTTTAGCGAGAATGGAATTGTCACTTGTTTAGCGAGAATGGAATAGTCACGTACACAATGAGAATAGATGTTCAGTACATAGAACATTCAGGACAGTCATATCAGTGAAACTGAATAGGTTTATTATGCAGGCTCTTGTATGATTTAGATGTGGCATTTCGGATATTGCAGTACATTCACAAAGATACAAACACTAACGAGCAAAACGCAAGCTGTCACTTATGCCAGACTTCCACAGAAGATGAAGTACTGTATCTTGCCCCACTTTAAATGATTTATGTGAATTTTTAACTCCATTGTAGGTGATGTGAAAATCCAAGTCTGTTTCAGTTGTCATTGCTTTTTTCTTTTAAAAGATTAATACAATTTTTGACAAAAAACTCATGTCATATCTCTGTAGATTTAAAAAGAGGTTTGAAGAGATTATATCACAAATGTGAATTTGATTTGAATTTAGTTTTTGTTGTGTTTTTGAAATAAATTCTTAATGTATTTGACTATATATTGGAAGTATGAACATGTATTTGTATGTTTAAATGTCATTCACACTCCTTCATAAGGGGCTTCAATCTGAATAAAACATCCAGTCCAATTCAATTGTGTGTGTATGTGTCTGTCTTTTTGTCTGTCTGTCAGTCAGTCTTTCTCTCTCAGCATAATTATCACAACTCTTTTTGCAGTATTCTCATCGAGTAAATATGAACATGTTCTTTTCTTCATTGAAAGCAGATATGACAGTGCCGCTCTTGCCCTGGCAGAATTTGTCTTTGATGCTTTGAAATATAGAAAATTCAAGCTTAATCAACAGCGGATATATTGTTTTCGTTTTGAAATTTTGCACTGAATTGTTTGTTACAAATGGTAAATTGTTACTAGAATATCTTGGCAGAAGCTTTAAACTATTCCATATTTCAGTGGATTTCAGTTTGTACAATTATTATTAACTTCAATGCCTGTGGAGTGTGTGTGGGTATAGGCACATACATGGGTTGTGCACACATGCACACACCCTTTGATATTTATAATTAAACTACATGCTTGTTCAATTGCGTTTGCATAGATAACAGATTTGATCGGCTAAGTAAACAGCGTGATAATTGATTTGCGGTGTAATTAGTCATGTTTTGATTAATGTTTTTGTTACTGAATTTTGTTTTCAGTGTCACTGTTTTGAAATACTGAATTTTCTTTTCAATGTTGTTGTTAATTTTTGAAATCAGGCCCCTGTCTTGAATGCTGTCTTTCTCTCCCTCCACACTCACACACCCCACACACACACACACACACACACACAACACACACACACACACACACACACACACACACACACACACACACACACACACACACCACCCTCTCTCTCTCTCTCTCTCTCTCTCCTCCCCTACCCACCCACCCACAGAGGGAGAGAATGCAGAAAAAGAAAACTGGGTCATAATGCCCTCCTCCCCTTTCATAATTTCATTCAGTCCCGATCACAACTTCCCTTCTCGCCAACCATTGGCTTCCAGAAAACATTTGTTTCGGGAAGGTCATGCTCCAGCCCCTGACACCTCCCACCGCCCCCATAAACACCCGTTCACCTCATAACTCGGTGTTTACCACACCACTGAAGCTTGCTGTACTCGGGAAAGAAGACAGTCAAGGGAGTTAAATCTTTAGATCTTTGATTTAACGTAGCGTCAATATTTCAGCAGTGGGACAAAACAGTATCACTACTTTTTTTTCTGGCGCAAATATGATTTAATCAGCAATGCATTTGTGATTATGAAGTGGAGATGTCAGCAGCACAGCAAAGTTTTTCATGGCAATACCCAGAGTTGGTGTCGTCATTCTGCATCAGTTTCACCGGGGCTATAGACAGAACTCGTGACATGTGTGTCAACTGTTCATCCCTGCAGGTATGATTAGGAGATCTACGGTTTTCAGGAGGAAAGAGAAAAGAACACCAAAAGTTCTTAGAAGGAATTTTGTGTGAGGTCTGTTGCATATGGCTCAGTCCTTTTTGTTTTTAATTTATTTTTCAGTTTGCTCTAAACAAGTGAAAATTGGGTTACGGAAGGTCGGCTGTTTGTAGACAAATCTTCAGTGACAACTGTGTATGAAGGAGAAAAAAGAAGAAGAAAAATTTCCTTTAGCGGCAGCTGTTACAGTGATACTTCCCTGCTGTTTCGTCCATCCATAAAGCATTACTGACCAGATCAGACATTTTAGAATTTTGATTTTAAAGGCTGCTGTTGGTATGGTTCTGTCTTTCTGAATATTAGATCATTTTCTGTTTTGCCATTTCTACACTTATTTTGATGTCTGTAGTACAGGTGCCATCATGAGCTTTAACTGATCGTAAGTATTTAAAATCATGAGCATTTTCTTATACAATCTTGATGATTTGAATATCACAATATGCTTGACTTTCTTCTACTTCTAGGAGCATTATGATAAGCAGAACTAGAGTCAGTTGCTTTCAAGCATCTTTTTACTCTTTAAAGCTATATCAAAGTTTGTTCCCTTGATTTTCTCAGATATGTCTCTCTCTCCTTCCCTCCGTCTCTTTCTCTCTCTCTCTTATAAATGATGTCGATATGTGCATGGAAGAATTTTTGTTAGGACTTCGAAAGAATATAACCCATTTCTAAGGTCACAGCAAATAGTTGCCTAAAAACTTGCACACAAATTTGGTCACATAAATCAACGCTCTCCTGGGTTACGTCATTCCCCCTCTTATTCCATTGACATGTTTAGGAATTTTGTTGTTGTTGACAAATAGAGTCCAAATGGCCAGACGCTATGAACTATTCAACTGGTGGCTTTCAAGGACTCTGCTAGTTAAGATATCTGTAATGATTTTGAGAAAGACATTTCATGGAAGTACACTTCTGTGTTGATAAATATGGAAATAAAAAGGGGGATCATGATATTGATAAACTGTCTTTTGCCCCTCTTGAAATATGTTTATAGATCTTCACCAGATTACAGTGTCTTTTGCCCCTCTTGAAATATGTTTATTGATCTTCACCAGATTAGAGTACATGTTTTACTCAATGAATGCATGGTAAGTTGACCTCGTTTTGAGCTTTGTATAGATGGATTTTTATTGACTTTTAGTCATACAAGCTCGCAGCAGATTTTCAAGGGCTCTGTTGATGTCATTTATGGTATGATTTTTTTTGTAGTGAGAAAGAGCAATTTATTATGATTTTTTGCAGTGAGGAAGACATGTCATAGACACACCTTTCTCTTCTTGATGAATTTGAAAAACTATTCTTGATTAATTTGTGAAAATTAGCTGGCATCTCAAGTCTACAAATTTGAATCTAGGCACAACCATTTTTTAATTAAGATTGTGAGTACATATTTGTTCTCGTAAGTAAATATCTCATGCATATTTATTCTCTTAAGTTAATGTCTCGGTGTACCAGTGTTTGCTTCATAGATTGACAGACACGTTTTTAAAATCTAATTTCATTAATGTATAGCTGAGCTTCTAAATATGAATTATATTTAAAAGAAAATAAAAGGATGAAGCAAACAGATGCTGTCAAGGAATTTTAATACTGACCCTCTCTTATCTCCAGGGCATGGCAACTCTCAATCATCTTATGCTGTTTACCCTGGAAGCCTTTCTTCATCACAATCTGCTCAGTCCCAACACTCGCACAGCACAAATCAACAAGAACTGACAATGAATGGCAGATTGCAAGCCTTAATACAGAGAGTGAGAAATGTGCAAGAGGGTGGTGGGTGGCTGTGGGCATGCAAGGCCTGTCGGCGGTTGTTCAGGTCAGAGGCTGGGGTCAAACGGCATGTTCAAAAGGTACACATGAACAATCCCAGGTATCGTTGTTCAATGTGTGGAGTTGGTTGTATGACCAGAGAACATTTTACTGGCCACATGAACATGCACACTGGTATTCAGAGCTATGAATGCCCAGGCTGCTTGCAGAAATTTACCTACAGAGGAGACATGTATCGCCACAAAAAGACATGCAATGGATTTGTGAATTCCTGATAAGTTACAGTTACAAATGAGCCATCGTGATGTGAGGACAAGATTATGTTTTCCGTAAGTGCAAAGTTACAGTTACAGAATGAGCCATCGTGATGTGAGGACAAGATTATGTTTTCCGTACGTGCAAAGTTAGTTACAGAATGAGCCATCGTGATGTGAGGACAAGATTATGTTTTCCGTAAGTGCAACCAAAAATTCTAATCTGATTCAAAGGATAGTTTTGTGAGTGCATTTCTTTGTCATTTTAAACTTTTTAAAAAATAGTCTTTTTTGTATATTGTCCATAAGCTTTGGACGCAAAAAAGTAAAGGAAAAAAGATTTTAAAGTATACTTTTCTATAACAAGAAATACTTTAAAAAAAATATATGCATTTGTGTGTGTGTGTGTGTGTGTGTGTGTTTGTGTGTGTGTGTGTGTGTGTGTGTGTGTGTGTGTGTGTGTTTTTGTGTGTGTGTGTGTGTGTGATATCTTCATACAATCAGTTATAAATATATATATTTGCAACGTATCACACCATGGTGGTTTGTGCTTGTAGCAGGGTCATCCAGTAAATAGTGAGAATGTCGGTAGAACTGTGAAAAGTAAGATAATGCTCACTACCATGTGATTTTCCTTAAGTGTAATACCATCCCTTTACCTGTTTGCTAGGTGATTGTAATTGATGCGTTAAATCTGCTTGGCCAGATCTACTTGTAAGCAGAGCCTGGAATTCGTCGCGGAAACGAGGATTTCCGCGGAAATCAAAATCGAAAATCGCGCAAAAAAAAATTTTTTCGCGTTAAAAAAAAATCGACGACCATACTTCAAAAAAAAGAAAAGAAAAGTTTTGATGAATATGTCTGTGTATGAACACACTGAAACGATCTGCTGTGTATGATGGATCCCGATCTTGTGCCCAATGTTTATTAAATACTCTTTTGACTGATATTCATTGTGATTTTCAGTGTGTTAGATGCCTTTAAATTTGTCTCCAGAATGCCTCAGAATGCACAGATTTTAGTCTTGATTTTAAAAATTTTCCGGGGGAGCATGCCCCCGGACCCCCCTAGAAGTTTCCTCTTTTTTTTCTTCTTAGCAATTCCAGGCTCTGGTAAGTCATCGAAATCGTAGGAATGTACACAATGGAGAGGTTCTTTCAGCTAGGGAAATAGGTGCAAATCTGGGGGCCTCATATCTGTAGAAGAGGTGTGGTGTGGTATAGAGCGTCCCATTGATACAGTGCTATAAATGACGTTACCCTTTCTGCTTTTTGAGGCAAGGTGGGTTGTCATGTAGTATCTGTAGTAAATCATTTAACACTGATGTTTTTGTCAGATTGCAGGTCCCAGTACTTTCATTCAAAAGACCCTGTAGTAGTTTTGATTGTCAGTCTGTCCCGCTAGAATGTGATGTGCCATCAGTGTGCTTGTGTTGTCAGGGGCACATATCTTTAAATTCTCTTGTTTTTTTCTCAGCTTGTTGGCCCTAGGAGAGGCAGGAGTGTGCCACTCTTTGACGTTTGTGTCTTTAATTTTGGCTCATAGCTTCTTCCCTGGGTTTCTTCGATGACAACTATCAATATAAAAGGATGGTCTCATTTTGAACCAGTTGAACAAAGTCTGTGAAACAACGACGCACGCCACTTTCTGATCTACTGTAAGGCAGTGCAGGATCCGGGTATCTTGCTGCAATGTTCTTCATTCCAAATTTATGTGTTAAAATCAAATGAACTTACCCACAACTAATACCAGTGTCATGAATGATCTATTCACGTGTTATAGGTCTGTGTTCATTCCCCAACATGACGTCATAAAGAAAATCACAATGTTTGCGTGAAATTTTGTAATTCACAGAATAATCAGGCCAGTTGTGTATCAAGTTTCAAAATATTGTGACAGATGTGCTTAATACAACATCAAACATTTTGCCATTTTCAGCTAATGCAGAATGGTGCATGATCACTCTATTGTGACCAGATTGGCTTAGTTTTGGCCAAAATAGAGTGATAGTGCACCACTCAGCATTATTTGGATATGGTAAATGTGCTGGCTAAACGGGAATTTACTTGGAAATATTCATCTGCGGTATGGACACTCAGTATTTTCTTGGATGACCCTTGTAAGTTGTATACGGCATACCTGGTACCATAGACGTGTCTTGGATAAGTACATATAGTTTTGGATATGTATTTGCCCCTATGTCCAACATACAGTTTTGATGAGTGTGAATGTGTTATTTGTTGGGTTCATGACTATGAGTGTGACATTTCATAAAGCAGCAAGACTTTGAATTAAAGTGATGAATTAGTGACGTGATCTTCTCAAAGCTTTTTTTCAGCAACTTTGGAATTGTAAACGCTTACCTCAGATGACTTTGTATCCTTCTTGTTCTCCCACCCTCATCTTCCCAACCATTTTCTTTTATTGAATAGGAGTTGTTTGAGCGTCAGTTGTTCGTTGATCTGAACAAGAACAGAACTTTGATCTTGTTTTATTGATTCCATTATAAGAATTAACCATTTCAATTATTATACTATTGGAAATCAGGGTTTTAAAATAATCATCAAAATTGCTTACTTGCAAAGTGTTTGAGGGATGGAATCTAGGGTGGAAATGTCTGTTGTGTGAGTGTTTGTGCTGTGTGAACACAGAGTGAAACAGAAGGAGGAGGAGGTGAAGGAGCATGTGCATGCATTAATGATATGGTCTACATGACACACACACTATATACATATAATGCAACATTTATGACAAGCTCTTTTCAAACAATGGGAAGCATTTCTTCATAAAACTGAAACTTGCAGTAATGAAAGTGTTTCTAGGTTGAGAGACAGAAATTTAATAAAAAAAAGAAAAAAGAAAAAAAAAGAATGATACAATCTTGCTTATGTAGAGTAGATTATCATGAAATCGTTTGTCAGTTATTTGTTATGTTATGGACATACTTGTGTACAGTTAATTTGAAACATCAAGATACTTATGGTGGATTTCTGTGCGGGTGTTCTAACTCTTGTTCCTGTCCGGACAGGCACTGTTGCAGACTTCAGATCGGGTGATGGCAGGCATGAAAGCCGTGTTAAGCAACTGGCAGCTTCTTTTGGAAATTCCTCACAATATGCCTCAGACCCTCCATATAACCGCTGTCTGTCTAGCACATCAAATTTTCATGAACAGTCTTATGTGCTAAAAGTGGACAGCAAGGCAGGTGTGATGTGGAAGTGCTCTGCATGTAGTGTAATTGTAAGAACATTGAGTGGTTTGAAGAGGCATATTCGACAGCGACACACAGACAGTCCTGCATATCGATGTCATATCTGTGGCATGGGTTTTATGTCACGACCTCATTACCAGGGCCACATGGGTGCCCACTCTGGTGTCAAGAACTACCAGTGTTCCTACTGCTCCAAAAGATACTTTTATATCAGTGATCTGTCTAGACACAAAAGGACATGTAGACTGGCTGTTAGTTCTTCTAAATAGCTCTTTACAGTTGTCAAGGAGCAGTGGGCTTGAAATACATTTGGATGCAAGTGATTCTTCAGCCTTTTGACTTTTAAAAAACAGTTTTTCGTTTTATGAGAAAATTGTATATTTACTTTCGTGTGTGTTGATTTATTGTTCCAGCAGATCACACTTGTACGTCTGTCTGTATGTTTCTTGAGTAAGGGAAAATGCAAACATAACATTGTAACTTGTTGAAAATACATGAAAAGAGGATTCAAGAAGTAATGCTGCTAAAGCAGTAGAACACAGCCTTGGCAGACAGTCATGACTGAAGATTTGATAGCAAAGAGAGTGTAGTCTGTGATGAGCAGTCTTTCTTGGTTTTAATCATGCAGATCTGTTAGTAATTTGTGATATACAAGCAGTCTTTCATGGTTCTGATCATGCAGGCCTGTTCATTTGTGTCCCATTCCACAAACACAGTGTTAAGTAAGTAGTCTCATGAAAATTGAACTGATTATTGGAAGTGTCCAGACCGCACCTAAAATCCATATCACTGTCATATACAACAAAATTGTACTCGTTGGACTAGGTATGAGCCAGTCAATCGCAAGACAGATTTGAGACAGCAAGTCAAATCTAGACTTATGATTAAAATTAAAAGTAATAAAAGAATCAGTTCTGAGATGATAACCTCTTTAACATTACTTCTGACTGGCTTTCCAGAGAGCAAAATGGATCCAACTGCATCTCTGGCAGGCTGGCGTCAGATGCAGACCTCGGTACAACATGGCAGTTATCAATCATACCACACTGGCTCAACACAGTCTGCCTTGCCCAGTGACGGAGGATTCAGTGCTGATTCTCTGGCCTTTGCACAAGGTGCACTGAGAGATGTGATATCCAGCAGCCATACCTTCTCAGATGATCTTGCACAAACTGATATGGCTAGGGATCATCTCAAACATTTCCAACGTTTTCATTGTGACATTTGTGACCGGGACTTTACTTTTAGAGATCACTACATCGGTCACATGAACAGCCACAACAAGATTAAAGGATTCCACTGTCCATACTGCCCCAGAAAGTTTACTTACAAAGGAGATTTGTATAAACACAGGAAAAAGTGCCATGCTAGCCATGCTGCTCTCAGTTCCAGTCAGGCGGCTGATCAGTTTTGAGAAAACTTGGTGGTGATGGTTTTGGTGTGGGGGTGGTATAATGTATTTATTTTCAGAGTGCTGTGTACTAAAACATGCAGCGAGAGATTTCCAGTACAGCAGTCAGTATTTTTATGAATTCTTAAAAGAACAGTATTTAAGAAAAATTTCCTGCACTTCTTTGATTACAGTGACTTGAACACAAAAGTATGGTATTGGTGAAGGAGTGATGAAAGATAAATTATCATGTACATTTGTAAATGTGAATTGTGTGCATCTTTGCCATTTCAAAAACCTGAAATATGTAAGTCTATGTCATGATCAGTGTTTATGTAGTAAAGGGGTGAGTTGCCTGTGTAGCTATACCGTATTGGGAGTTAATAAACTTTGTGGCTGTAAATGGGTGATAACTTCCATACGCTTTATTTGTGGCTACAGGTGTGTTTCTGTGATGTGCCAGGGATGGCTTAACAGTGGTTCCAGATCTCTTGCATTGTAAGAATTGTTATTTGGCAATCTGATATTAAGTACGTGGAAAAAGAAATGTCATCTGGCTGGAAGTGGAATATTGTGGTTACAGCTGTGGAACAATATCATGTGCATCTTGTAGAATGGCCCAAAACAGATTCGGGTGGAGTTAGACGTCTGTAAATATGACTACTGAAAAATGCTGAATAGCAACAGTCTTTTGCTCGTGTTTGAGTTAATTAAACTGTATAACTGTAGTCTTAGTCGCTTGTGCCGGGCAACTTGTAGGATTTTTAGAAATTGGAAATATGCGCATGAAGTGTGGTATTAGCGTTACAGTTTTATTTGTAATTTATTGTTTTGGCAAGGTGACTTTCTCAGAATTGAACCATACTATGGTGAAGCATTCTTGCAGCTGAAAGTTGTGGTCCATAGTTCCTTATCCTTAACTGTTGATTTCCTTTTTAACTATCACAGCACACCCATACTGGGTAGCCCTGTTGAGACACATTGCTTACAAAGATCATCAGTGCACATTGCGAGAGTGTGCACCTACCATTTGGTTTTCCCATAGGTATCCCCAACTCCCAGCACCACATCCCTTATCCCCAACCCACGGCACCACATCCTTTCCCGAACATACAGGACTTTAAAACTGTCTTGTGATTCTATTTGTTTTTCTGCTTTAGACCTGCCTTGTTCTCACAGAGATGATGTGCCATTCTGCCTTCATTTCTTTCTTGCAAATCTTCTCTCTTTTATGCTAAAAAAGACAACATGCCAAACGATAAAGAAAAAGGAAGGGGGGGGGGGGGAGGTTGCTTTATTATTGTTTCTTTTTTTTCCCCTTCTCTCTGAATTCCGTAGAGTCATTTAGGCGCCTTACTAAAGAACTGTTCACCAGATTTCTCCTGCTATGTCAGATGTGTGCCAAAGCCTGGGTCTCTGCAAATGGTTTCTCTGTCCATTCTGCAGTGTTGTAGGTCCACATTTTTCTGCCTTCCCCTTGTCTCCTCCTTCAACAATTCCCTGGAAGATTGATTTAGCAAGGCCTGAATCTTGTTACATGGCCATACCAATGTAGGTTGTTTTCTTGATTGATAGCAGCAGTTCAGTGTGTTGCTTGATGGTTTGGAGGGCTTGTTCATTGGTGATATGATCAGTGTATTTCATGTTCAGTATCTTGCGATAACATCTCATTTCCATGGATTGGATTTGTCTTTCCAAATCCGCTGTGGTTTTTTTAATTTATTATTAAATGACATTTTTCATGTATCTTTCCGCATGTACTTGTCATGTACCATTTTTAAAATACCTTTCTGTTATACTTTTTCCTCATCTATTATTATTAACATTTTTCTCTAGATTGTGTGCGTAATATCATTCTGTACCAGATAAAAAAAACAAAAACTATAGAGATGATGAATAAGCTCTTTGCTGTCTGCTATTTTTATGTGTACTTGATTTTTGTGTGTTTGTTGCTGTTGTAAGTTACTGCATCTTGTTTCATTATCTTTTTGAAACTCGTGTATGCCATTCTTTCCCGCCCTTTGTGACTTTTCTTTTACTTTCGTTCCTTTGTTCTTTTTCTTTTCTCTTTCCAATGCCATTCTTTTCCAGATCTCTTGTAACTGAAGATGATAGAGATAAACTTTGCAGTCTGCACTTTGTATGTGTTTGAAAAATAATATACTGTTCCTTTCATTTCTGACTTTCCTTTGTCATTGTCTTGTGCTTTACATGTTCAGATTCTTACTCCTCTTTTTTCCTTCTGTACCTCAGCATGAAAAGGGAACAATCATGACATGAAATTTATTGAATAGAACAAAAGCGTTCAGTGTGTATATATAATGTGATAAATGATTTGCAAGGCTTTTGTGAGGACATCTTTTTGTGTTGATTTTGTGGGAGGCAGTTTGTATTTCACATGACATAAAATAATCAGTGGAGATCTTTGAAGAATACCACAGGCTGGACAAAATAGAGATCCCATGTGGTGACTGATGTTGGTCCTCATGCATTTTGTGCATATGGTGGGTGAGTGTGGCGGAGTGAGCCATAAGTAAGATTTATTTTTATTTAATGCATTCCGATTTTCTGGGAGGCATGTATGTATGCCCACATTGTGCAGGTACATTATGTTGCAGAGTGTGCATAGTCGGTCTTCCGTAAACATGCATGCTGTGTTTTTTTTTTCCATGTTACTGTAAGCCATCAAACATCAACATGATTTCAAGATGTATAACATGTATAATACTTGATATTCTGCTTGCCTATGAATACACTTGAAGGAGGTTTAGATGCAAATAGATCTGCACACATTTGACCTATGAGATAGGAAAAATGTCCATGCTTCATCCACAAAATGGGATTAAACTCCAGACCTTCCTGTTGAAAGTCTGACATCTTACCACCCACTTGTCTGCTGTACCTGCCATTAGTAAAATAATCTCTAATAGTAATACATGTTGTGCTACTTCCAGTTCTACCAGTCATAGCCAGATGGAAAGTATGCCATCACACACTTCAGGAGGACACATTTTTTCCCTTTTAGCTGTCAAATTGATATCCTCAAATCCTCTTTTATATCTACAGTATTTGCGTAACATTGATAATTCTAACTCCCTGAACCCTTTGACTCCGGCATCCTGTCCGCCAGCATCCTGCATTGTCAATCATGTTAGCAAAGCAAAAACTTAAAACCGTTTGACTTCCTCACCCTATCCACAGCTTCCTGCAGGAAGGTGGTGAATAGGGTGAGGGAGTTGAACGGTTAAGTTTTTTGCAGTTGGTGGATAGGATGCGGGAGTCAAAGGGTTAAGGTAAACTGAACACCGCATAGCTGTCAATAAACGTATCTTCCAGTGATATGACTAGACCCTAGGTACATTTCAGTCTCTGTGTTTGGTAGATACAAAGACCGTATTTAATAGAAGCACTTTCATTACAACAAAATTATGCACAATTATAGTTTCCATCCTTTAGGAGGCTTTCTTTTACATGGGACATGATAATTTTTGTTGACTATTCAGAATTAGGAATGCTTCTGCTTATGATCTTGCAGTTCATTTTTGACAAACAAACAAGCGAAACAAACAAACAACAAACAAACGAAACCCTAAAGGTATTGATTCACACATGTCGACCAGTGATGTGTAATGTTATGTTGACAAAATCAGAAATGATTGCTATTATTTAGACTTGAATTCTTAACAGACTTGGGTTGTGTGCTATGTCATCAATAGTTTTGAATACAGAAGATTAAGATTGAGCATGGCCCCTTTTAAAAGTCACAGCTGCCAAAGCAGTTTTACAGACGGAATTTACTTAAGTTTTGTGGGTAAGGGCATGATTATATATACATCTATAGTGACCATAACCATTTATAAAGTGGAATGGAAAACGTCATGAAGACTTTTGGGTATTTTGGGTAGGTCTTTCTCATATGTGGTAGAAGATTTTTTGGACAGCAGTTTGATTTAAATGGGTATGTGCCATTATCAGAGTCACAGTCAGGCAAAGAGTGCTGCCTGATGGGTTCGGTAAAGGAGACATTGTTTATATGGCTTGACCACCTTGTTTTCTTTTTGTTCTTGTTTGGATTCCATAGGTAGTCAAGGCCACTACCGTAGCACCATTGGATCCTTCGGCTTGCGTCACCTGTCTTCCAAATTTGGAAGTCAAGTCCGTCAGGGTAAGCCAAAGGCGAGGACTTTCCATGGATCACTTCCCCAGCATGCAGTTGCTGCCCCAGAACAAGAGCTGGACCACTCATCCCATTCATTGGGACAGCAACCACAGCTTTGTGTTCAGCAGAGTGGCAGCAGCTCTCATTCATTTAGCTCAGTGACTGTCAGGGGAGTCTCTGATCTGAACAAGTCTAGAACCCTGTTTAAATGTCAGTGGTGCGGTGCCAGCTTCAAGACGCGTCACGGCTTCAGGGGTCATGTTCGCAAGAACCACAGTAACAACCCAAATTTCCGGTGTGAATTGTGTGGAAAGGGTTTTCTGATGAAGGGTCACTATGAGGGTCATATGAATATGCATAACAATATCAAGACCTTTGAGTGCCCAAGTGTCCACGACGATTTGCTTACAAAAGCAGTCTTAATGCTCACGTCAAGTCTTGTGGATGGCAAGCTTTCCTACAGGATGAGCATTGGGAAGGAGGTGACAATGCATGAAATGGCTTAACTAAACTATAAATTTGTTATTTAAGGGCAGATGGTTGGATGGGTATCTACTTTTTATCTTGCTTCAATTTGTTTTTAGGTTGCTGTTTATCTTAACCTTTTTAGGTTACTCTTTATCTTAACTAACAAACCATAAAAAAATGATTTAGTGGTGTTTTATCTCGCAATTTAGATTACATTTGTTTTAGTAATAGTGAGTCGCTCACTTGCTGTCTACATTTTGACCTCTACATGAGGTCTTCATCAGGAAGAGTGTTGACGAAAAGTATTCAGTGCCAAGTGGTTTATTGTGATGGTTGTGGCAGTGAGTGTATAATGGGAGAGACTACCAGAATGCTAGGCACTTGAGTCAGGGAACATGAAAATATCAAAGAGAACCTCATTGATATTAGTGAGAGAACTTGTTAAAAACAAACAACAAACAAACAAACAAACAAACAAACAGGACTCAAGTTGAAAGAGAAAAAACTTTCTGGCCTCTGAAACTCACAATTCAAGAAGAGCAATGATAGGAGCACTTGAATTCATGGAGGGTCAACAATAATGAAAGAGACAATGGATTTGAGTTTTGTGCAATCTGCAGACAGGTTCATACATCACATGACTGCCACTCACTCAGGAGACAAAGCCAACAAAACGTAAGCCAACTTTCGTCCTGATGAAGGTGTCATGTAAAGATCAAAATACAGATGATGGCCCTACTCTGGTAAGGATCACATCATTTCATAACAATAGATGATGGCCCTTCTCTGGTAAGGAATCACATCATTTCATAACAACAGATGATGGCCCTAATCTGGTAAGGATCACATTATTTCATAACAACAGATGATGGCGCTACTTTGGTAAGGATCACATCATTTCATAACAACAGATGATGGCCTTACACTTGTAAGGATCACATCATTTCATAACAACAGATGATGGCCCTACTCTTGTAAGGATCGCATCATTTCATAATCAAAAAACGTTTTCGTAGTTCCCATGACTACATACCTCCCAAAGAGTGGTCATTATTATCCTGTCAAACTTCCCATTCAGATTAGGCCAGAAGTACAAATTCAGTAAATAGCAATCCAAAGAGGCAAGAAATTTTGCTGATATCCCCCCTCCCTCTTTCCCCCACATACAAACACGGAGGCATGCAACCAACCAATCAACAGACTATCCAAACAAAAAAACTACATCTGCATACCTGCGTACATGCATATATAACTGTATAAGCATGCACACATGTGAGGGTGAGTCAAAAAGTAATGTCTTTTTATTTATATCAGACTATTTATATCAGACGAAGTTCTTGATAAAATTACGTGAAATATTGCTCAGTTACAAATGATTATAACTGTTACGGACTGAAATATTTTGTTCAGTATGTTTCTGGTACATAAGACTCGTGAGGAAAATTCAAAATGGCTGCCCCCTTAGAGCTGCGTCAAAAACAGAGCAATGATTGAATTCCTTGTTGCTGAGGGGGGAACCCCAGTGAACATTAACAGATGATTACAGAATGTGTATAAGGAAAATACTTTTGATTTTTAGCAGTGTTCACAGGTGGGTCTGTCATCTGAATGATGAAAAGGTGGGAACTGCAAGCGTAACCGATAAACCCCGTTCTGGCTGTCCGTCCACTTCTGTGAATCCTGCTAATAAAGCAAAAGCAGATGCTCTGATTAGAGAAGATAGGCGCATAACTCTTGAGGAGTTGGCAGAAAACCTTGAAGTGAGCCATGGAAGTGCTTATAACGTTGTTGAATCACTAGGGTTTTCAAAAGTGTGTGCCTGTTGGGTATCAAGAGAGCTGACTACCGAACACAAGACTGACAGGGTCAGCGCCTGTATTGAACTTCTTGAACAAAGTCAAAGAGACAAAACCTTTGGAAGGCTCGTTACTGGTGATGAAACATGCATTCACCATTATGAATGGGAATCAAAGAGGCAGTCAATGAATGGTGCCACCCTATGTCACCAAAACCAAAAAAGTTCAAGATGGAAAAGTCAGCTGGAAAAATCATGGTGACTGTCTTTTGGGATGCTCATGGTGTCATTCTGGTTGATTTCTTGCCAAGAGGAGAAAACAATAAACTGAGGCATACATTAAGACCCTGACGAGGCTCAAAGCAAGAATCCGACAGTGAGACCCAACTTGCAAATCAATAATACTCTCCTGCATGACAATGCTCGATCACACACAAGCATCAGGACAAAGGAGACGATCGCCTCATTCGGGTGGACAACTTTACAGCATCTCCATACTTACCAGACTTAGCGCATTCAGACTATCGTTTCTTCAGCCCCATGAAAGAGGGTTTGAGAGGCAAATATTATGCCAGTGACGAGGAAGTGAAAACAGCAGTGAAGACGTGGCAGCACAGTCAACAGAATTTTGCGAGGCAGGGATGCATGCCGCCATTCGAAGGTGGAACATTGCTATTGAGAGAAACGGTGAGTATGTTGAGAAGTAGGGATGTGATTCCCAGAGGACCAGCTTCATTTTGATGTATGATACATGTTCCTGTGTCGGTAATTGTTCCTGTACTGAAGAAAAAGGCATTACTTTTTGACTCACCCTCGTAGGAAGGTTTTAATGAAGATCAGTCTTTTTTATTTTCATATGCATACCTGCGTACATGCATATATGACTGTATAAGCATGCACATATTGTAATATATGAATGGGGATAGGTCTTTTATTTTCACTTACAAGAAGCAAGGAGAAAAAGGGGTAGGGCAGGATTTGATTCCGAGTTACTTTTCTGAAAACAAAAGGATTTTGCTTTTCCTTGGTCGCACGATACTGGTCTTTACTAAATTTTGTTTATGTCTGACTGAGTGTAACCTACTATTTGGGCACAGGTACTGTATGTGAGGAGGTTTCGGCTAAGATATTTGCCATTTTCAAGGAAGGATTTTGACTTCGATTTGGTCAGATTTTTTTGCTTAATAGTTTGTTGAAGTTAAGGAAGGATGAGAGTAGTTTCTTTCAACATGATGTTCATCCAAAAACTGGAAAGAAAATGAAGAATAGGGTGTGATATTTCAGGAAATTGTATCATTTTTCGTGAAGTTATGAAAAGTAGAAATCTGCGCCTGTTTTGTGATGGTAGACAAAAATAGTGAATTAAGTTTAGTAAAATTGTTGTAAATTACTTTATTCAGCTTTGCACATGCTCCTTCACTCTTGTCTGCTTTTCCTTCTGACAGTTGTTCTGAGTCTCCTATTTTTACTTCTTCTCTTCCCTTTGAGAATGTTTTTACTTGTTCGTTCTTTGATTTAATGTCTTTTCACTATGAGTGATGTTAGATGGTGTTTTTACTTGTAGTTGTATATATACCTGCATGTGGGGGTGGGTAGGAGAAAGCAATTTTGAAATGAGACAAATTTGATGTGACTTTTTCTGGCTTTCCTGATTTGGTTATGAATACTAGTTTAGCCTTTGACTGCTGCACCCTATCCATTAGCTGCAAAATCTTGACCATTTGACTCCCTCACACAGTCCACCAGCTTCCTGCATGATGCTGATGGACAGGGTGCGGGAGTTAAAGGATTAAGGTTTTGCCATGCTGGTTTTACAAATTTTGAAACAACCTGCTAGGAAAAAGAACAGTAAGAACAAACAATAGTAATATTTGAATTCTCATGTTTCACAGGAGGGGCTGTCCACCATGTATGGTTCATTTATCTTTGTATTTTCCATGAATCATTTGTTTCTGTTAAGATTGGTAATTGGGTACTTGTGTAAAATGTATTTTTAGCTCTAAGGAAATGTGAACTGTTAGCGGCAATTGTAGATACTGTGGGGGCCATTTTTTGTGAATTGTTTTGCGTTCTTAGTTATGTTTTGGCAGAATGACCAATGCCAGGGACATATCCTTAGATTATTTGTGTGATTGTAGTGTACATCATTTAATTTTTCCCCCAGGATTTAGATTTTCTAGAGTCTTGCATATATTTAGATATATGTCTTTTGTTTGAGATGGCTCAGCCCTGGTACAGCTCTGGGCCGTGGGCTGCTCTTCATGATAATTATAATAATGATAACAGGAATCTGTGGATTTGGCTTTATTTATATGTAAATATTTTGTAAACGTTATTTTGTGTTATCAGGTTCAACTAAGTATGCATTAGTTCCTTTGTTTTTATTTTTTTATTTTTTTGTAATTATTCAGTTGGGTGGTTGATGGGATTAGTCGTCACTTTACAACGAATAATGATAGCACATTGTAGTGTTATTAAAGTTTGTGGTTTTTATTGATTCTTTCTTTCTTTATTGATTTGGTAATGTTGATGTTTTCATTTGTTCACTGTTTTGAATTGAATATAAAAAGACTGAAATTTGTTTCATGTATTTTTTTTTTTTTTTTTTGGTTGAGTGTATGTGTTTGTACCTTTCTTAATCTAAACAGAAACAAGGCTCAATTCTGTATGTATTATGTATATTAAGATGTTATGTTATAAATTTTGATGAAAAAGCATAAAAATGTTTCAAATTTGAACTGGATCATGCTGCTGTTTCAAACATACCTGCCTCATCCTCCAGTGTATATTCCATCTCTGGTCATTTGTACTTCTCTGTCCCCCAATGTGTTGTGTCTTTTGTATCTTTACACATACATACCATAACCCACACACGCCTTGACACACTTTATAGAACAGTCCTTACAATCGTGATTTTGTGGAAAATTTGAAGACTTTAGCATAAAAAAATAATCATTGGCATTGATTTGGAATGGGGGAAAAAACCCACCCTGTAAATTAAATTTTTCCCCTTTTAAATAGATCTCAGGTGTATGCAGATGCACTGTTTCTTTCTTTTGTTTTTGTTTTTGTTTTTGTTGTTGCTTTTTTTCTTTTTTTTTTTTTAAAAAGTGCTACAGTACATACGTGCTTTGTGGTACTTTTGTTCCCTTTCTTGTATTCATTGATCCTTTTGTTTGTTTGTTTGTTGTTTTTTTTTGTTGGCACTCAGTTTGTTTTTTTAATGCCTTTGCCACATGCGACATTTGTGATGCAAATTTTGTTTTCAATGTTTTTTCCACATACAGCACTTTTTATGCAGATTTTTGAATATGACTTGAACGATACAGTTTACGATCTGTGGATGGGTAGTTTGGCACTTTATGTGTCTCCCTTTCTGTGTGTCTCTCTCGCTTTCTTTGATGGACAATTTCACTTTTTATATTATTATTATCATTGTTGTTTGTTTATTTATTTTGGTAAGTCGCTGTCTTTCTCTCCCTCTTCCCTCCCCCACTTCTGTTCCTTCCTTCTCACTCGTATTGACTAATCTGTCTTTTCCAAGCCTCCTTTTTTGACAGTGTCTATTGTCAACAACAGTTTTGACTCCCCACCCCACCCTTGTATACCTCCCCAAACCCTACCCAAAATGATGTTCTGGAGTCTGTCTTCTTGTTGGAAGATAAAATACATTATCCAGTCATCTTTGTTTTCTTGTGTACTCTGATACTCATTTCGTCTAATCATATTATGTGAGTTGCCATGTTTAGATCTCTTATACCACTTGCTTAGCATGTCCTATTTCAAAACTATTATCTTGAACACGCATTTTGAGTCAGATGTATATGTTCTTCAACATGTTTCCAAAATGACACATCTGAAAGATGCTACTAAAAGAAATGTGTTATAGATAGTTTGTTTCATATCTACATAAAGAGCATTTATTGTATGAAATGTATGCTTTTACATAAGTTCAATAAATGTTTTCTGATGAAAGTTTTGAAAGTTGTTATGGCTTCCAACTGTTTTGTGCTTGAGTATTGGAGTTCCTTGTGTGAGAGATGACTATTTATTTTTGCATTCTCTGGTATATTTTGTCTCTGAATATCTTACCTTTGGTTTCAGAATCAGCCTGTTCATCTGCCTGGTTCTTTTTCTCAGCACAGAATCACAAGCATACACATGTACACGTATACAATATATATATATGTATAATCATGCATGTACTTATCCCCCTTCCCACCCCCACACCACTTGCATACACACACGGATATAGTGTCTCTGGCATGTGCATATAGAATATTTCTTTTATTTTCATCTTGTCTGCCACTTCTCACGCACACAGACACAGACCCACACATGGAAACATGCACATGCATACACACACAGTATACAACCTACAAATGCACTTTTGTCAGTTTGATAGAAGCATTTCCACAAGTTCAACAGAAGTGATAGTATAAAAAGCAAACATATTTGATAACAAATAGAAATGAAAAGGACTGTTATCAATACCTCTAAGACAGCAGAATAAAGAGAAAGGTAAATTCTCTCTCTATCATTGCACTGAAGGAGATTTCCTTCATGGTCACATTTTCTGGTTTTGTTTTGTTTTGTTTTTTTGGGTCCCATTTTCTATGCCACTTAATGGCCACGGAAGCTGGCACAGTTTTTACAGCGCTTTAACAATGATGGTGATCAGGATGATAATCATGATGCTTTGGAACTAGAATAAAACATGCATGAAAAAAGAATCAGAGCACGTATTTAATACAACCAGACAAGACAGGTGCAAATTTTCAGCCAATTGGCCTTTGTCAAGCATAGACGTAAGATCACAAACGAACAAACACCAAATATAAAAATTAGGAATAAAAGACTGAAATTTCCCTGCTGCTTCATCCAGTGGGAGAAAAGGACTAATTCACACTTGACAAAGGCCAGTTGGCCGAAAAATGTTAGTCCTTTCCTCCCACTGGACGAAGCACAGGGAAGTTTCACCTTTTTCTCTTCATTTTTATATTTGGTGTTTGTTCGTTTGTGATCTAAGTCTATGCTTGACGAAGGCCAATTGGCCAAAAATTTGCGCATGTCTTGTCTGGTTGTATTAAATACGCGTTGTGATTCTTTTTTTCTTCTTCTGGTTCCTGTTTGCTTGAAAGCGGGCAGTCACACTTGTTTTGGATTTCATGATGCCACAGAGTTCCATCTAGGATTGAGACTGCGTGACAGGGGTGTACTCTATGCTTACTATCATAATACAGCCTGGCATCAACCACGCAAAGACCTCTTATGTAGTATAATATATTTACATTATATATGTTCTTTTCTTGCATCTTTTTGTGCATCTCTAAAAGAAGAGACGTAATTTCATATGAACGAGAGAGAGAGAGAGGTGTGTGTGTGTGTGTGTGTGTGTGTGTGTGTGTGTGTGTGTGTGTGTGTGGTGTGTGTGTGTGTGTATGTGTGTGTGTTTGTGTGGGGTATGGGATGTGTGTGTGTGAGACAAACATGTAGATTTGAGTTACTCGGCTCTTTGTCGATGGATCTTCACCAGGTGTGCGTTAATGGTGTAGACTATAAAGGAGTCACGGATGAGTAGGTAAGACACCAAGGTCAAGGCTACAGGGACAAAAAGAAAAAGTGCCTGACATCAGTACTTTCAGAGGAAGGTATCTGAACAACACTTTCTCAGGAACATCTGACAGTACATCTGAAATCTGTTATTGCAGTCTTGACAGTCTATCATTGCTCTGGACATACAAATTTTATTTCATATGAAGAGTTTTAGACCATCTATATCTTCCATGATTACACTGTTGTAGACAAACAACAAGGAACTGGCTTCCTATATAAGACTGAAAAGTTGTATTCTGTAGTTATATCTAATTTTCTTCTTCAGTAAGTGTCAGTTGAAGTGCGGCAGTTTGACCTCACAGGTGAAGTGAATTACACCCAGATTCATCAAGCGCTGGTTTTGATCATCTTTTACTTCTGACAGAAACTGAACCTTTAAGAAAGTAATACGTATTGAAGGGAAAAGTTGGATACTACAATCGCAGACAATTTTTGTTCTTATATGTACGCCGAAAAGCGTTTCGTCATACTTACAATGAATTTATTCCAAGCTCAGGAAAACAAAAATTACTTTCCTTTTGGATTGCCTTTCCTGGAGATGGATCCCAGCCGTATGTGATATAAAAGTAAACAAAGAATGATTATTACATGTATAAAAGCTTGGCAGCTGTCTTGAGTCTTCATGTTAAGCTTTTTGGTGAGATGACGAATCACAAAATGATGTGATTTGAGGATTTGATTTGAGGATTCATTGCACTGTTTGAAGTGGTATAAGATTTTGAACTTTTTTATGAAAAGTTTACAATAAGCAACCGAGTTTTTTTTATTTTCCCTGAGACAGAGGCTGATCTCACTTTGACAGATTTAGGTTGTTTGCTTGTCTCTTGCAACATAAATCTAGGTGTGTTTCTAAGTATAGGTAAATGTTTTTGCAGTTGTGACCGTCTACCACTGCCCTTGATGTCAAGTTTGATTTTGCATGAACCTTTTTCAAGGTCACAGTGACTTGATATTGTAGACTGTACCTTTATCGTTACAGTGTCTGAAACAAACATTTCCAAAATTCAAGGAATCAACTTTCCCGTTGAAGGGTAAGAATTATAGATAACTACAATAAGCAATTTTCATTCTCTTATAGATAACTATAGTAAACAACTTTCAGTTATTTTCTTTGGTGAATGTCTATTGATGTGTAATAGTTCAACCTCAGTGACAAAGAGAATATCAAAGCATGTAAAAAATATGATTTTGAATGTTTTTTACTTGCTACAGAAGCTAAAATGAAACATTGGGATAGATACACATAGCAGGAAAAGTGGCCCGTTAGCTCAGTTGTTAGAGTGCCATGCTCATAAAACAGGGCTTGTGAGTTCAACCCTCAGGTGAGCCGCAATTTTTAATTACCATCACATGGCACCTGTGATGTTGGTGCATATGGTATTCATTCCAAGCAAGGAGACATCTTGAGAAACTGAAACTGAAACTGCAGGAAAAATGAAAAGTAAACCACCAAACATTTAGGGTTTTCTTTTTTCTCTGTCCCATCTTATGCATCCCTCCTGTGTCACTATCATAATGCTGCTCGTTTCAGCTTCCCATCACACCTCCATACCCATGAAACTGAAGTATTCCATGAAAGAAACCCTTTTTGGTTCTTACATGTGGATTTAAAGAAAGAACTTCCTTGAATTTTTAAAGAATGACTTCATGCTTAAGGTTAACTTGAGTTGCTTCAACTGCTGACAGACTTAGAATGACATGTAGACAGATTCACTGATGAATAATATCACATGACATGCTAACTGAGTAAATCATGATATGAAGAACAAATGACATAACAATCAAATAAAATTGTGACGTGATAATCGGTGGGCCATAGTTACCTACTAGTGGTCTGGTTAAGATAATTTTATTAAGAAATGATATAAAAAATAATGAAATCTACCGCGTTTAAGTCATGGTGGCATAATGATTAGCTCATTTGAGTGGTGCCGGGAAGATTGTGGGTTCAAATCCCATCAGCCCAAGTCAGTGTGGTGTTTTCAGCTCCTACCAAGCTCCAATCCTCATTTGAGTGTGTTATGGGCTCAGTTGAGAAGACAGAAATCACATAGTCTGGTGTCATTTTTTCAAAGACGTGTCTTGAGGGTGGTGCTCAAATTCTCTGACCAGTACTGCATGTATCACTCGAGCCTGGTTGACACCAGTGTACATTATAACCCTTTTGACCCCCGCACCCTATCCACCATCTGCAAAACTTAAGCCTTTGGCTCCCTCACCCTGTCCACTGCAGGGTGAAAGGGTTAAGTTTTTGCTTTGTTGTCATGGTCGACAATGCAGGATGCTGGTAGATAGGGTAGGGAGTCAAAGGTCTGAAAGGAAGCATAGAGCACAGCCCTGTTATACAGTCTCAATCCCAACATAATTTGAAAAATGTATACTATGCTTGTAAAAGGAATTTGGTTCAGAGGTGACTCTAGTATATATAGCCGTGGCATCTAAACAGGAACACGGAACGAAAAGTGTACATTGGCTTCAGGCCACAATGCACACCTATACAAGAATATACTGAAAGAAATTTTAAACCAAGCACTGACAAACTACGATTTACTCTTTTATCAGAATATACATCCTCAGATTTCTAAGAATTTATTCCAGGTTTCTGTGATTGAAACATTTCTCTGTAAAAACAGACAAAAGCTTCACTTCAAAACTTTGAGCATTATGACTAGTAACTAGGTCACAGTGACTGAATAATTGCTTTAAATCATCAACAGTTTTGGTCACTTATGCCTCCTGCCTTTTCTCCATTATTTTCCCGTTGTTTGTTTTTCAGTATTCTTTTTTTTTCCATATGCATGAGAACATTGATTGATGTCTGAATGATACCATGATTTTGGTGGTTTTTGATAGCCATGTGTTTTAGTTTGTCAGCTGCATGGAGATAGTGACAAGAAACACATATTTGTTTTGTGTTGATTAATTTTTGTATAACAAGATTTATTAGAATGGCTTGACCAATTTTTGTTGTGTTTGGTTTTTGGTTTTGTTTTCTGACAGAGTGACTTATCTGAATCAAAATGACCACAAATGGTAAAGTAAACAGGAACCAGAAACATACAAGAAAAAAATAAGAACTTGCATTCAACTGATGAGAAAAGACAGGTCCACATACGTTTTCTGTCAACTGGCCTTTGTCATGCTTACATAAAAGATATCGAAACTAGATCACCAGGTGCCCTGTCATTGTGTCCAAAACACGATGCTCTTTTTTTTGTTGTTGTCTTTCTATGCACAATTGACTAAGACCAGTTAGCGGAAAAATTGCATCTGTCTTGTTTCATTGACTGACAAATAACATTTATTCTGGCATAATATTATATTCTATGAGAGCTGAATATTTTGGTAAAAAGTGTGTGTAACCCTTTCCTGTGGGTATCAACTATACATTTTGGTTGTGACTGTCTCAGTAATGGTGATGACTGGAGGTCACAGTGTATGTCGTTTATTTTGTGGGAAAAAAAAAAGGTGCAGTGCTGGGTCTGAACTGTGAACACCAATTGGCAGTCAAAGGTTAGGAACGTTATAGCGACATATGTAAATTTAATTACTGCAGAAAATACAGATCAAAATGACCAATTAAATATCAAGTTGGAAGCTTGAATTACATGCATGCACACACATGCATATGAATGCACACACATGTAGCATGCCATCATTTATTTATATTCTGCTGATCTCTGTACAACACATGACATTTTTGACATCAGTGCATATGGAATTTGTTCCTAGTGTGGAGATGCCATCTTGAAAAACTGGGACTTCATGATACAGAAACATGAATACAGACACATGTTTGCTCATTTAAAACATAGTAATTGGTAGGTTTTTGTTTATAGGAGTGGTTCATATTACTTGAGGGAGTGAAGTCTTTTTTAAGTTGCAAAAAAATATTAAACCCTTCAAAAGTTCATGTGTGTTCAGTTTCAGTGTTGAATTGCATGACTAGATCATAGTTCAAATCTTATAATTGAAAAGGACAGTTACAACAGCAAACATGTCAGTGCATGTCCTTAATCCTGTTGTCACTGTGACTGCAGTATTTGTATTTTAAATTGATTCATCAGTGTCCATTTAAAGATACCAATAGGAAAAAAGGGGGACATTTCCAATAATAAAATGCAAGAGATTAGTGAATTCTGAGGTTGATAATCTGGGCGGTTTACCTTTTTCAGGAGCTTATCCTCCAAGTCCCATGATAGCAGTGCATGTGATCAGAAGATCCTTGAGGCCACTCAGCCCTTTAAAGGTAATCACTGATATCCTTCACATGGAAAAGAACTGCACTCTGTAATGTGCCTTATTGAATTTGCAGTCCTATGATTTCATTGATATTCAGATCTTTCCAGTGAATGTACATTAAGCATTCTGACCTCTATGGATAATTCATGATAGTAAAAGCATAGTAATGGTATTAAGTATGCAACACGCATGAAAAAGGTTAACACTGAAAAGTGGTGTTTTTTTGTTGTTGAGAAATTGCATTTTTATTTATTTAAAAAATTCTGCCAAAACTTAAGTTGTGGTCAGAAAATGTTCTTAAAGGTTGCAATCAGGAAATGTTGACAGTTTGATTAATGACTATCAGTAAAATAGGAGACTGAATAATCTGATCTGATCTGTTGCGCCTGTAACACAACTATCTGCACAAAAAACTGTTTTGATCTTTAGAAATAATGTTATGTGGTGTTTGGATTGTGAAATTTTCATGTAAAGAGGTTTTGATAGTCCTCTTTTTGCTTTTTAGGAAAACAAAGTCTTTAGCCATTCATGCATGCTGAATTAGGGACAGTTTTGACATTATCATTGTGAGTGATATAAATGTGTATGGGCTTTCCTTTTTTCTCCTCTACCCGTGATTTTCATCACAGCCTGTTTGCCCTGTTTGCCTTGCAGACTGGTTGAGTGGGAAGTCAATGACAGAGGACACTATCAAAGTGATGTCAATGAAGGAACTTGACACACTTCTCTGCTCCTTCTACCGCGAAGTGCGCAAGAGAGACGGCACCCCTCTCAAGGAACATGCCCTCAGGCGTTTGCGCAGTGGTCTCATGAAATACCTGTCCATGCTGCATAATTTTCAACATCCGGTCACCACCTTAGATTTCCAGCTTTCCAACAGGGTCTACACTGAAATGTTGTCCAAGCTGCCATCTAAACCCACCATCATGCTCTCTCGAGCAGACTGCACTCTGATTCGTGGTCACACAGCTATGTGCACAGACAATCCAGCATCTCTACTGAAGAAGGTGTGGTTTGAGCTGCAGCTTCATTTTGGTGCCCGGCGCTGGTCACCCAGAGAGATGTGGCCAGAGGTGTTTGTTTTTGTCAATGACGATGATGACACAGAGTACGTCATTCTGGACAGTGAACAGCTGGCTGACTCCCATCTGAAACCAGAAGTCAAGGACATGTTGACCAGACGCCAGATGTATGCCACGGGTGGAAGTTTCTGTCCGGTGGAAGCTCTGAAGCTATACTTGTCCAAGAGAGAGCGTACGCCTGCCAGACCGTTGGAGAGAATACCATTTCTGCAAAAACCCAACCCTATGTGGACTCCAACGAGCAGCTATACTTGGTATACTTCCTCAGAAATCAGTTTAGGCAAAAATCACAATTTCATTCGTGAACTGTGTGAAGAGGTAAAACTGGACATTGCCTACACCAACATGAGTCTGTGTTTTGGTGACCCCAGGCGGTATTCTGACTGTTGGCCTTGAACTGTAGCTGTGTCACATTTATTGATTTAAGTTGTTAGGTCTTCTGTCAGATTTGTGCAGTCCTGGATTTTTGAGTTTTGTGTGTGTGTGTGTGTGTGTGTGTGTGTGTGTGTGTGTGTGTGTGTGTGTGTGTGTGTGTGTGTGTGTGTGTGTGTGTGTGTGTGTGTGTGTGTTGTGTGTGTGTGTGTGTGTGTGTGTGTGTGTGTGTGTGTGTGTGTGTTAGTTAAACCATGAAGGCACCAACTGTAACCAAGTCATGTGTTACAAAAGTGATTAGGAGGGATAAAATGGATGAAAGAAACAGTGTTAACCGTCTCTGGTGACATAATAGTTCAGAAAAAGAAGAAATAAATGGAACCACTTCTTTATCGTTTCCCTCGTGCTTATCATTATTAGCATATTACTTCACCCCATCGATCGCTTTATATTTCAGAGAAGAATTATTCACACCTACCTCTGTGTGTGTGTGTGTGTGTGTGTGTGTGTGTGTGTGTGGTGTGTGTGTGTGTGTGTGTGTGTGTGTGTGTGTGTGTGTGTGTGTGTGTGTGAAACAGAGAGAGAGAGAGAGAGAGAGAGAGGAGTCAAAAGGGCTTTATGTATAGCCCATGATCCTTTTCAAGTAAACATATGAGGATCATTCAATAATAAGAATATGTCTAACAATGTTGAATAAAAAAAAAGACAATGAATGATACACCTTTCTATATTCCTTCAGTTTAACATCCGTTCTCCGCACTGATGATTCCCATCTGTTAGGAAGGTCCAAAATACCTGTTGCTTGGCAATCAGAATTGATAGATCATTACCTGTTACTTCTGTTTCCTAGAGGAGGGATTCTTTCAACCTTCTCTAACTTTTTGGACATCTTTCTCCTCGGAGGCTTTAACTGGCCTCCCTGGCCTTTGCTTGCCTTTAATGTCATTTTGTCCATCTTTCAAGGATTACACCCACCTGTGAACTGCAATCTGTGAAAGAGCTTTTGTCCCATGTATACACTTTGTAGTGTTTTTAGTACACCTGGATTAGATCTTCCTTAATAAGTTCAGTTTTATGCTTAACGTAGCCATGATGCTTGGAGTGGCTGTACCCATTGTGAAGCCATAACAAATGGCATCACAATATTTGCATCAATTTTATAATTAGATCATGAGATAATGGGCCAATGTATGTTAAGTTTCAGTAAAAGTAAGCATCCACGGAAACCTATAGTATTCCACAGGTTATTGATTATTTTCTGAGTTCAGAGTACTTGGGACATTTTAGCAAGAACACCTCTTGTTTCCTGCACATCACTACAGAATGGACAAGAATAATCTTTGCCCAATGTGTGGTTGTCTTCCTGCGATATTTTACATATCAGGACAGAGCCGGTCAGTTGTGGAAATGGGATAAATTTAACATATTTCATGTTCTTCCAAACAGGGTGAAAACAAGGGGAATTAGCTAGTCTTTCGTTATTCTCTCTTTTTATTTATGCATTACTCATTTAGCAGAAGATGTGATGAACAGTGGAAAACGTAGTGTTGAACTTTATCCAAATCTGTAAGTCTTTACTTGATGTTAATGGATGATGTAACAATAACATTGATATCTTAATACTCTTTCTGGATTACAACATCAGGTCAAATTTATTAGCTCATAATGCAGACTGTCTTGATCTCAGTATTAAATGAGATAAACAAAATGTTGTTTTATAAGAGGTGGTTATATTGCAAGTCATGAGACGTGGTTTTGCAAAGATACGGAGTTAAAAATTGTGAATACTTAGAAATATTTAGGAATTTGGTTAAGCACGCTACTGACATTTTCAAATTCTTTGAATAAACAAACATCCAAAGCAAATTCTGGTGTTTTGAACTATTCAAACAGTTACTGCTGTTGCACTAAGGTTATTCACAAATGAAACCTGTGCACAGGGAATGCAAAACAATCTAAGCATTGAAAAGGCACATGTGTTTACAATGAGTATTGACAGAACTGTTAAATGTGTTTTCCCCAATGCCAAATGATATGGCTTATGGTGACACTGGTCAGAACCTTTTAATTATTGATGCTTAAGTGTGTGCTATTCATCTCACTTAAATGGAAAATGGCAGACTGCCTAGAAATGTTTATAATATACTTTAAGTGTGCTATTCATCTCACTTAGATGGAAAATGGCAGATTGCTTAGAAATGTTTATGATATAGCCTACTTTATGATGTCCACAGTGGTGGCAAGTTTTGATAGGTTTCATTTGTTCAGAAACATTTAATGATGGTATTATTCGATTTTGTTCGGTTGAATCAAGGAATGCAAGATGTAAACTGGTTTCTGCCTATGTACAAAGAACATGTAATTGACTGTTGGGATGGGATGAAAGAATACAAGAACAAGGAAGACGTTTTGCCTATAGAATGTTTAAAAACAGAGCTGTGCATGGAATTGACATCAGAATTCCGGATGTTTATATCAGAATGGGTATGTAGGAGATCAAAGAAGAACAATTTTGTTTTTCCTTTGATCCTTGAGTAGGTTTGTCATGTCCCTTGTGTAAATGTTGTCTAAAGTATGAAGTTGGTGCTTTCACAGCAACCAAGCCACTTTGGCAGAAATATCTTTTATTTTGTAAATTCCAATAATTCTCAAAGTCAGACTCTTACCATACTCAATTATACTACCGGTAACCAACTGATTGGTATTGCAAGATGCATGAAATATGGTTTAAAAGTGAGATTGCCAAAGGAAGTTAATCTTCCTAGATACCCACGCTAGATTAGACCAGAAAGTAAAGAAGGAGTCATACACATAGCTTACTAACGTGTAGAAATGCCTGTGGTAGTGAGATACTGATGTTTTATCACTTTTATTTTAATATGTCTCTCTGATATTTTGAGTCCTAAATGAGATCTTCTTCTTCGGAATTTTGATTAAGCGTGAAACTGAGTTGTGTGCAAGGACAGTTATCCTGCACTTATGATGCAGATCATTGAGAACTTTTAACCATTTGACTCCCACACCCTGTCCACCAGCATCCTGCATTGCCAACCATGTTAACAAAGCAAAAATCTAACCCTTTGATTCCTGCAGGAAGCTGGTGAATAGGTTGAGGGAGTCAAAAGGTTAAGTTTTTGCAGTTGGTGGATAGGGGGTGGGAATCAAAGGGTTTAGTCTTCCAATTTTTTTCTTGAATATGTGTGTATGTGCAGTCATTGTGTTGCTGCAGAGTCCGCAAATTCTGTCTTGTTGGGTGTTCTCTTGTTTTAATGTAATAAGCCAAGCACTGACATGACTTACACTTTAGTTACAGGACCTTTGACATGTAGTCTATGTGATATTGTGCATGTGTATAAACAAGAGTTTTAGACACTTGTTGGTCTACACACATATTGACCTGGGAGATTGGAAAAATCTTCATCCTTTACCCACCAGGTGGTGGTGACTAGGTGGATTGAACCCAGGACCCTCCAATTGTAAGTCAGAGATTTAACCACATGACTATGGCACTCATGATTGGGAACTAAATGACAGGTTGTATTTTGACTGTATATGCAATGCAAAACACTGAGTGTGCATGTATGCATGTGCATGTGTTGGTGTGGCTGTGGTGTGTGTGCAAGTGTGTGCACCTTCTTTTTCATTATGATGGAAGTTGTTTTGCTTATGACATTAAACCATTGAATTCATGTCCCAACCATGGCATCCACCTCAAAAGTTTCAGCTGATCCAAAAGTGAAAGTGAATCAAGACTCATTTTTCAGTATGCTACTGATTTTTGATTGTTTTTGTTTTTAGTATGTCACATTTTCAGTGTGATGACTATTTTCAGATTTGCCACATCCATATGCATTTAATATCCATAATAGCCGTACCAGGCTTTGTTACGCAAGATGTTTGTGCAATTTGAGTGAGTGCAAGACATTAAGAGTGTCCGTACATTGATTTATTATTTATTGGTCCTACATGCATTGATGAGGCTTGTCAACCCTTGGCTTAGAAAACATTGAATACACAGAAAGCTAAGGTGTGGCAATCATTGACTCATTAATTTTTAATAGAGAAACTGAGAGAAAATTTGAGTAGCTTGCTCTGTCTAGTCTTCTTGTCTGTGTCTGGGATCAGCTGTCAAGATCAGCCCCAAACATTGAAGGTATCCTTTAGACAACAGTCATTTTTTTCTATTTTTTTTTTCTATCATAATTTCTTTAATGATATATTTATTTACAAGACAAGAATCTTGTGATGAAATGGTTTCATCTCTCAGAAAACCTCTGGATATCTTTTTCCCATAATGTCAAGAAAAGAAAAGGGAAAGTTGAGGAAAGGAAAGAAAAAGAGGTTGCCGTAGAAGAGCATTTTTATACACTGTTTTTTAAACCAGTCTGAACATGAAATCCAAAACAAGTGTGACTGCCAGAGTTCAAGCAAACAGGAACCAGAAAAAAACATGAAAAAAGAACAAGAACGCATATTTGATACAGCAAGAAAAAACAGGCGCAAATTTTCGGCCCCAACTGGCCTTTGTCAAGCGTAAGATTACAAACAAACAAACACCAGATACAAACATTAGGAGAGAAAGACTGAAACTTCCCTGCTGCTCTGTCCAGTGTGAGAAAAGGAATCTTTTGTATTTAATATGCGTTCTTATTCTTTTTTCGCGTTTTTTTCTGGTTCCATTCTGAACATGATTTAGGTCCTGGAGAAGCAGTAATTTGCTGTAAAAACCATGAAAATTGCATGACCTGTTGATGTTCAGTGTGTTGATGAGAAGACAGTGGTCTCAAACGCTTTCAGAGTATGTCTGATAATCAACTTTTAAGTGTTGAATCAAGAACTTGCCTCTCGGCGTTGTATCCAGATATCCCTGGCTGTATATGTATAAATTTGTATGTAGCTGCTTGTATGTTTTTGTTTTAAACGTAATCCTTTCCGCTGTGTGGTTCCCACCTCCCCCTCCCACCTGTGTAAAAAAAATGTGAAAATGAGAAATGTAAAATATGTGTATCATGATTGTGAGTTGTTTACCAGTGGTTTTCTTCACTGTTAAAGATGAAGATTATGTAGATAGTGACGATATCTGTTGTAGATATGTGGTGGTGTTCGGTTACCTTACATGTATGTAGTTAGTGGTTGTTTCATTATTATAATATTTTAAATATTTTCAATAATGGGTGTTTCATACTTGGAATATTTTATATATCATGGGTGTTCTATCTTAAATGTCGTACAGATTTCATTTCTGTCTAAACTTGTTCTGTACCTTTCTACTTTCCACTGTGTGATGACTGATGTACAAAAGACATAATCAGCGACTGAAGATACAACCCCCCCCCCCCACACACACACACAAATACACACTAAATCTGACCCTGGAGATGAAGAGAGTCATGGTGGTTGATGGATGTGTTCCTTGACGCCTATTGGTCTCTATGGACCATGACAGTTGATGGGTCCCAGTGAACCACACACTTGCAGTCATAGCATCTCCTGGCATCAAGTAGGCAGACTTGAGATACAGACACAACTGACTTGATTAGCAAAGGCAAATTCTTGTTTCAAGTTTTGTACAGTGGAAAAGTTATACTGCTTGGTTCAGTATACCTTACACCCCTGTTAGATTTCACTTTCAATTTCAATTCCTCAAGATGATGTCTCTGCGCTCGGAATGAAATCCATTTGCACTAATGTCACAGGTGCCATGTGATAATCATGGCACAAGCCTTAGGCCTGTACATAAACCCATGAGCTGGCCAAGCCTTGAGGTCCTACCTAGATAGTTCCATAACTCTGGGGTCGTAAGGGAGTGAGGTGGCAGAGACCTCAACTTTTTTCCGGGGCGAGCACCATGTGGGTGGCGCCATCTCCCACACTTTAAATTCATATTCAAATTCATGTTTGTTCGTTTTTTTTGGGTTTTTTTGTTGTTGATATAACCAAGATTTCAGAAAGGCATGAAGGCTAATTGATGAAATCTTCTACCAAGGCAGCGGGGCAATGCCCTGCTCTTCACGATTTTCGAATGCTGTGGGATCTTTTGTGAGCACAGCCAGATGGCACATGGGTCCGACTTGTTTTTCGTCCCTCCGAAGGACTAGATATTCAGTTCGATTTTCCGGTCAAACTGAGGAGAAAAGTTGAGGCCTCTACGGGGAGTGAATCTTGGAACCTCGAGTTTAGTTATTGGCAGGCGAACGTCTGAATCATTCTGCTATTCTTCTCCCTTTTTTGAACTTTGGTAGGTGATGGGAGTGCATCAGTAAGGAAAGACCAGTTGTGATTTTCATCAGGCCAGGTAGGAGTGTAGGGGTGTAGGGGGACGCCAAATTAGTACACATAGTCATGATTATCACAGGCCCCCAGTAGAGGAGGAAGAAGTCTGCATCAAATTGATTGATATGATTGACCTAAAGGCATATGTGTATCTTAATACAGTGAAGAATTGTTTCATAAAATCCAGTTACATGTTTGGGTTTTAGGCAGTCGCAAGCAATTCCTCGCTGAATCAAGTATGCAAAGCCATGAAACGTCGGTGACATCAAAGAGCAAAGATGAGTTGATGCTTTGAAAAGCAGTGTGTTTTTATATACTTGCATTAAAAAACTCTTCACAGATTAAAAACAAAGCATCTCTGTATGTTTTATATGTACCCACACTCAGAGATATAGTGAAGAAATGGTCAGTTACTCACCTCTCTTTGGTTCTATTTAAAGCATATTCTGTTTCTAGTATGTCTTGTTTTGACAGACAAATGAAGTAGTAGTAGTGGATCATCTTGAATGGGCATAGCTATGTGCATAGTGTTCAGTAGCCCCAGTTACTGCCTAAAATCTTATGGAAGGATTTTTGTGACACAAATGAAAATAGGTCTCAAACGATTCTTGTAATGCTTACATGAGTATCTTAAGAGCTGATAGAGAAGCTTTATCATCAAGTTGTTGACATCTTTACAGATAATATTGGTACATTTTGAGCATCTGGTTTTGTCTTCCACTGAAATATTTAGCAAAAAGGCATATCATTTCGTGAAGAGGCAATACTAAATCTGTTGATTGTTAATTCTGTTAATTTTGTTTTATGATTATTGACTTTTTAAAAAATATCCATGGATGTTTGTAACTCACATCATATCATTTATTCCGTTATCTGCTATAAACATTTGACTCACCCCCCCCCCCCCCTTTGGTTTTTAAATCCATGGTGTTTATAATTAAAAAGGAGAATGAGTTAATTAATTAAAAAGGAGAATGAGTGTATGGCTAACCCTTTCATTTTCTCACCCTGTTCATCATTTTTCTGTAGGAATCTGATAGATGTGTTGAGGGAGTGGAAGGATCAATGGCCTTGTTGTTTTTCTTGTTTAAATCCAAAACAAGTGTGACTGCCCGCGCTCAAGCAAACAGGAACCAGAAAAAACATGAAAAAAGAATAAGAACACGTATTTAATACAACAAGACAAGACAAGTGCGAATTTTCGGCCAACTGGCGTTTATCAAGCATAAGATCACAAACAAACAAACACCAGATACAAAAGGTGATTCCTTTTCTCACACTGGATGGAACAGCAGGGAAGTTTCAGTATTTTTCTCCTTATTTTTGTATCTGGTGTTTGTTTATGATCTGACGCTTGACAAAGGCCAGTTGGCCGAAAATTTGCACCTGTCTTGTCTTGTTCTTTTTTCCTGGTTTTTCTTTTCTGGTTCCGGATTTTGTTGTTTAAAACTAAAGAGACGTATCCTCCTTTTCTGTGAATGTTCATTTTGTTTTTCTTGTAATTTTACGGCAGTATTTGATGTTTTGGAACAATTACACAGATATTTACACACACATGTGCATACACACAAACACGCACACAAATGCATGCATATACGCACAAACGCAGGCACATGGGCACACACATACGCACACACACTGTACATGTGTGTGTGAGTAAATGTGTGTGTACATATATGTTATATACACACACACACACCTCTCCCTAATGTTTTTCATATGTTTTGTTATGTTTCTTGTGATTGACTAATAAAACTTTTTTTTAATCCGTTTTGTTTATTCACATGTTTTTAATGACTGATGGAAGGGCTAACTAACACAATGTTACTAGTTAGGCTTTCTTATTGACTTACTTACTCCCGCCATTGATTGACAATAAATCTTCTCCACTCAGTGGTGTATGCTTGTGTGAACATTACAAGCATAACTGATTTTGTGTGGTGTGGTGTGTGTGTGTGTGTGTGTGTGTGTGTGTGTGTGTGTGTGTGTGTGAGAGAGAGGAGAGAGAGACAGACAGACAGACAAGACACAGAGAGAGAGTGAGTGTGTATGTGCATACACCATGACAAAGTGCTTTTATTACAATGGTAATTTTTTTAAATTCAAATGTTCCAGTTCTTCTGAAATGTTTGTATACATGTTGTTTTTACCCACCCTGTGCAGGCAATAGTTTGCTGCACAGTCTGCATACTTGTACTTCTGTGGGCATGTGTGCCGGATGTTTTCATGTTTCCGTAAGCCATCCATTGTTAAGTTACAGGATCTTTTACATACATGTTTGATATTCTGTATACATTCACACACAAAAGGTTTGGGCACTGGCAGTTTTGCATACATACATACTGACCTGGAAAATCATAAACATCTTCACCCTTGACCCACCAGGTGGAGGCATTTAGGAGGATTGAACTTGGGCCTTTCGAGTTGGAAGTATTGAGGTTTACCCATTTGACAACGGTGCCATCATATCTTTAAACCATTTGACATGGCTGTTACTAAATCTAAACTCAACATTTTTTACAGTTTGTTTTATCCACATTTGTTTTTTTCAATATACAGACCTGAATATACAATGTGGTAATGAAAAATGATATTAGATCATATACATAGGAAAAGATATTGTTGATATAATAAACAACCTGTAACATACAGAATATACAATTACATAATGATATTTTATACATTGATCCAAACTCAACATTAGAAAAATATTGGATTGTATTTTATGATTATCATCTGTTAAAAACCATTGGTTCATTTTACTATGAATTAAGTAACCTATCTATGAAAATGCCTTTTCCAGTATATGGATGGTGACCTTATCATTTGGTCTCCTGCCTAGGAAGTTAACCCTTTTTAGACTTTATGAAGTTTTCAGCTAAGTTTTTGTTGAGATGATAAACAACTGCAGAGTTGACTAAGTGTGCCTATAAGAACCTATTGCACCAAAGAGGCTGTCTCCATCAAAATGCTATATTCTGAATCAGAAGAAACGGGTAGCCATACACTGCGGTGACATGGGCTAAACAGACAAAAATGTATGTGGAAAATTTGTTGCCACAATATGTGCAGTATACAGGCATCGTCCTGCTATCTTGAGGTCAGCGAAATAGTGATAAACGTTTAGTGTCAACCAGATTTTACGCATGATGACAACAACAATAACACAACAATTAAAATCTGTGATAGACTAATATTTGATTTGAAACTGGTCTTTGATTTCACCATTTGTTTTGTTAAGACAGCTAAAAACAGTAATAACAACAGCAACAACAACAACAACAACAACAACAACAACAACAACAACAACAACAACAACAACAACAACAACAACCAACCAACCAAGCAGTGAAACAAAACCCCACATTTAGAAATAAAATACACAAAAAAACAAACAAAAACACAAACAAGCCAACAAAAAACAACAACACAACAACAACAACAACAAAAAACAGTAACAAAAAACACCATCACCAGCAGCAGCAGCAGCAACAACAACAACAACAAAATCACCTGCATGCAAACTCTATAGTTATAAAATCAGGATCATTATGTTGTACTGCCTTATCTAGTGTTCCTAACCTAGAGTTTGGCTTTGTATAGCCAAACCTGTATTTAGATACAAATACTGCTTTTTATTCTACTGCCTGATCGGCTGTAATCATATCATATAGATCTTAAAAGTTTTGTCTTAATGCCTGACTTGCTGTAATCATATCATATAGATCTTACAGTTTTATCCTGATGCCTGGCCTATTGTAATCATATTTTCAGGCTTTTGTCCTGATACCTGACCTGTTGTAATCATACCATATCTTTAGACTTTTGTCCTAATACCTGACCTGCAATCATACCCTATCTTCTGGCTTTTGTCCTGATGCCTGACCTGTTGTAGTCATACCATATCTTTAGGTTTTTGTCCTGATGCCTGACCTGTTGTAATCGCACCATATTTTTATATTGTACTTTAGAAAGGCTTACTTTGCATTGTAAGGGGGTTCCAATTCCACATATAGTTCTGGAATTCTTGTAACCAGTTAGTGATGCTGACTTTTTGTATTGTATGTGTGTCTTGTAGAAACCTGTTTGATTTTTTTCATTCTACATTTTATCCGTGCATTCATTTTGTAGACGTTCGAAGTATTACTCTTTGAGGAAAAAATAAACGATGTAATGAAGCGCATATTTGCCAGACTTTTGGAAAAGCGGTGGAGAAGTACTTTTGCTTTTATCACTGAGTGGATCGGCAGACCCAGATGACTTGCACAGATTTATACCATCTTCTCAGTGGTGAGTACACAGAATGTAAATATGCACATGTGTTTGTTTTTCATGTAAAGTTGAGGGGGGGGGGGGGGTGTTAGAATTTTTTCGTCTGTTTTCCATGCAAAGTTAAGAGGGACTGAATTATCTGAAAAGTTATGTGACAGACCCCTTTACAATGCAAGTATGGCTGTGTAGATGTAAAGCTGTGTGTGTGTGTGTGTGTGTGAGTGTGTGTGTGTTGTGTGTGTGTGTGTGTGTGCGCGCGCGTGTGCATGTGTGCGTGCATGTTGTCTTTGTTTGTGAGCTTTCTGTCCCCAGTTTTCATAAACACATTGGTGTGCTCCTCTTAGATTTGATCAAAATTTTGTTTTTAGTTTTTATGTTGTAAATGTCCAAATGTTCCAGCTTTGGGTGTTTCTCCTTGCTAATCATTCTCCTGTGTTTGAAGCAGAAATGAATTTTCTAGTTAATTACAACTGCTTTTGCAGCAACAACAACAACATTAAAAGCTATAGAGATAATTCCCCAACTTTGCAGATTTACTAACATTAAATCCTTCAGTTTATCCTTTTCCTTTAGGTGAGAATTTAACTACATCTCAAGACAAACAGGTAGTCCAGTGTGTGTTTGCTTTTTGGTTTCAGATACTACGCAGCAATACAAAACTAATCGTGGACGTTACAGTGCTTTCAAAGTGGACTTTTCCAATTATGTAAGTGTGGATTGTTTTCATTGTTTTGTATCGGTTTGTAGTAGTATAAATTGGAATGCATGTATGTAGCTGAAGTTTGTATGCAGGCATTTTTTTCATTTTATTTTTCCCCATAATCTCTCAAAAACTGATGTTCCCAGATCTTACAAATAAGCCAGCAAGCCAGAAGATAAGCAAAATGTATACTAGCAAACAAGAGTAAATGCATGTGATTGTCATTCTGTGGTAAAAGTGTTGTATTTTATATTTATTGATTGATTATGGTGGAGCAGATTAGACTTGATACTTCCTTCATGACTATACTGTCATATTTAATTTTGTGTGTGTGTGTGTGTGTGTGTGTGTGTGTGTGTGTGGGTGGGTGGGAGGGTGGGTGGGTGGGGTGTGTGATACAAATTTAAGAAATTTCTCTCTGGATATCTGTGAATTGAATGAGATTGAATCATGTAAGAAACATGTAAAATTAATAAACAAAATCAGCTAGGTTTACTACTTGATTGTGGTAATTATATGCTTATTGTGGATATACTGATAAATATTGATTGTGGTAATTATATGCTTATTGTGGATATACTGATAAATATAAAGCCAACATTCACTGCTAAGTACCTTCCGTCCCGACCATTACCCAAACCACCCCCACAACACTCCTTGTGTCTGTCCACAAAATATATTATTTAGCCAGTTGATGATGAGTCTTTTAATTTTATGACAAAGAATTTAACACACACACACACACACACACACACACACACACACACACACACACACACACACACACACACACACACACACACACACACACACACACACACACACACTGACACACACACACACACACACAGACAGACAGACACACGCACACACACACACACACACACACTGTCTCTCTTTCACTTACAGACACAACACACACACTCTTGTCTCTCTTTCTCACTCTCACTCACTCACTCTCTGCCTCTGATTTTAAAAGAAATATTTATTTTTACACTGGTTTTCCATAATCTCACAGAAAATATTGGAGCCATCAGACTCCATGCCGGATGGCTATCAGTGGCTGGTGGAGGGTTGCCCGGTTGCAGTGCCAGTTAACTGGCTGAAATCTGTGGTGGAGCAATGTGAAGGTCGTAGTCCCTCCTTTCTCCTCACCATGATCATCAATGGGATCATTCGACCTTGTGAAGTCATACATGGGGGAACCAGCGCCTATATTGGGACCTACATGGAGCCAGTCATAAACGCACTGAAGTGTGAGTACATGAACACTCATTAAAATTACAACTGATTTTTTTGTTGAGTATGTTATGAAAAGTGTTTTATCTCTTTTCTTTCCTTTTCTCAGTTTTCTAGGTGTTTGAATTGTCATTTATTGCATCATCACAAATACATGACGATGGATACCCTAGCTCCCAGTAAGCTGCTCAGAAGATATCTTCAGCTTTTTTTTGTTTCTTTCAGTGCCAAAACTTCCACATGAACATATAATCCTTTTAATAATATGTAGTCTCAAACACGTTTTCTGTTTGTCTGATTTAAGATATTTATTAGTCCTACAGTTTTCATATTCATACATTTTTCTTGTCTTATATCATCAGTGTTTGAGTAATGGAAATATGTTTATATCAAAACAAACAAACAAAAAACAAACAAAAAACAAACAACAAACAAACGAACAAACAATCTTATATCATCAGTGTTTGGGTAATGGAAATATGTTTATATCAAAACAAACAAACAAGAAACAAACAAAAAACAGACAAACAGATGAACAAACAAACAAACAAACAAACAAACAAACAAACCAAACAAAACAAAATGGAAGAAAAGGCAAAGACCAGTACAACTGATTTTGGAAGTTAAAAAAGCACAGTGTCTAACTAGATATAGCAAGAAGCTGGTGGATAAAGTGAGGAAGTCAAAGGGTTAAGTTTTTGCAGTTAGTGGATAGGGTGCAGGAGTCAAATGGTTAAACAAACAAACACATGATCAAACAAACAAACAGACTAGTGTAGTAGTATGATATTCATATAGACTTTCTGTTGTGTAACTGAACCTGATCCAGTTTCTCAGTAAGTACTGACTGTTTTCTGTTTGTGTCTGTGTTCCAGTGTACGGTGTGATGAAGCTGAATTTTACCATGTCTCAAGCCACTCGTGTCCTGAACGTCAAGCTGTGCACCGACAGGCGCACTCAGAAACGACAGTTTCAAAGAGTCTACGAACGAGTTTGAATAATGAAGTGAATGTGAAAATAATAAATCTGTAAAAAGTTATTTTGTATGTTTGTCCATGAGTTTCCCTAAGTGTGAAATTGAGATAGGATAAAAAAAAAAAAAGGGGTGGTGGTGGTGGTGGTTATGAAATGGACAGCTCACACTGTGTAGAAGTGTTGATTGTTATCGTGTAGTTGTGTAATGAGTGTGGTTGTTGTGGGACTGATGGAACTTTGTAGCAGACAGGATCCTCTGTCACTGGGCTACAGCAGCAGGCAGGTCATGCATGCTGAAATCAGACTGTTATCCTTGTTATTTTTCAACCAGCTCCAAGGTAGACCTTGGCAAGATTTCATATGGCCCTTTGGTCATACCTTATCATGTCTTGCATTGTGTGTGACGGATCGTGTCACCAGGCCAAACAGGCTTGCATCGCCTTGTTCTTGCAGACGGCATTCTTGCAGGCCCGTCAAGGCTTTGATTTTGTTCCCTATGTATTTATTGGTATTGTTTTTAAGATAGAATGTACAAAGAACTTACCTCAGGCTCATATCAGGAGACTTGTATTCTCTTGTCTGAATCAGCAGTGCCTGGTTTGTGTCCTAAGACTGATAAAGGATTGAGAAATACTTGAACAGTATATACTTGATGGGGAACTGATGATGGTTGAAGAGAAATGGTTGTGTTTATAATGTGCTTTTCCATTTCTTTCCTCCTGTTTGAAATAACCTGTATGGCTATTCAGGAACTATAGTAACTTTTACTAAAAATGCCTCAGGTGCTGAATGGCAACCTGGAGGGAAAGCACCATAGTTACCATGCAGCAGGATGTTTATGTTTATCCATACAATGACGGTCTGTGTCATCACATTGTATGGTTTAGCTAGCTTTACTCTAAATTGCAGTGTAAAAGTAAGTTATGCTGATATGTGTTTTGTGCTGTGATTTGACAAAACAAGTATTGGTTTCGTTGACAGCTGGTAAAAAAAAAACTGGTAGTTTTAAATCCGTCTTTTGCAATGCCTTTGCTGTAGTGATACATCCCTGCTTTGCTGAGCTAGAGGGACAGATATGAAAATATAAATATGGACATCACACCTTGTACATTTCAAATGTAGCAGTCTATTGTGTTATCTTCCAGTTATTGAATTGTTGGTTATTTATTCATTTATTTTTTTGATATTCATTAGCAGTTGATAAAAACCTTCAGTAAATTGTTACCGTAATTTATTTATTTATTCATTTATTTATTGATTTAAAAAAAATTTTTTTTTTAGTTTTTTTTTTAGTATTGATAATGATTATTTCAGTATTCATACTCTGTATAGAATTGTAAATACAGTCATCACTGTTTTATTGTGCAATGTACATTATTCAAAGAAAAAAGACAAAAAAAGACTGTCTAATATGCTGCTGGGAAAACGTATTTCGTACTGTGTGAAACAGATGATCGTTTGCTTGTGATATTCATTCATTATTCAGGAAGGAAATAATTTATGACATCTCTCTTCTGTTTCCTTCTTTGACTTCCTGTGTCACAGGACTAATAAAATGCTCTGATTGTTTTCTTATCATATACTGCTGCTTTGTTTCAATGCAGTGTGTAACTGCATACACCTTCACATATTTTCCGATCTTTACTCCTCATCTGGTACAGAACATTCAGAATCTCTGGATTCATTGAGAATTGTTCTTGTTCTCTTCCTGCTACTATGATTCTTCCACTAGCTTCAGATTTGTTCTCATTCTGTTCTGGTCAGTCACATTGATGTAGAGTTTACTCCTGTCTTATGGAATCTGTGTGCTTGAATTAGCAGCCAGTAATCTGATGTTGTTTGTACATTTATGTATGTATGTGTGTGTGTGTGTGTGTGTGTGTGTGTGTGTGTGTGTGTGTGTGTGTGTGTGTGTGTGTGTGTGTTTTGTGTGTGTGTGTGTGTATGCTTGTCCCATACTCCCATTCTCGTGTCCTGATTTTTATAGTTGTGAGTCATTAGGATTACAGACTGACTGGATCTTGTCATCGTACTTGTGCTGTTTCCGTCAAAGTCTAGAGTTTGAATCAAACTTCCTTGCCTGCTTCTTTTTGATGTTGCTGTGTTGTCAACTATGTGCTGTGTGGAAACGAAATGGGAAATTTAACAATGGGGGAAAATAAAACCATTGAAAAATCAGTGTTGATGACTTCCTATGTTCAGTTGTCGGTGTTGAGTGACAGGGGTAATGTTGTGAATGGTGTGCATGCATGACAGAGAGAGAGAGAGAGAGAGAGAGAGAGAGAGAGAGAGAGGACAGACAGAGAGACAGAGTGAGTGAGTGAGTGAGTGTGTGTGTGTGTGTGTGTGTGTGTGTGTGTGTGTGTGTGTGTGTGTGTGTGTGTGTGTGTGTGTGTGTGTGTGTGTGTGTGTGTGTGTGTGTGTGTGTGTGTGTGTGTGTGTGTGTGTGTGTGTGTGTGTTGAGATCAGACCTTTACAGGCGTGCCTGAATTAAGAATCATATTTTCCAGAAGGGGGAGTGTGGCTTTGCAAACAGTGGGTTAATAAAAAAAAAGTTATTAATAAAAAAAAAAGTTATAAAAGGCTGCATGTGCAGTTCTCCAAACTGGTACAAAATGCATATGTTATTGAAGGCATACATTTATTGGCACCATATATTACCATGTTTTGTTCTGGTAGACGGGCAAGAAAACAACGAACGAATTGTTTTGAAGGATTTTGATGCAAGAAATAAGCTGATGCAACTGCAAGTAATTGTCTGGCTTTGCCTCTAGAACTGCACAGACACAGACAGGCAAGCAAACATGCACGCACACACACACGCACACACACACACACACACACACGCACACACACACACACACACACACACACACACACACACACACACACACACACACACACACACACAGCACACACACACACACACACACACACACACACACACACACAGAGACACACACAGACACACACACACAGACACACACACAGACACACACACACACACACACACACACACACACACACACACACACACACACACACACACACATGATATCAAACAGATGGCAGGAGTCATTTTCCCATCAGTGTTTTGTATGACCCCTTCTTGTGCTGTATGCAGATGACACTAACCAGGAAGGAAATGCACACAAGAACTACAAGAAAACTGTGCAGTGGAGCACTGCACTTACTCAAAGTGAAACTAAAGTAGAATGTCACATTGGATTAAAAGCAACTCAACACAGCATTGGTAAAGTTTAGATGAATAATGTGCATCTTTGCTGCCTCAGTATTATCTTGTATTATACACCAAAGTTGCTTGTATTCTTGCATTTGTTCAAGCAGATACTGCAGAGAAATACGCACACACACGCACGCACGCACGCACGCACGCACGCACGCACGCACGCACGCACGCACGCACGCACGCACGCACGCACGCACGCACGCACACACACACACACACACACACACACACACACACACACACACACACACACACACACACACTTTTCTGTATAGAAAGCATTACAATTTCCAGTTTCGCATTTGTAAACATCTGTTGATATTCTGTGTTAAGTCAGTTTATAAGAGGGCTCCCATTTCAGTTATTGTTTTCTTCCATCGACTTTAGTATTGTTATTTGTTTGTTTATTATTTATTTCATTGATTTCCAAA
>CM060307.1:46608680-46621180 GCA_030674185.1 Monoplex corrugatus
TCACTGGTGTTGGCACAGAGTTCTAAGTTCATGAGACAAGTTGGCATGTGAAGTAGCAATGAAAATTTCCAAGCAGGTTTCAAGCTACATGTACATGATAGCTCTTGTGTTCATTTGCTCGATATTTGCTTGTAGCAATATTGAAAATCATGGGTTGTCCAGTTGATGCAGTGTTTGCTTGTTAGTGTCTCATTTGGTCATGATTAGTTCTGTTCACAGTTTTGTGTTGAATCTGTAATCTGTTTGGGAGAAAAAAAAAGTTGAACATTGTATGATCACACAGAAAGTATAATCATTTATGGATGTTCCTATGGCTTCCGCATCTCCCTTCCAGACAATGAATTGTGTGTTGAAAAACACACAATCAAATATTTAATATGTTTCTGTTTTAGTGTACATTGTGAATAATAACATATGGTTTCATCTTCTTTAGTACGAACTTTGTTTTCCGGGAAAAAACAGGCATACATTATATCGAGCATTCTCCTACCGATGTCATTGATGATTCATTATATTTTTAATTTATTTTTTGTTTGTTTGATGGTTTTATAGTAAATCTGAATGCAAATCACTGTGAAATTTAGGATTTTTGGCTTTTTAAAAATTTTCCATGGGAAGGAGGGTTGATTCATGTTGTGTGCTGACATCTGTTTGTATGTGATTATGAGAAAATGAAAGGTTAGTGTAAGGATTTCTCAGTCGAATGTGCATGGATCTGTATCAGATTGGAATAATGGGTTGATAGATTGTCCTATGGAAGCAGTAAATGCTAAGTTTATATAAACATAGCTCATTAGCCAGTCATGGTGAATGAAATGTAAAAATGTTTCAGTACAGTTTTCTTGTCTGCTGACTGACATAGTAAAACTACATTTAGTTGAAACAACAGTTGCAGTTCCAAGTTACAATCAATTTAAGAAAAATAAACGGAGATTGTAAATATGGCTTTACTGTCTTTGTGTTCTTGGTTTGGATTTTGTTTCAAATTGTATCTGTCTGGATGGATGGAATCTGTTTTTCAGTTTGGAGTTCTTTAGAATTGAAGCTAAAGTGAGTGTTTTGAATAGAAAAGAGGAGAGCAAGACCCGCTGACTCCATCTGATTTTCTGTGTGATGCAGAAGATGGAGTTGCTGGAGGAAGAAAGGAAAATGGCTGGTACGCCTGTTGAAGCTTCTGCTGATCCAGCGTCCAGTGGCTGCCATAGTATGGTTAAACAGATACTGGCAGCTGTTGATTCCAGTGTCCGTCAGGGATCTCCGTCAGAGGTCAGACGATATGTCAAAGAGGCAGGTGTTAGCGAGGACAAGAGAGTTATGTCGAGACGCAACACAAAGACACTTCAGGCACCGCCCAGAAAGAAGAAAAGTCCTGCTGCTACCTGTGAAGACTGTGGTGCAACCCTTTGTAGTCGACAGAGTCTTGCCAACCACCGCGCCAAGATTCACTTGAAGAGGGAGGTGTTTGAGTGTCACCTGTGCGGAAGGATGTATTCATCACAACGCTACCTGGATAACCACATGTCTAACGAGCACAGCAGAAGGACAGGGAATTATCAACCACAAGTTCAGTTCAAGCAGAATATGCTGGAGTGTGTTTTGTGTGGACATTTGTTTTCGTCACAGTTGTTCTTGGATAAACACATGATTGCAGAACACAATGTAAAAACAGAATAGGACCATTCGGCACAAATCAGGAAGTGCTGCAGTGCTGTGTGCAGAACATGGGAAAAAAAGTATTCTGTCGAAGTGGATTTTGAAATGTCTGTATGGTACATGGCCAGATGAACAGGAAGTCTGGGCTATGGATCTTGTATTAGGGCATTCAGAAGGCAGAAGTTGTGAGATCATACCATTTGGAGTTCGGAATTTGGAATATTCAGTGTGTGTTCGGGATGGGAATTTGTAGTTTCATGTTGCCATGTTTAGTCATGTGAATTGTAAAGGGGAATTCACAAACTTTGTGGATAATGCAAATATTTTTGTTGTCGTGTCCTCTTTCCACGATTTCATGTGTCCTCTATGTAGTTGTGAGTGCATTTTATTAACCATTTCATTCATGCAGCCTGTTCATAAGCTGCAAAAACTTAACTGGTGGATAGGGTGAAAGAGTGAAAGGGTTAAGTTTTTGCACTGTTATCATGGCTGACAATGCAGGATGCTGGCGGATAGGGTGAGGGAGTCATAGGGTTTTAAGCCCATATCATACACAGTAAGGTGTAGGTATACAGGACCTAAGTGTTGTCTTTATGTTTATTGTTTGTAGAAACTATTTTTTATAATGATAAAAGCTACAGCTAAATAGCAAAACATCAGATTTCTGATGTAATAAATGTTAAGTAGTGTTCAGTGTTAAGTGAACGATTATTACAGTCTTAACAATCATTTGATTGAGGACAACAATGAGTAATGGTACTGTCATGTATACAGTAAAGTTATTAAATTCAGGCTGTATAATGAAACATCAAATTCAGGCTAGTAGTGAAACACGAAATTCAGGCTGTATAGAGAAACACCAGATTCAGGCTGATAGAGAAACACCAGATTCAGGCTAGTAGTGAAACATGAAATTCAGGCTGTATAGAGAAACACCAGATTCAGGCTGATAGAGAAACACCAGATTCAGGCTGATAGTGAAATACTGAATTCAGGCTGATAGTGAAATACCAAATTCAGGCTGATAGTGAAACACCAAATTCAGGCTGATATAGAGTAGGCTAAACACCAAATTCAGGCTGTATAGTGAAACACCAAATTCAGGCTTGTTGTGTATAATGAAATAACAATTTCAGGCTATATAATATAGTGAAACACCAAATTCAGGTTGTATAATATAGAGAAACACCAAATTCAGGGTATTTGGTATAGTGAAACATCAAATTCAGGCTGTATAGTGAATCACCAAATTCAGGCTGTGTAGTAAAATAACCAAGTTTAGGCTACAAATCAAAATAACCAAATTCACTCTGTATAGTAAAATAACCAAGTTCAGACTAAAAATGGAAATAGCCAAATTCAGACTATATAGTAAAGTAACAAGTTTAGGCTACAAATTGAAATAGCCAAATTCAGGCTGTATATTAATATAGTGAAACACCAAATTCAGGCTGCATAGTAAAACAACCAAGTCCAGTCTAAGCTACAAATCAAAATAGCCAAATTCAGGCTATATAGTAAAATAACCAAGTTTAGGCTACAAATCAGGCTGTATAATATAGTGAAACACCAAATTCAGGCTGCATCGTGAAATAATCAAGTTAAGGGTACAAATCGAAGCATCAAATTCAGGCTGTATAATAATATAACCAAGTTCAGGCTAAAAATGTAAATAGCCAAATTCAGGCTGTATAGTAAAGTAACAAGTTTAGGCTACAAATTGAAATAACCAAATTCAGACTGTATGGTAAAATAACCAAATTTAGGTTACAAATCAAAATAAATTCAGGCTGTAAAAGTAAAATAACCAAGTTTAGGCTACAAATGGAAATAGCCAAATTCAGGCTGTATGGTAAAATAATCAAGTTAAGTCTACAAATCAAAATAACCAAATTCAAGCTGTATAGTAAAATAACCAAATTCAGGCTGTCCAGTAAAATGACCAAGTTTAGTCTACAAATCAAAATAACCAAATTCAGGCTGTATAGTAAAATATTAAAGTTTAGGCTATAAATCAGAGAGCCAAAGTTAAGCTGTAAAATAAAATAACCAAATTTCGGCAACAAATCAAAACCAAATTCAGGCAACATAGTGAAATAACCAAAGTCAGGCTACATAGTGAAATAACCAACATCAGGCTACATAGTGAAATAGCCAACATCAGGCTACATAGTGAAATAACCAACGTCAGCCTACATAGTGAAATAACCAAATGCAAGCTAATGGTGAAATAACCAAATTTAGGCAACATAATGAAATATAAACAAATTCAGACTGCAGCAGATTCATGTATTTTTTCAAGCAATGTTTTTGTTCCCTCTGCTATGATTTTTTAGAACGTTTGTTGTACGTTTGATTTTCTTTTGTTGCAAAATGTACATTAATTTGATAGGAAAGTATACCTCACCAGTGTCTAAAAAGAAGTGTGAACGGTAAGAAAGATGTGCTTTAATTGTATTTATAAAACTCAGCAGGCAGATGAGTGATGCTGACCTATTTATTGTGCTCAACAGACCAGGCCTCAGCCAGTCCACTTTGGGATGAGCCATCCTGCTGCACCTCCAATCCTTCCCAAGGATGTGACAAAACAAGACTTGGAACATCTGCTCCAACAGAAACTACCTCTGAGGAAAATAGCGCTTGCGCTGGAGATATCACGCCCAACACTATATAAACTGCTCCGTAAACATGGGCTAGACTCGGCCTTCAAGAACATCACCAATGAGAAGATTGTGGCCAAGATGCAAGCAATCATTATGGAGTATCCTGAAGCAGCTACAGATCCCCACATGATGATGCAAAGGCTGAGGCAGCAGAATTTTTTTATAAGTGCCAGCCGGGTCCTGTATTGCATGCAAAAGTACCTGAGTGACCAAGGCTAATCGTGAGAGGGACTGGCATACAGGGAGATTTCTTTTGCTCTCACACTAGTCACAGAGAGGATTAACAATGATATTTCCAATGAGAATATTGACATTTAGGGGGTTTAGGAATACAAAATGTGTATGTCACAGGTGAACATTGTGTGAGAGAACCAGCAGTTGAAAGTGTGATTTAGTTTAGTGTGAAGGTTACTTTGGATCTTATGAATGTTGAGGCCAAAAGATCTATTATGATCCATCAGCATGAAACCAGTGCTGACTTGCTGATGCAGAACAGTTGTACATTTTTTTTTTTTTTTTTTTTTTTTTAGCAGAAATACACTTCTTACACACCAAACTTTTATCATAGATGTACAAAGTTTAGCTTGAAAGTGTTATTAACTTGTTTAAAATCAAGCTTTTCTTTGATTGACACTGTCAAAATTGGGTAATTCTTTGTTTGGGCTTTCCCATGTTGTGTGAGTCACATGAAAATAGCCTTACTATGGAAACAACTGAATTGAATTGCATTTGATGTGGAAAATGTGACGTCAGAAATATATGAAATTTCAAATCCACCGTGGGTGGTGGTGGTGGTACATTATCTCAAACTGCCAGAGTTTTTACATTTTTATTATTCTATGATTTTCAGATATTGATCAAAATGGCCAAAAAAGATTGCAGATTACATAATGACCAAAAAGATTGCAAACTACAAAAATGTGTTTATCTGAGAACACCCCAAAATTGAGGTAGCTCTGATTTTGTGCTAATAGGTTAGGGATTGTAAAACATCACTTCCTGAAAAATGTACTTTGACCTAACTGATCCAGATGAATCACAGTTTGTGAAATACTAGTTTATGAAAACTGTACTTTAACCTTACTGATCAGTTTTTCAGTTTTTCACCCCTCCTGAGAGGTCTGTATCCTTCTTTACAAGTAACTCATCAGCTGGTTGCTTAGCTGGGTAGTCTGGTTGAATTTGAAAGCAGGATTATAAAACACAAGAGCATGAAAATGTTACTTTATAATCTGGATGGCTCATTAATCTCTTTTTTCCCTTGTAGATTTATCTCCTTCTTTTAGGATAACTCTTTGCTTGTTGTGGATTAAGAAAATAGACGAAAAACTATTTCTTCTGGTATGCTTGTCTGTGAGTGATGTTTACTTATTTGTTTTGTTTCCTGATGTCATGTAATTCATTGCCCTATATGGTTAGTGCTATGAAAATATGTTAACTGATTATAACATTATACTAAAAACGTAAGTGGATAATGAATCCAAAGAGAATGATTTAAACTATTAAGGCACATGTTTTGTGTGTGTGTGTGTGTGTGTTGTGTGTTGTGTGTGTGTGTGTGTGTGTGTGTGTGTGTGTGTGTGTGTATGTGTGTGTGTGTGTGTGTGTGTTTTGTGTAAGAACCAGTTTTATCTGCAAGTACATCTTGGCTTCTTCATTAATGGCTCTTTTCCAATTTTGTGTCACAGGTCTGAGCAGAAGAGAAGTGCTGAATGTATAGGATTTATGAATGCAATTTTTTTGTTGTTGGTCTGAGATACCTACGAGTTGTGTTGTATGAAAATGTTTCTCTTGCTGACAGACTATTTATTCCGTTGTCTGTTTGTTATGTCCTTTGTTTGTTTGTTATGTCCTTATCTGTCATTCTCTTTCTCCATAACTCTTTACATCTCCTTATGTACTGCAGGGCTTAAAACATTCCACGTCTGGGCGGAATTCCATGATTTCGGTTTGTCAAAAACAAACAAACAAACAAACAAACAAACAAACAAAACAACGAAAGGAGCAAGGCATCCATGATTGGCTTGCAAGCGTTCATAGCAACGGCGCGCAAGTAATGGCTCCTGAATTTTCTTGGAAGAAGTTTCCAGTCAGACTTCTTGGAAAAAACAAAATTGCAGAGCACGCAGACATTGCTCAAGCGGGTCAGACTTTTGACAACTCTTTAATTAAAAAAAAACTGGAAATGGGAGTGGACGCTTCAGAAAGTTGACGAAGAAGTCATTATGTGTTTACAGCAATTTTTATGCACTAAATATCTCTTGAAATTATGTCCAGAAAGCACGAAATGGCATAGATTTACACTTGGTTTTTAAAAAGTTTTCCCAGGGGAGCATGCCCCCGGACCCTCCTAGTTTCAGTGGTTTTTTCCTCCTCCAGTTTTAAGCCCTGGTACTGTCATCCTGCCCATCCCCCACCTCCCTGTGTGCGAGTGTTTTCACAAGTGGCTCAGTCAAATAAAGGCACATTTTTCTATAAAGAGGCAACAGCAATTCATTACTCATCATGTGCATTTTTTCTGTGATCAGTGTTTTTCAGAGGCATATATCTTTTCTCTGCAGATAAACCAGGGATTATAACTTCCTATGCAAATGTGATGTAACAGTAAATATAGGTGATGCTTACACATACAGGCTTAGTCCTACACTACAGACTGAGCCACATTTGTTGAAGACTAAATGTAACAGATATGAGACTCCCAGTGAAAGGATTAAAAATAAAAGTGTGGAAAGAATTCAAGAACAAATCCAAGCACACTTATATATATATACTGTGTAAATGATGAAAAGGCAGCTAAATGCAGCAATGTAAATGTGTATGTAGTTAATGATCTGAAGTAATAGGTTAGTCCCATAGAATAAAAATAAATAGCACATGGCTGTACTGCTTCTTTTATGTATCATCCAGAATTTGAATTTCACAAAGTTACTCAGACCAATCAGTATTCACCATAATGAACTTGTGTACTGACCTGCCAAGACTGACACAAATAAAATCCAAACACAGATTCTGATTTGTGGATGCCTGATATTTGTAATGGTGGATGTACATTGCTAACTTGCAAAGATTTGTCAGTTGATTTGGAGATTTGTTATTGTGGTTGAGTTAGAAATCATAGTGTTCAGCTCAAAATACTATTACTTTAATTGTGTATGGCTTCTTCAGAGTTATTTTGAGCTAAATAAAAACATTAGGTAATTAAAAATATGGAAAGCAGTTTTGCATTCATCATATATTACTTCTCTTGTCTGATAAAGGGTTTTCTGCTGTCTGACATTGTACTGAGAAAAAGGAGATTGTTGATGTGGCTTGATTTTTGCTTTCTGATTTTGTTTTCTTACTTTATGAAGTAATATATGATATCAGAAATTATGGGTATCCTCACAAAATTATGGTTTCCTTAAGGAAGTACACCTGCCAAATAGAACATCCAAGATAAGTTGTAGAGAGTGACAGGCTTGCCACACACACACAAAATGAACTGGACTAAGCTAGAAACACAAGAACACTGGACCAGAGAAGACGTTCCAGACTTGACAACCACAGCACTATGAGCATGCCTCCTTACGATACGCCACCACCTGCCATCTGTAGCTGCTGTCTAACCAGCTTGTTTGGTTTCTTCAGCAGAGACGACCCAGTCTGGACCCTGACAGACCTCTCATGCCCCCACCTGGACCGCTCATGGGACCACCCAGATCTCTGCCTGCCCCAGCCAAACATCACCATGATCCATCTGCCCAAGAAGACATAAAGCCACACAATTTTCTGCACCACATTTCTACCAGCCTTGGAAACAGCCAGGTCAGAAGCACAGCCGGAAGCATAGCAGTGACTCAAAATTTTCTGAATGTGAATGTCGCTGACCCTCAGCCAGAACGGATGACCGACACCCCCTCCAGTCAGGACCCCATCAAACGTCTGACAGCCATGGTGGATAGACAGATAACGGGCCTTAATCCTGCAGTCAGACTCACCGACTGGTGACTTGCTATCGTGCAAGTGTAAACTAGATGCAGCTAATGTAGGACCTTCCATACACAACTCTATGTTTTGTTTTCATTACAGTACTTACCTTCCAGACCTTTCCTTAGATTTATGTGCAACAATTTTCTTGCTATCTTTGGATCTCTGATGTTAGTTTCTGTTTTGTTTTCTCAGACATTGGTTGGCACTGTAGAACAAACCAGTCAGGAAAGTTATGACACCTTAATGTTAATGATGTTTTCAAACAGCTTCTGATGGTAAATGTATGTTAATACCTTTTAAAAGTCTTGATCTTAAGATGGAAAATGTAAAGATGACTCACAAAAACGAGAAACAACATGTTCTCCTGAAGAAAAGGGACCACATAATAATTGGTTCTGGACAACATACAAATCACTATTTAGATTCTGTTACATAGAGAATTGCTTATAATTTTCACCACTCTTTTACCTGTAATGTGATTGGTTTGTCAACTTGTGGTTTGGCCTTTTAATGCTTTCACTCCCACATTCTACCAGCTTCTTGCAGGAAGAGTGGAGTGAGGGATTGTAGAAGAATGAGGATTGAGAGGGTTGAAAGATGTTTCTGCCAACACTTTGCACCAATCTTTGATCGCTGGCATTAATTTTGGTATTTTCCCAAGTTAAAGTGGACAGTTCAATATGTAAATTTAGCTGCAGAAACTGTGATTCTGGTTTCCTTGTTTATGAAGTTCACTGTAATGCTATATGGTCCTAATAATAGACATACTTTCCATATGTGTCTTCTGTCAGAACTTTCTGTGTAATTTTTCATGCCGGCTTATTATGTAATTATTATTCAGTTTATACATTGGCACATTATAGTTTTGTTGTGTTACCTTGCACAACTGTACTCCATCCCTGTCACTCCTGCTATTACGTTTTATTATAACTGAAAAGTGTGATGGAATGAAACAAACATACCAATGTCTTGAAAGCATAGGACATTCTGATTTCGCAGATCATTATAAAAAATCTTAAATAACATTCTCTGGTTTCTTCTGGCATATTTTGCAGTGCATGTGCGAATATCTCAGATTTCTGTAACAAGTTTTGATTATTTGGAAATAGCCTACAGATTAATTAATGCCAGACTTAAAAACAGAAGTAAACATAATCTGACATAAAACGTTCAATCATGCAAACAGCCAGGCAGACTGTGGAAGAGGACTCCATAAATCAAATACATATGTAAAAATTAAAAAAAGTATATGTATATACAGTTTGTGTAAATTTTTTAGCAGTGAATGTTAAATGACTACCTGACAGCTCTTGAGACAGTTGTAGCTGTCAGCATTAATTATTCTTTGTCTTCCTCAGTAATAACAAGATGTGCTGTTGAAGCGTGTGTTGTGCTGGGTATTGAACTGGTCCACTGTGCTGCTTTTTGTTCACATGCATTACTCATTTCAGATATTATTATTGAAAAAAATAAATGTTTATCATACTTGGGAGTAGATCATTGAGAAACTTGGAAAATTCATAGCATAATGACTACCTAGCTGAACCTGTCTCTCAGTGACAAAAAAGCTACTTACTGCGTAGCTTTCATCGGCGATCCGGCCGACTTCTTCAGCGTGGTTAAGTCATTGAGAAAACTTGGGAAGCTCATTGCAGTTATTTCTGTTGCCAATTATTTAGGATAATCTATCTTGAAATGAACAGGTGTTTTATTGTAAATTCTCTGTACATTTAGAATCATTGCAAGTTGTGATGAGTCTGGTGTTTTATACACGAGGGATTCATCACACTTGGACAATATCATATATACTTCACCCACACCTGTCAGCAGTTATCTGACAGACTCTTTGGTCCTACATAATACCCTGTACTCTGGCAAGGTTTTGAAATGGGGAGAGGAAAGAAACCTGTAAACACAGAAACCACCAGAATGATTGGAGTATTAACCCTTTGACTCATGCCTCCTATCCACCAATTGCAAAAACTTAACCAAACTTAACCCTTTAACTGCCTTACCTGCCGGAAAGCTGATGCATTGGGTGAGGAACTCAAAGGGTTAAGTTTTTGCTTTGCTATCATTGCTGATAATGCCTGATGCTGGTGGACAGGGTGCAGGAGTGTGGGAATCAAAGGGTTAAGATGGACAGCAGACAAGCCAATTTTGATGTTACAGGGTGGGATTGAAGTCAAGACTTAGAGCAAACTGGAAACAGAAACTTAAAGCTAAGTGTGAATTTTGATTAAGAAATCGATCAACTTTCATAAACCAGGAAAAAACACAAAAAAAGAATAAGAACGTGTATTTAATACTTGTCTTGTTGTGTTAAATACGCGTTCTTATTCTTTTTTCGTGTTTTTTTTTTTTTTTTTTGGTTCCTGTTTGCTTGAACGCGTGCAGTCACACTTGTTTTGTATTTCAATGAACTTTCATGTTAGAAGTGAAATTACAGAAGAAATCTATTTTGCCTTGGCAACCTTTGTGAGCATTTCACATGTATCAGTATAAGATACCTGTTTTCGAATTGTGTGAAATAGTGAGAACTTGATTCATATGATCTGTTGAGACTATGCTTCTGTGCTTTGGAGGGACCAGAGAATGCTTCTGTAGTGAGTATCGTTTTAGGTGTTAAGTCATTGTGTTAGGTGTGGTAAGTCAGAGTAGAGGTGACTGCATCCGTTAAAGTTTACTTAAATAGTTCACAGCATACACATTTCAGTATAGTCTACAGTACTTGTGCTTAATTCAAACATTTTCTTAATAACTTTTGTGATTCTGAAATTGTGTTTCGTACTTAATGTTCCCCCCCCCCCCCCCCCCCACTCTTTGTGGTGCTTTATCTACAGATTTAGGGTGATGTGTTATGTCATTCAGACTGATGCTCGTCACAAGTGTAAAATGTTCTAGAATGTAATAGGGCTGATGTGCAAAAAAATGATATCTACCTTCCATCATGATGTGACATAACCTCAGATATCTCAGACTGTTCCTGTGTTCAAGCTTGAAGAGAACATTAAAGTAAGATTAACTAGTTATTCAAGATTTTTGCCAGTCTGCAAAATCTCAGCATTGAAAAATAGTTTACATTTTGCTTGTATGGTCATGGTGCGTGAGTACTTTTATATAATTTTCAGATTAATTCAGATCAGCCTGTGTATCTGTGTACCAGTGTGTGTATGTTTGAGTGTATGACTGCATTAAAATATTTTGTCAAAAGACCTCATCTGTTTTTCGATAGATTTTTTTCTTTTTACCAAAAATTCATCATGCCATGTATTAATTACAGTATAGAGTCAGAAACACAAGTTTAAGTAGACGTGGTCCTTGTTGCACCGACCAACATATCATCAGCAAAGAATTTTTGGATAGCTTTTATCTTTGCACATAAGTCGCCAGCAAAGATGTGATATTGAAACAAACTGGAAATGAACCAGACCCGTATTTCAGGTCAGTATGTGGATTGACATAAATGATGATCTGTGAGTTATTGACTGTTTTTGAATGTATCTTTGTTCCGTTAGTCACACATTGTGGTTTACAGGCTAGTTGCTTTGTAAAAATGTTTTTGAAAATGTTGAAAATGGAGTAGCGAATTTGAATACATTTTTTAAGTCATATTTGTGTAGTGTTCAGTTGAGCCTGGAAAAGGATATGGTTATATTATTTTTTGTTATTCAGTTGAGCCTGCAAAAGGATATGGTTATGCTATTTTTTGTTATTCAGTTGAGCCTGCAAAAGGACATGGTTATGTTATTTTTGTTGTTATTTTGGTTATTTACATCGACACTGAATGTATAGATCTTCCGTCTCAAGATCGAACAAAAATAATGAATTTCAAATGTGAGAAGACCAGATATCATGTGAAAACTATTTAAATTAAAATATAAAAGATGAGTAGCTTATTTAATTTCCCTTTTGAAAACTAGCAGGTGGGGAAGGAAATATTTTATTTTGACCAAGAAATGTCTGTATCGTGGTGTGTGTGTGTTTTTGTGGTGTTGTGTGTGTGTGTGTGTGTGTGTGTGTGTGTGAGGACATAAATGTGCAGGTGCTCACATCTTTGAACAAAACTGTGTCAGCAAGTATTTTTTTTCCAGCTTTGTCTGTTTGTTGTAGTGAGTAGTTGCAAATCCTTACATGCATGCACATATGATGTGCACATGTATACAAACACTTGCAGGCATGCACACACATCACACACACACACACACACACACA
>CM060307.1:46626180-46638680 GCA_030674185.1 Monoplex corrugatus
CAGTTTTCTTTGAATGTTATCATTTAGTATTTCAAAGACACATGCCTTCAGTCTACATGCACACACATGTGTTTATATACATGCACATTGACATGAAAGCATGTGCTGCCTGTCTGTCCTGTTGACAAGTGTGGTAATCAAGTGGGTAAACATTGGACTTACAAATCATCAGGTCCAGGTTTCAGTCTGACTAGGCACCTCCAAGTGGGTAAACATTGGACTTACAAATCATCAGGTCCAGGTTTCAGTCTGACTAGGCACCTCTGCCTGGTGGGTATGGGATGCAGTTTTTCCTCATTTCTCAGATCAAAATGTGGCAAGACCACCCGTGCCTAAGCCACCTTTGTGTGTAGATGTATGCAGAGTATGCAGAGTATTAAGTATGCAGACACATACAAACAACCGCAAGTTTGAAGAAATGGCTTGTAGTTAAAAATTTCTACTGTTATGAAATAAAGAAACATAATCATTATCAGTGTCTCCATAGCTATGCATAAGATCACTTCTGTGGTAACAACTTTCTGTGTGTTTGAAAATGCATACGCATCCCCACACATACACATGTACACTATCTGATATTTGAATCCTCTATTTTCACACAGAAAGAAATCTGCTGCAAGGGAAATAATCATGATATGTGTCAATGACAAAGAGTTATTTCCCATACAGTGTTCAACTAAAGAAGTAGTCATGAAATATGACAATGACAAGCAGTTCTTCCCTATGTAATGTATTTTCCCAGTGAAGTAATCTAGATATGTAACAGTGACAGAGTTCTTTCCCACACAGTGTTCTGTCTTTCTCAATCTTCAAAGAAGTAAGATATTTTCAGACACTGTGATTTCCAAAATGGGCCATGTTGCAGAGAAATGGATACATTCATAGTTGGGCATGTGACCGAGTTGTCAGAAGCCTGATCCAAATTTGGCAAATATTCAGATATAAACTTTATTTCAGTTTTAGTTTTCTCTAGGCAGAATCACTGTGTTCCACATTAATTCAACATTATCATTTTTGAACGCCACAGATACCAAAAAACCCCTGATAACATATCTTATTTACTAATTTAGGTACAGGCATCACAGGCAATCTGTTTAAAAAGTAAGACTGAATTACCAACACAACAACTACTACTGTCATAACCATCCATCAGAATTTGTGGGATGGGGTGGGGGGTTAAGAAAGGAAAAAAGAATGACTTATTAATTGTGTGTTTATTTGTCTGTCAGATGTACAAACTAGTGCCACTTGTTAATTGTTGTGTGTTTATTTGTCTGTCAGATGTACAAACTAGTGCCACTTGTTAATTGTTGTGTGTTTATTTGTCTGTCAGATGTACGAACTAGTGCCAGGTTCAGGAGTGTTCATTCATGAAGAGAACTACCGCAATGTCATGAGCAAACAGCGAGATGGTCAGCCAGATGGTAAAGCCATGGCCAGATATCTCATGTCCTGCTTCTGGAAACAGGTTTGTTGGACTTTTCTATGGTGTGTCTGTTTTCCCTCCCCTCTATAGTAATGCCCCCCCCCCCCCCCCCTCCTCTTCGGTAATTTGTGATTGGTTTATTTCTTTATGTATTTGTTTCTTTTGTTTTCTGTGGGTATGTAAGAATTATCTACCTCATTATCTTGGTAAGGTCGTTTTTTAGGCTTAGCTGTGCTCATTGTACATCACTGGTCTGGACAATCTTTGGGCTTATAATATTGTTGCTCATATCATTAGGATAGTGCAATTAAAGAGAACTGACAGTGTTTGATTTAAAACGAAAACAAAATGCACTTCCTCCTTGTTTGACCCTTCAACTCCTGCAGCCTACTGGCATCCTGCATTGCTAACATAGCAAAAACCTAACTCTTTGACTCCCTCAACCTATCCACCACTGCAGGAAGCTGGTGGATAGGCTGAGGGAGTCAAAGGATTAAGTTTTTGCAGTAGATGGATAGGGTGCAGGAGTCAAAGGGTTAAGTTCCTTTCTCCTGAAATTGTGATCTGTCCATTTTCTGTTGAACATTCGATTTTATTTTGAGCATTTAGGTAGTGGTGTGGGCAAAAACAAAGTGCACACATGCAGAAAAAAGCAAAAAAGTAGGACTGCTCAGAAAAATAACTAAATAAAAGAATTGGAATTCAGACTTTGTTCAGGATAATTTATTAATCCTTTGACTCCCACACCTGTCCACCAGCATCCTGCATTGTTAACCATGCTACTTTGCTAGCAAAGCAAAAACATAACCCTTTGATTCCATCACTCTATCTACCAGCTTCCTGCAGAAAGTTGGTGGATAGGGTGAGGGAGTCAAAGGGTAAAGTTTTTGTTGTTGGTGGATAGGGTGTGGAAGTCAAAAGGGTTAAATAGCAGTTGGACAGTCCCATATATATGCTTCATCTGTATCTGCCAGATATGTGAAGCCTGTGCAGAAATCGTGGATGAGCAAAATGTTGAAGTGGAAAGGGAGTGAAACTAGCATGATAGATTCTGTTTAAAACAGTAGAGAAACATGAACAGAATGTTCCATGACAGAATTGAACTTGAGAACTGAGATGTTGGGTCATGGTTCTTATCAGTTATCAGTCAGTTGCTTATTTACATGATTGTTTCATAAACTGTTAAAACATGTGATGGTGTTCATCATGCTGCCAAATCTTATAGCGTGACATATATTGAAGTGATTAATTGATGTTTTATAGTAATATGTATGTCTTTGATTGTTTGCGTAGATATACATGATGTTCATATACATGTATAAGTATGTATATATTCATAAAGTATGCTTGTCTGTATTGTGTGTTTGTGTTTTTATGTTAAAATTGTTTGTGTATGTAATTATGTATGTTTGTACAGTCAGAGCTGGTGGGTGCCAGTATAGCAGAACCACCACGACCACACCACCGTTCGTTAGACAAGGGAATCATCAACGCCATATTAGGTCAGTCTCTAACTTCCTTGCTCTGGATCATCCTCTCTTACTCTGTATGCACATTTAACTCTCCTTAGGGTGTGTTCACACTAACATCTACCAGCTGTTGCCAGCTGCTGGCTGGAAATAATATGCACATCAGTTTCCCTTCTCTTTTCATGAGAGCTGGTGGTAGTAATTGTCGCTGACCAATTGCGGTCTGGAAATCTTATTTATGGCGTGGACAGTTCTTAGTCACAGCAGGAAAGCTGGGAGAAAAAAAGAGCTCCAGGGAGACTCAAGGAGACAATATTGCGGAGAGGATGAAAACAGAGAGAGTGGGAGATATACTTGCAGCGACAAAAGAGATTCATATGGATGGCCATGATCACTAACAACATGCGGTATGGCACATGATGATGATAATGATGACAGTTCTTTGCTGGCTAGGTTATCCAAGGGATTGAACTTTTACAACTTATGTACTTTGCTGATGATAACAATACCTGAAAATTCATTACCTACCATCTTGGGAAATTTTTTAAATACCAATATAAGTCCTTGGCATGCTGCTCAAACACGTCCCAAGTTCTCAGGTGTCATCTGCAGTATTCCATGAACTTCTCTGAGTAACTGTATAGACTGTGGCATCAGAACTTTTTAATCAGTTTTATGTGCTGCAAATCTGACAAATACTTTTAATAGGGTGAACACTGTATTTGTTGTGACAATTCAGTTTCAGTTTTCTGTGCCTCAGCAAAGAAAATCTTATGTCTGCTGATTGCCATGTTCATTTGCCTTGCTGGTGGCAGCTGGCTGGGTTCTGTTTGAAAAGTATTGTGGTATCTAGCTGATGGCAAACAACTTTTTCTCTATGAAAGTATTGTGGTGTTTAGCTGATGGCAACCAACTTTTTCTACATGAAAAGTATTGTGGTGTTTAGCTGATGGCAACTGTATTATGGTATCTAGCTGATGGCAGCCATAGTGTGTATCTAGCTGATTGCAACCGTATATTGGTGTCTAGCTGATGGCAACTATTTTATTTGATGGTATTTCTAGCTGATGGCAACCATGTGTTGATAGTTAGCTGATGCAACCATATTGTGGTATCTAGCTGATGGCAATCATATTGTGGTATCTAGCTGATGGAGACCATATTGTGGTATTGGTGTCTAGCTGATGACAACCATATTGTGGTGTCTAGCTGATGGTAACCATATTGTGGTATCTAGCTGATGGCAACCATATTGTGGTGTCTAGCTGATGGTAACCATATTGTGGTATCTAGCTGATGGCAACCATATTGTGGTATCTAGCTGATGGCAACCATATTGTGGTATCTAGCTGATGGCATTCATATTGTGGTATCTAGCTAATGGCAACCATATTGTGGTAATGGTATGTAGCTGATGGCAACCATATTGTGGTATTGGTATGTAGCTGATGGCAACCATATTGTGGTGTCTAGCTGATTGCAATCATATTGTGGTATCTACATGTAGCTGATGGCAACCACATTGTGGTATCTAGCTGATGGCATCCACATTGATGGTATTTAGCTGATGGCAACCACATTGTGGTATCTAGCTGATGACAACCACATTGTGGTGTCTAACTGATGGCATCCACATTGTGGTATTTAGCTGATGACAACCACATTGTGGTATCTAGCTGATGGCATCCACATTGTGGTATTTAGCTGATGGCAACTACATTGTGGTGTCTAACTGATGGCAACCACATTGTGGTGTCTAGCTGATGGCAACCATATTGTGGTATCTAGCTGATGGCAATCATATTGTGGTATCTAGCTGATGGCAACCACATTGTGGTGTCTAGCTGATGATGACCACATTTATCTAGCTGATGACAACCACATTGTGGTGTCTAGCTGATGACAACCATATTGTGGTATCTAGCTGATGGCAACCATATTGTGGTATCTAGCTGATGGCAACCACATTGTGGTGTCTAGCTGATGACAACCATATTGTGGTGTCTAGCTGATGGCAACCATAGGGTGTTAGTGTGATTTGTGGTGTGTGCAATATTTTAGCTGATGGCAACCATATTGTGGTGTCTAGCTGATGGCAACCACATTGTGGTGTCTAGCTGATGACGACCATATTTGTATCTAGCTGATGACAACCACATTGTGGTTCTAGCTGATGACAACCATATTGTGGTATCTAGCTGATGGCAACCACATTGTGGTTCTAGCTGATGACAACCATCATTGTGGTATCTAGCTGATGACAACCACATTGTGGTATCTAGCTGATGACAACCATATTGTGGTATCTAGCTGATGCAACCACATTGTGGTGTCTAGCTGATGACAACCATATTGTGGTATCTAGCTGATGCAACCACATTGTGGTGTCTAGCTGATGAACCACATTTATCTAGCTGATGACAACCACATTGTGGTATCTAGCTGATGACAACCATATTGTGGTATCTAGCTGATGACAACCATATTGTGGTGTCTAGCTGATGGCAACCATATTGTGGTATCTAGCTGATGGCAACCGGCTGTGTTCTAATAGAAGTGTTACTGTGTTTGATAATTGGCTGGGTTCTGTATGAAGAATGTTCTTGTGTCTGGCTGATGACAACAGGTTGGGGTTAGCGTGAACACATCCTTAAAATATAACTGTGTGAATGTTTTAATTAAAGAAATATGTACATATAAGGGAATACATTTCAAAAATGGTTTTGTGAATGAGATTAATGCAGGTTTTCCTTTGACTTCCATACCTTATCCACCAACTGCAAAAACTTAAGTCTTTGACTCCCTCACCCTATCCACCAGCTTTCTGTAGGAAGCTGTGGTGGATAGGGTCTAGGAGTCAGAGGGTTAACCTTTTGCTTTGCTAACATGATTGACAATGCAGGATGCTGGTGGACAGGGTGTCAGAGTCAAAGGGTTAAATTTACTGAGAAATGAATTGTGTGGGGTTAATTCAACAGGGATTTATTCCACTCAGACAAGTCCATATGCTATTCACCCAAATCTGTTAACAGTTACCTGGCAGACTCCTTGAGCCTGCGTAAAAGCCTATCCACAAGCAAGGTCTTGAAAAGATTAAGTGAATGAATGCATAAACTTAGAAATAATAATTGAACACGTAGTAAGTAGTCAAAAAGATGGCAGATTTCATTGAATAAGAAAATGACAAACTGACATTATTCTTCAAAGACTTGTTTTAGTTTTATTCATTAAAATTCAGCTGGTATGAATTACAAATAAAATATGTAATATGTGAAGTGGTAAATGCTAAGTGAAATTTCAGTCAGTTTTCCTGATTAGTGATTTCAATCAAATCAGTTGATTTAGTAAACAAGTAGAGGGAAGTTAGAAAACAGTAAAATACAATCAGCTGAAATACGCTAGCCATTCAGTAAAAGAAGACACAAGACTAACTCAGGATTACATTTTGAAAGTGTGAAGGAGTCAAGTTTTAACCCTTTTGACTCCTGCACCCTATCAACTAACTGCAAAAACTTAACCTTTTGACTCCCTCACCATATCCACCAGCTTTCTACAGGAAGCTGGTGGATGCAGTAAAGGAGTCACAGGGTTAAGTTTTTGTTTTGCTTGCATGGTTGACAATGCAGGATGCTGGTGGACAGGGAGCAGGAGTCAAAGCATCAAATAAATATTGAAATCTTTAGGAATGAATCATTAACCTTCACCATACGTTGCCTATAAACTTGTGTTGTTTGTATTGTCACATACCCATGGTTTTTATATAGATATTTTTAAACTATCCCTATTTGTACATCCTGGAGGTACACACACCCATTCTTTTTATACAGGAATGGCCATGACTTACCTTATTCGTACATCATGGGTATTGACACACCTATACTTTCTATATAGGTGTCATCATGATTTTCCCTATCTGCAGATCACAGGTGTCCACACACCCATTTTTTTTATGTACATATACTCATTGTCTTTTGTATGTCATCTCTGACAGTACACTTAACTTTTTCTTTTTTAATTTCTATTCTGGGAATTGCGTTTATCTGGAGAAAGCGCTTGGCCTGTCACACATGATAATAAAGAAGAAATTTGGGTAATTGTTTCTTTTAGTTTGTTACTATTTTTCTTTCTTTCCATACATGCTTATTTCTCCATCTGTATGTGAGTGTGTGCATGTGTATGTGAGCATGTGTGTGCATGTATGTATGTGTGAGAGAAATCACACATGTGCATGCACACACATGCTTGAGTGATAAAAACACAAATAACTTGTGCAAAGATCAACGATCAATCAATCTCTAGAAATATATAGTTTGGTGTAAGTGAGTTGATTTGTACCTGTACAGAATCAAGAGTTCACATGACACACACAAACACATGCTTACTCTAAAACATTCATGCATGCTCACTCACACACACACACACGCACGCACGCACGCACTCACTCACGCACCAGCACGCACGCACACACGCACGCACACACGCACACACACAGATAGAGAGAGAGAGAGAGAGAGAGAGAGAGAGAGAGAGAGAGAGAGAGAGAGAGAGAGGAGTGAGTGAGTGAGTGAGTGAGTGAGTGAGTGAACACATGTAGAGTATTACAGTGAAGATAACAGCAAAACAAAAAACAAAACCAAAACAAAATGAAACAAACAAAATTTCAACCTTTACAACAAAATCAAAACAAAAACAGAACTAACTAAACAAGAAAACTGATTAAAATCAGAGAAAATTTTGAGCATAGATATTCTCAATAATTTTTTTTTCTGTCTCATGCCCCCACCAAGAGCTCTCTGCTTGTCTCTCTTTTGTCTGGCCTAACTCATCTCTATCTGCCTTCTCTCTGTTGCCCTCTCTTCCCCTCCATTATATTCTAAACTGGTGTCATCAGAGTTCAGTTAGCTGATTTTGGATGGTGTCTGCACTCTGCTAACAGATCTTCAAGGTGTGCTGTTTTCACAGCCATGCATGACAGCTGAAATGAGCTGACGAGGTTTTCCTGTCATCTCCCTAGTCACAGTTGCCTTAGTGACCTTGTTTGATGTTTGCTGCCTTTGTTTAGGCCTTCATGGTTGTGGTGCTAGCGCTCCCATTGTTGCTTCTTTTTCTGTTTTCTGTGTTGTATCTGAGGGTGATGCATCAGTAAAAGTCTCCACACATGTTTGGATGTTTTTTCTCAGAGGGATGGAAAAGCTGGTCAAGGTCAACCTCCTCTAATCTGTTGGATTATCAGCTGGCTTGCTGTCTTATGTATAAAGTGGTGTAATTTTTCACAAGGTTGTCTGCTGGAAATTTCTTGGTCCAGATTACTATAGCTGTGATGGTTGCAACGTCCAGAATATTGAAAAATAAGACCAGAGGCCGTCGTTTGCTCTTAAGTTTGCATGTGTATACATGAGCCATCATGCCTAGTGTGCCCACCACTCCTTTGTTAGCATTGTGAAAGTTGACAATTTCAGGCGCTTTTTTTTCTGTTTCAACCATGTTTCCACCGCAATACATCATGTTGATGGCTATATTTTTTATTTCTTTTGAACTGGTAGTTCACAAGTGTTTTCTGCTTAGATTTGATTTATCAAGATTTTGCGCTATATAAATAAAATATATTATTATTATTATTATTAAAGGCAAAATCTGAACCATGGATAGGAAGGCCATTCTTCTTTTTGAAAGAATCTGGGATGAATCTCTTTTTCAGTCTCACGGTGCGAGCAAATGTCAGGCTATTTCAAAACAGAGTCTCAGACAGTTGTTTATCTGTAAAAGCGTTGTCTGTAGTGATGTTTCTCAACATTTGAAGAATGGGGAAGAAAGCTTTGTTGCCATGCTTCACCCAGGTTCACCTGCCTTTCTCTGTTTCTGGTGCAACTGGAGAATGTGTCCCTCATGTGATGATTCCCATGGCAAGACAGAAATTACAAACAACATGCAGACTGTAGAGAATAACATTTTGACTCTATAAAAGTATGGGTGTGTACACACTCATGGATGGACAGAACATAATATTTGTGCCATGACTATAAAAGTATGGTGTGTGCACACTCATGATGTCAATGTGTGGCTGCTCTATAAACGTATGGGTGTGTGCATACCCAGGATGGACAGATAGATTTAGTCAGTTTTATTTATGTATTTATTTGTTTAATTTTCAAGATGATTAAGCCATATTTTTTACAAAAATCTTCACAGATCTTTCATTGATGAAGTCATGAAGTTTTAAGACAATATCACAAAAACTGACAAAGTTATATCTAAATGAATGTAAGTCAGGGTATGTACACCCAGATGTATGGTGAAGGTTAATAGAGATTCAGTCTGATATGTGTAACATGCCATATATTAAGAACAGTAATAAATTCAGGATAACTTGTATTCGTCAATTTTTTATGATTAAGTTTCACAATAGTATCATTAAATTCAGCTTAACTATTGAAATCAGATTCATTGAATTAAGTTATTGAAATCTGAAGAGTGGTTGGTAATGATTGCATGTTAAAGTACTTAATGACCAAACTCAGAATGCTATGGAATCAGGGGATGCATGCTTATTTCATAAGCAAGACAATGCAGGCAGAAAACTTCCATGCGACACTTTGTTTTTTGAATTTTACAAACTTTGAACACAGAGATAATCAAATTATAAATAAAATAAACAGAACAACAAAGCAATTGTTAATTTCAGAAGTTGACTTGTTGATGTGAATCGTGCTCAAGCAAAACTTTGTGTAAGCTGCTCCATTCTGTGAATGGGCACCTGACTTTTTTCAAATCAAAAATCAAAGCTAGGGAAGGTAATGTAGCAAAGGATAGAAAATTGGCACTGCTCTTTTTATAATGCTGGCCCTGAGGAGAATGAAAGTCTGTATAATGAACACCCCCCCCCCCCCCCATGACTGTAAAGTTTAGGGACAACAGTTATGTACCTTTACCATATAATTGTGTCATAATGCATATGACTATAACTAATGTGTTGATTTGGTATTTGTATTTTGTGATGTATCAGTAAGCTTGGTTAATGTTAGGAATTTCTATGGTAATTGTCGATAATGAATACAGCACTTTGATATTTTGAGATTTCTCTAAGTCAGATACATATTGCAGTTCTTACTGATGAAGGAAGATGTGTGAAGCACCAAATACAATTCAATTGTTCTCCATGTCTTGCATGCAGTTGAGAGGTCTTTTCAAAAACAAACCAACCAACAAAGAAAGTAGTACAGTTCTCAGTATTTTTCTGGATACTGTTAATTTTTTGTCAGATTTATTCAAACAGATATCTATAAACTTTATTTTACTCAAATCACCAAGTTTATTATTTTTTCATTAATGAGGATTTGTTTCGTTTCATTTCCTGGAATGTTTTTGTTAGTCTGGCTCAGACTTTATGTTTTGCTTACAAGTCATTTAATGTGATATCAAAAGTTCAAAATTGTGAATAAGTATAATACTTGCAGTGTTTCTGATTAGCCTTTTCTGTTTGTCTATGCATTCCACACTTAATTTGTTTCACCTGATGAGCTATAAACTGTACTGTGAGTGTGTGTTTTGTCATAACTGTCTGATTTTTTACTTGCTGTGGTAAAGTGAAATAAAAAGCTTCACGTTTATCAAATGTTTATCACTGAATTTCCTGTAAAGCATTTCCTGAAAGCCATTTTTTTTAAAATTAGTGTTGCATCTAAGATTTTTTCTGTAAAGACTGTTTACATTTTCTTTCTAATTTGAGTATTTTGGTGCTTGAAACTTCGCAAGTCAAATGTAATGCATTGAAGTTTTCATCTTTCTTGGAAGCCATTCAGCAGATTAAGATTTCAGAGTTGTGTAAAAGAAAAGAGCACTGCCTTCCCTACAGCAGTATTGACAAAGCATTAGCTACAATGAGATATGTGTTTTACCATGATATCACAGGTCATATTCATTTGATTTTTGTAGCAAGCATTCACAGATTTTCAATCTCTTTATGTCTGTCATACAGTATATATTTCCTTCCTCTGCACACACACACTCCTACATGCACATGTGTGCTCACACACTCACATACACATATTCATGGTAGATGAATTTAATATAAATGAAAATTGTAAAGATTGTTATAAGAAGCTATTCATGTCAGTTTGATACCTGTTTTTTTCATAGTTTATAGCATACACCCAAACACACATGCACGTAACCATGTATACATGTGAAACATGTGCACACACACACACACATGCACACACGTGCATGCACGCACACATTTAAACACATATGCATGCATGTCGTTCACGCGCGCGCACACACACACACACAGACACAAATATACAGACAGGCAGAAATACACACACACGCATGCACACAGACATGTACTCACACACACACACACACACATACACGCATGCCACACCATGACACTACACTATTCCACGCTGCCTACACTGCACTAAAAATAATTAATCTTCCTTTGAAGCTTCAACTGTTTCAGATTATTCTTCAAATAAGCGAGCATTTTGGGTAAAAATAAGAGCAAAAAATTGTCCTTTATTCCATTACTGTGACAACAGATACACAGGGAGTTCATGAGTTATTTTGTTTTGTGGCTGGCTGTTGAGATTTCACAGTTTTCTTTTCCAATATGAAGAAAAAAAATAAGGTCAGGTGAAATGAATCTCTTGAGTTTTTGATGACAACGTATATCCGTTTTTCATCTACACTGATGAAATAATTTCCTTTGATAGTGTTTCGATTTTCTTTGATGCATGTATGCACATTGTTTTGCCACACTGTGCAGGCATTATGTTGCTACACAGTTTGCCACACTGTGCAGGCATTATGTTGCTACACAGTCTGCATACTCTGTCTTTGGTGGATGTGCTTGCTGGGAGTTTTCATGTTTCCATAAGCCACGGCACATTGACATGATTTACAGGATCTTTGGTGTGCATATTTGATGTTCAGGGTTTTAGACATTGGCAGGTCTGCGCTCATATGGATTGGTAGATTGGAAACTTCTCCATCCTTTACCAACTAAATGAGATATCCAGGCAGGATCGAACCCCACATCTTCCAGTTGGAAATCTGATATTTGGCTTGTGTGACTGCTGTGCCCTGTGAATGATTGGTTGTATTAAAAAGGTTTGACATTGGGTGAAATAGGGGGAGGGGTGGGGGGGGGGGGAGGGGAAACAGGGAGAATTTTTCTACCAGATACCATGATTACTCAATGATTGAACCTCTTATTCATTGATTTTACATTAATGTCATTACACAACTTAATTGTGTGTCTCTGCAAATGACTTTCTGTGGATATCAGATAGGATAGCTGGTGTGCATATATTTATACTGATAAGAAAACATGTGCTTAATCCTTGTGTGTGACTGTTTATGTACTAGTACATGAATGTCCTACTTGTGTAAAATATATTCTGCAAAGTAGAAAGAAAGAATGATAAAAGGAAAGAATGATGATGAAAAGTGAAAGAGAAAGGCAAGCAATAAACTTGGATTAGCCCTTTGACTCCTGCATCTTTTCTACCAGCATCCTGCATTGTCAACCATGGGAACAAAGCCAAAACTTAAATCTTTGACTCCCTCACCCTATCCACCTGCAGGAAGTTGATGGATAGGGT
>CM060307.1:46643680-46656180 GCA_030674185.1 Monoplex corrugatus
TCTTTCTCTTATTCCAGGTTTATTCCATTATTTTTCCAGCATTAGGAGTACAAAAGGAGCAGTGAGTGCCCGATGACTGTGAGGCTACTTACCAAAGAAGTTCTTGCTTTGATGTTGGGACAGTTTTCTGATTGTTAGGTTATGGTTCACAACTTCGGAATGAAAACTGTACACATTTTTTAAAAGTTATATTTCAGTTCAGTGAAACAGACAGAAAATGAACTTTTATCCATGGAAAGTATTGACAATTAGAAGGTAATGAAAGATTTGAATATTTTCCCCTGCTGTTTGACTTTACAAAGGAAAAAAAATATTGTGGGATTCAGACCTGACCAGCTCCTGTACAAGACTGCACATTGCTATGGTGGGCTCATCCACTCTATAGATGGATCATGTAGGGTGTTGCTCAAATTTCCTAACTGACAATTCAGGTGTCTGAGACTCTTGGTTGAAGTTGACGGTGGGCTGTACTATGAAAGGCTTTCACACAGTCCGAGTCTGAAATAGAACTCCATGGCATCATCACTATCAGTATCATCCCAGTGTTCATCAACATAACATTGTGAAGTGTTGCCCCAAATTCTGTGGCTCTTCATGCCCCGTCCTTGTGATGATCTCAATCTTGATGGGTTTGGAGGTGTGGTGGAGAACTGAAACAAACAGCAAGGGAGTAGTGACCCTAGAAGGGTGCAAAAGATGAAGCAGAAAAAGAAATAACAACTACATTCTGTTCTAGTTGACAAAGTTTTGTTCTCTTATAAAACTTTCTATGTGAAGTTCTTATGAGTTTTAAAACACAATATACAGCCTTGGCCCCTTTTCTGTATGTTTTCAGACTATTGTCAGACGTATTCACTTGAAGCTCGGCCAGCTTTAAGACGTGTTCTGTGGTCCAAAATAACCAAGGCAACCACGTGCTTCAGGAGGTCACGTGGTATTCCACCTCTCCCCAACTTAGGAAGACCAACAAAATACTAGGTAATGTAAGCTTGATAGAAAAATATGAAATATAAATAAAAGCCATCTTTCCAAGAAAATGGAGATTCAATCATTTTTTTCAACAAACAACTAAAACAAGAACAAAGAAAGGAATGAGAGATGTACTTCATCATAGCAAAGTCTAAAATTTGTACTTGGTCAAGCACTGGACTGATTCAAAATCTGGTTGTACTGTAGTCATTTTGTCAAAGATATTTGCATGTCAAAAAAAATCAAACAAATGAACGAATGAATTTCCCAAACACGGTTTTGTTCTGTCGACAGCTGTTGTAGGATGTGCACTGTATTATTCACAAGGGCAGGGATACAGACAGAAGGACCAGTTGACATGTGTGACCCATTCTCAAAATCTCTGGCAAGCTGCAGTGTGTTCAGTTTTAATTCATGTACCAGAAAAAAGTAAACTTTTTAGTGATATAAGTCAAAGTAACAGAAAAAAGTGTTTTAAAATCTCCAGATGGAGAATCTGCCATTTTCAGAAAATAAACTTCAAGGATTTCATCACGTAACTAATTAAAGTCCTAAGCAACAGCTCAGAATCTCAACATTTCATGTATTCATTCAGCTGTGGTGCCATTTATTGGTTTTATTTTAGCTGTCAGATATATATGATTATAGTCATAAAAGACAGTGAAGCGAGCTATAAGACAGTCTTGTTTAACATTAATTAATTAAGATAAACGCTGAAAATGATAGAATGGACAGATATGCATCCAGAACTGCAAACTTCCCAGTTTTCATTATTTGACCTCTGATCACTTTTGTGGTCCTCTGATGCAGTCGGCTGTGTGAGTTGTTGGAACAGATCACATATACAGACATAGACAGACATATTTTCTCTCACTTTCATTTATACTTTCTCTTACTTACTCTGTAGTTGAGTTTATTGCTGTAACATAATATAACCTGTGCACACTAAATCACTGCATTCTCTCGTTGCCTCCCCTCTGTATTTATTACAAAATAGATTGGATTTTAATCAAAGAAAGAGAGAGAGAGGTCTGCTTTCAGATATGAAAAATTACACCCTTTATATTGCATCCCCTTCCCTCATCAGAAAACCAATTGACAGATCAACCAATTGACTAACCAACCAGTTGATCATTAAGTGATCAATTGGTCAAAGAAAACAGTTTTACTGTGTTCCTCTTTTGATAACTCAGTGTTGCTGTTTTGTCACTACCATTTTTTATGTGGAATATGATCCTGGTTTTCATAACATCTTTCACTGTGGAATTTGCCTCTGCTCTTTTATATTTGTTGAGGTAGTTATTAACATTTGCCTGGGGGTTGAGATCATTGAAGGCACCATGAAGCAAGGTATCAGCAGTAAGACAAATAAAGTGTGGCCAGCAGGAGTGCTAGTAATCTAGTCACCTGTCCAGTCCATTTTGTTCATTTATTTGTTTCTGATTCAAGCGAACTGTAGGAGCTAAGTATTGTGGACTGCTTCCAGCACATTAGTGATTTTCATCATTTTGACTTGTATTGGTGTCAGCATAATTTGAGCATTGTTGATAATAGACTATATTTTGATCATGAACATGGAATAGAACTTTGTGGAAAACAGTCGCTATTTATTTGCAGTAACTGCCATCATCATAACCATTCATCTTATGCTGAACATTGTTTTCACTTCTGTCATTCTAGCCAGTTGGGACTATGCAGAATATTTGTGATTCAACAAGTAAGAAAATATAAAAATTGCAGTAGGGACTACATGGACTATCTGTGATTCAAAAATTCAAAAGTTTTAAAAAAACCTATCTGGAGTAATTTGACACTGATGATAGGCCTAATGAATTCAGTGGTGGTACATGTTTGTGTTTAGCACTGATGCTTTTCTGCAAGATGTGCCAATAATGTTAAATGTCTATTTAGTACAACTGTACACAGGCATGATCTGCCAGTTATGTGACAGCTATCAAGCTTGTCATTCATTTGAACTTAAGCTTGTCATTCATTTGAAGTTAAGTTGTTCATCAGCCCCAGAATCAAATCTACCATCATATAGTACAAATACCAACAATGAACTTCTCCACCCTAATGACTAGTGTCCAGGAGCTGACAATAGTCATGGTGTGTGTGTTCCAGATTTTAGCACTGAGTACTCTCAGACCAAGCGGTCCCATGTTAGAGCGTGCATGTCCTCCACAATCACCAAGGCTGTCTCCAGATTCAGGAAGCAGTATGGACTGCCTGTCGGCAAGCCCGGTAGACCCATGCTAGACTTTTATTCAGTGAGGTACGTCTTCCTCTTAAGTTCTCACAGTCTGATCATCATAATACTTACAGTTAGGTCAGATTCGTGATAGACTTTTGGTGAATGAGTAATGTCTTGAGTTTTCTGCCTGATGATTCTGTGGTTATGTAGTTGCAGTGGAATCATGCCCAAGGTTTTACAAGTGATTTCTTCAGAGATATGTCTCGCATTTTCTCTCATGTCTATCTGGGTTCTGTGGTTATGTAGTGTCAGTGGATCATATTACGCGTGTATAATAATAAGTACCACTTCAGATTGCTCTGTCTTTATTCCTGCGATGATCAAAGTCTTAAATTTAAATATTACGTCATTCATATTCTTCCTAGAGGATTGTTACTTATGTTGATTGGAACTACACGATCACATCATTTCTTGCAGCAGCTGTGCTGGTTTCCCATCTTGTACTGTTGAGTGTCATGGCTTCTGTTCTAGTTGTAGGGTATGTGACATATGCCAGGCTGTTGCAGCAGTCGTTTAACTTACTGCACAACGAGCAACAAAACAAACTGAACTGTTTATCAAATATGCAACTTAATTTTAGAATATAAAAGTCTAGAAAGAAAGTATGAATGTTGAGTGAGAGAATATGCATTTTTTACAAAATAGGCCTATATGGTATTTTTTTCCCCTCATAAATCATCATCTATAATTTCACATTACGTTTAAAGTTTTGATGAGATCTCATTTGAATATACAGTCGATGATCATTGTTCTCACAGACACCAGAGCACACATGTACGTGTGCATGTACTCAGACACACATACTTACGTATGCATAGGCGTTGACACATGTGCACATACACGTTTGCCTATGCACATATGCATACATGTGTGCATTCACTGACACACTCATATGCACATGTGCATGCATACAGACGTGCACACACACACACATACACATGCATGCACGCACGCACACGCACACACACTGACCATACACTGTGTGTGTGTGTGTGTTTCAGATTATTGCCAGCAACGCTCACACAACACACGAGGAGACCTCAGACAAACGTGCTGGTCACGCATCACTAAGGCAACATATGAATACAGACAGAAACAGCTTCTTTGGGCCAACAAGACAATGTGATCTTGTGCATTTACACTGCCTAAAAATTCACATCTCTTGTTTGGTAGGTTAGGTATGGATATAATATTGAAGGATGTGTTTCACCAACATTCACTGTCTGACTTTAATCCTTTAACGCCCTCATCCCATCGCCAGCATCCCGCATTGTCAGCCATAACAGCAAAACAAAAACTTAACCGTTTTAATCCCTAACCCTATCCACTGGTGATAGGGTGAGGAAGTGAAAAGGTTAAAATTTGGCAGCTGGCAGATAGGGTGCGGGAGTTAAAGGGTTAATGAACATCCTTTTGCCTGTTTCAGTGAGCAAAACAGTATCTATTGGCATTTCACTTGTACATGCACATGTATGTGTGTGCGCGCGCACACGTGCACATGTGCATGTAAATATGATTTGGATGTATGTGTGTGCTTGTGTGTATGTATAAAAATGTCTGTTGGTGTAACAAATTTCTCTCCTCTGCATTTATTTGAACCGAGTATCATACATTTGTAACTGATTAAAAACATTTTTGTTTCTTTTGAATTTAAATTTAGGGACACTGTTACTAGTGTAAGAGTTTGTCACATAATGAGACTGAAATCATGCACCCACCCCTGATCATTGCTGAGTGTGGTGCATCTGTGTGTTTGTTATAAAGTAGGTGGAGGCCATGGTTGACTTGTCCAGTCTGTGCTTACCTGTGAAACTAATGGTGTTGTTTGGCCAGTTCCTGTTTCAACAGGTCGCTGTTGTCATCGCAATCTGTATGTGAATTTCTGCTGTGCAGCTGTCATCTTTGGTTAGTGTGTTGGAAATTGTTGACGTTTTGTCGTTTCAGGCTTTTCACATAGATTACTGCACCACTCTTGATTGAATCATCACATTTGATGTTGTACCTAAGTTGGTGATGGAATTTGTAAAAGTTGTTGTCAAGAGTTCATGCTCTGAGGTCATCCAGTTGATAGTGAGAATGCCCTAATAACTTTTCTGTCGTAGCACCTTGAAACTGTACACGCACTTGGCCTGATTATTTCATGATCTGATTACGAAATTTCATGCAAATATTTTGGTGTCGTTTGTTATGATGTCACATTGGGTACAGTCATTGCAAGTGTTATGACGAGGTTTCGTGGTGAAGATAAACGTACTCTTACATTAAAATTGAATGTTTTAAAGGAAGATCTGGTGCAGATGTTATAACAAACACCACAAAATGTATGTAGGCTGCAAGCACTTTTGCAGGCTGCAGTTATAGGTGTTCTTTTTTTAAATGAATGAAATAGTGGTAAAGGCAAGCAGATTCTGGGGGAACCAGTTGAAAACACTGAGAAGAAAAATGTTCAGTTTCTTTGAGAAATTTTGAATAAAGACAGGCAAATAATGTACGAAGGGATTGTTCATGACATAGACATTAGTTGTGGATCAGTTCATGGAATTTTAACAAGTAAACTTGAAGGAGACTTGTGGCAGCAAGATGAGATGTGGCAGCAAGATGGGATCCATACTGCTTTAATGATGATCAGAAATGGGCATTTCTCACTATTACAGACACTTTGTGAAACAGGTGACAGCTTTTAAAATGGACGTTGCCATTGACAAAAATTGATTTTGAAAGTATGAGCTAGAATTGAGAAGACAGTCGTAAGAGTGGCACACTCCTGCCTCTCCAGGGCCCATCAAGTTCAGAAGAAGGCAAGGAAATTTGAAAATGATGACGAGGATATGTGCCTATGATATCAAAACTGTATGGAAGGCATGTTGCATTTCCGTGGGACAAACTGTTCATCAAGATGAGGATGTTCTGATGAAAAGGCTAGGACCTGCAGTCTGAAAGAAACATAGAGTGTTGTTAAATGATTCTCCTTTGATATTACATGACGACGCATCTTGCTATGAAGCAATGAGAGTAAGATCACTTATGATGTCATATCAAAGGGATGCTCTGCTACACTTTGCACATTCTCCAGATATGGGTCCCTCAAACTTTGATCTATTCCCCAACACTTCAAGGCGTACATTTCTTTGACTTAGATGACATGGAAGTAGAAGGAAGCCGACCAGTTACAACCTTTCAGTTATGGTTGCCTAGTCACGGGCACATAGTAGAAGGGATGTTACACAGAAGGAATACAGAATGGGTCTGATCATCATCTTATTTCTGACATTTTTATAGACGTGTTTTCCACAATTTATTGGATGACCTTTGTATGGACATTCCTCAAAAGATATCGAAATAAATTTTCCAAACTCTTGGGTCATACTTTCATCTGAATTATCGGCAGGTTTTCCGTTGTCTGTAACTTGTATGAGGGGTTTGCCGAGTGGATCAAGTTAATTGATCAGGTGTACAGTTGTATGTGTCTTCTTTGTTCGATATTCATTCTTGGACAAATTGCTAGCTTGACCCTGAGACATTGACGCAGTTAGATGTAGTCTGTTCACAGTTAGATGTCCTTGAAACATTGTTGAGCATCAAACTTTTCTCTTTAGCAAAATCGTAGAATGTGTAGTCCAGTCACCATGGAAACAAAATACTGTCTGTAGCATTGCCTTTAGGCATTGACAAAGTGGTGTCAGCATGTAGGGGTCTAAACTTGTTGTTGTCTTGTTGCAGAGTGTAGGGGTCTTAACTTGTTGCTGTCTTGTTGCAGAGTGTAGGGTCTAAACTTGTTGCTGTCTTGTTTGAGTGTAGGGGTCTAAACTTGTTGCTGTCTTGTTGCAGAGTGTAGGGGTCTAAACTTGTTGCTGTCTTGTTGCAGAGTGTAGGGTCTAAACTTGTTGCTGTCTTGTTGCAGAGTGTAGGGGTCTAAACTTGTTGCTGTCTTGTTGCAGAGTGTAGGGTCTAAACTTGTTGCTGTCTTGTTGCAGAGTGTAGGGGTCTAAACTTGTTGCTGTCTTGTTGCAGAGTGTAGGGGTCTAAACTTGTTGCTGTCTTGTTGCAGAGTTCAGTCAGGTCATGTCAAGACTACCTAGGACGGAAATCCGCAAAAGTTTGTGGTGGCGTATTGCAGCAGCTAACACTGAGCAGAAACGGCGCCAACGTAGAGAAATAGTGCCCACCTAACGACTTCAGACACACATCATTCACTGTTGATCTTCTTGATCTCTCCTTGATTTGTCTTACTGTTGACACATTGGTGATGGATCAGGCATTTATCATGCCTGAAGAAAAGTATTTACCATGACAAAATAACCTGTGACAGCAGCAGTAGAAACTTCAGGATTGGCATTTTCATGACTGCGATGTTGTCAGGATGTCTGACTCTGGCTGTGTGCTGGTATTACTGTTCTGTCAGTATGGCCTGTGCATAATTCACACCATGAAAATTTTCAAGTTTCTGGCATAGCAGCAGAACTTGTGATATGGATTCCTGTAGTGCTGGCAAAACATAATTCCGTTCCCTTGTACTTCTATCACCAGAGGGTCATAGAAACTGCTCTTAGTGTGTATCCATGTGTGTGTTAATGCACATAAACTTTGAATGACCACAAACACTGGAAACATTTTTTTAACTTACATGTATGTGGTGTATGACGATTAGTCATTATCCAGTTCTCTTCTTCAGTGGTGTATGCTGTTCAGTGATCATCCAGTTTCTTGAAGTATCGGGTTTCAGTCAGTGTTGTTGAATTATTCTTGATTCTTGGTTGCTTGTGTCAAGGATATAATGACCAGCAACCCAGGAGTCAGGCTTGACTGTAAGAATAATTAGATATTGTCATTTTATTACAGTGTCAAAAACTGTGTGTGCATTTGTGCGTGTTTGTTCTTGCATTAAACATGTTTTCACTGTGAGTGATATTAGATGGTGTGTGTGTGTGTGTGTGTGTGTGTGTGTGTGTGTGTGTGTGTGTGTGTGTGTGTGGTGTGTGTGTGTGTGTGTGTGTGTGTGTGTGTGTGTGAGAGAGAGAGAGAGAGAGAGAGAGAGAGAGAGAGAGAGAGAGAGAGAGAGAGAGAGAGAGAGAGAGAGAGAGAGACTTTAGATTACATGTCACGTATCTCCCAGCATTTATACGTATCGCGATATGTACGTGAAAGCGATTTGGGTTTAGATTACACGTGAAACAGATCTACGTCCCCCGACACCCCCGAAGCAAGGGACGTAACCACAACCTTTCCTGTTTTTTATGACGTGTGACATTATAAACATAATTATGTAGCTATTTGTTTTTCATTGATACCACCAATGTGACGACGAGCTAAATTGTTATACTCGGAATTTTGAAATAGATCTAGCAGTTACTTTTTATCTTTCCTAGCAACCTGGTTGCTCTAGTTTCATTCAATATAATGATATCATAGGCAATGAACGCTATTGATGTTTGTGTGTGTGTGTGTGTGTTGTGTGTGTGTGTGTGTGGTGTGTGTGTGTGTGTGTGTGTGTGTGTGTGTGTGGTGTGTGTACGCGCGCGCGCGCCCCCCATGCTTCATCTGAGTCAATAAATCATGGCTGAATTTTTTTTATTATATATATATTTCTGTACTTTTATTTGATGCTAGCAAGGAAGAACAGGAATTGTTTATAAATTCAGATTGTAATGATATTAATTAAGTACATAGGCCCTACTTTACACTGTAAGTAATAATTCAGTCTTTGTACACACACACACACACGCCCGCCAGCATGCACTATAATTAATAACTCAGTCTTTGTACACACACACGCACGCGCCCGCCGGCACGCACAAATCATGCACTTGCAACACACATTCCATGTGACGAATATATTCATTATATGGGCATATTAATTCTTTATTGTGACAAAATGGATTCCGAGTAATATTCTGAAAGATTATACACGTTCTGTGAGACATTTAAGTTTTTGGTTTTGTTTTTCTACCATAAAAATGAAGACGACTTATTGTTAAAAAAAAAGTAACGTGTACAAAACGATTGTTCCCTTTTTCCCGATCTTTGCTTTATTTTTTTTTTGAAAAACCTTATGATCTTTCTATAGCGTTCAGATTTTCTCAGATGTGTATATGCGCAGTTTTGTCCACACTGTGCAGGCAGCATACTGGTGCAGTCTTCATACTCTGATTTGGTGGATATGCTTGCTGGGCCAAGCTTCCAGAGGCCACCAAACACACAAGACATGACTTACAAGATCTTTACAGTGCATATTTGATTTTCTGCATGAGCATGCACACAAAAGGGTTTCAGACACTGGTAGGTCTGCAGTCATGCTGACCAGAGAACTTAACAAATTCTCCACCCTTTTTCACCAGGCAGGAGGTAGTCAGAAGGGACCAAACCCAGATATTCTTATTGCAAGTCTGACATTTACCTGCTTGATTACCGCACCTGTCATTTTGTGACTTCATAATGGTGTGTTTCCTCTGAACGTGTGTGTGTGTTCTTGGAAAATGGGGAGGGGGGGGGGGAAGACAGGGTTGGGGGTTGGGAGTGAATCATGTGCAGAGTTATGGCATATGCCATTTGGTGATCTCTACTGTGATGACATGCGCAAGAAGAGCAAGAATAATGAAAGAGAAGTGTTTTCTCTAACATTCTTCTATTTGGTACTATTAGAGCTATCTACTTTTACAATAGCATTAGGGATGAGTCACTGTAAGTACAATGAACATAAGTGCTTTTCTAACATTCTTCTCATTAGGGATGAGTCACTGTAAGTACAATGAACATAAGTGCTTTTCTAACATTCTTCTGTTTAGCACCGGTTGAGTATAAATCTGTTTTTACAGCACCATTAGAGATGAGTGTAACTACAATGAAAGATAAATGTTTTTCTCACATTCAGGTGATTGTTTGCATCCTCCAGCTTCTGGACTTCTATATTTTCTCTCTTCACATTAATCTTTCTGAATGTCAAAATCAGACTCTTTGCTTTCTTGTTCTGTTTGTGTTTTATCTTGCCGGTATTCCATGGATGTAGACCACTGTGCAGCTGGGCTGTGTGATTACTTGATTTGACATGGGGAACACTTAGATCTGAAAAACAGGAAGAAACTTATTTCATTTGTCTTTTCATTTGTTTACTTATTTATTCATGATGATGATGATGATGATACTGGTAATGATAATAATAATAATAATAGTAATAATAATAAGAATAAATAAATAATATAATCATCACCACCACTACCAGTTTCTGCCGCCTGTACAAACACAGTCCAATCTTGCTCCCCCCCACCAGCTTCTCTTGCCAGGTTAGTCCTATGTGGCCTTGATGAGAAACCAGTGAACTGCAAGGCTAGATCTATGTCAGCGCTTGGCGTTCGTCGTCGGCCTCTTTACATCTCAGGAGATGATAGTCTGCACCAGGAGGCGTTGTGGTCATGACGTGCACTTTCTGCTGTGGCTGTGCAGGCCGATTCTTGAGTGGCAATCTCTGTCACATCTGCCACATACAAATTGAGTCGCTATTGTCTGGTTTCTGGATCGTTGTTTGCGAAGAGCCCTTTTCTCATCTGCGCTTTCTGCTCTCCTCCTCTCCGCATTCACAACGCCTTGCTGAACGGCTGTCCGCCACGCTGCCCTGTCTTCCGCCAGAGTCTCCCAAGAGCCTGGGTCAATCCCTGAGCTTCTAAGGCCAGCGTAGTCGGCGTTGGCTTTGAAGGGCAAAGATGGTCTGTAGGCCTGCACGACGGAGGACCTCTGTGTTGGTCACCTTGTCTCGCCATTGGATGCCGAGGATGCGTCGCAAGCAGCGGAGATGGAAAATGTTGAGCCTCTTTTCTTGGCTGGCGTATGTGGTCCAGGCTTCACTTGAGTAGAGAAGTGTGCTGATGAGCTTGGCGTTAGATTTCTTGTAAACGCCGCATCCCTTATACATTTTTCGTTGGAAAATTTATCAGCAACTGATCAGAAACAATAAAAAAAAAATTACGTCACTCATGACATTAATAACGTTTGGCGTCTACAAAATAGCATTTCATGGTTGAATTGCAATCGAACCGGGCCTGCGAGCTGAAGTCTCGTTCGAAATTTTGATTAGAGCAGCTGGCGATACGTACTTCTTAGCAGCAGGATTTTGCTTGCTGACACTTATCCTAGTGCGTTTGGTCGACTCGTACATGAATTGTTTGAAACTCAGTGACATAAGACATACATAACAAGGTAGAGAAAGGGTTTCAAAACACAACCAAAATATTACTTACCTTGAAACTTGAGCTATGCAATCCCCAACTAGATACGGGCGAGATCACGTAGGCCCCTAACCGGACTTCTTTCTATACGTAGACACGTCCCTATTTAAGCCGCACGTATCGATATAATCGCGCGAGAAAATGCGATACGTAGTTGGATACGTGACGTGTAATCTAAAGGTCTCTATTATTCTTCAATCTTTCCTTCCCTGACCTTTCTTTTCCCGTTGGATCTTGGTGAGAAAACGAAGGACCTCTTATGGAAAGCTGTTCTTATGTAAAAATATCCCCATCCACCCAACCACCCATTGGTTCCTTTGCTCGTTCTTGTATTTCATGGTTTGGGTAACTCTTCCTGAAAACGCTTTGTTTTAAATTAAAGATGGCGTCTTCTCTGTGCTGGATTTGCACGTTAATGAGCCTCAGATGAGGCCTACATTTTATTGTACTATGGAATGTTACTCCGAGTGAAGTCTGTGTGTGATTTTAAGGTCACATAGTACATTTTTAACTGTGTCAAGGGCGGATGTGGATGCATTCATCTGTGTGTATGTATATGTGCATGTGTGATTGGGGTTGGGATGTGAGTACAACAAACTTCATGTTTGAAAGAGTCTGGAACTCTGGAATTGTTGCAGTTGTTTAGGATGTTGATTAATTCAGGGTTGGGAGAGGATGCTGGTTATTGACTGACACGGTGATCTAGTGATACCTTCCAGTGATAAATCTTCCCCTCCCTGGTACCATCTACCTGCTGTGTCTCTGTGTCTTTCGTGTGCATTTGTATATGTGTATGCGTATGTGTGTGTGTCTGTGTGTTCTCTGCCTCTCTGACTTGTTTTTTGGCCAATTTAATGTTGAATTTCTCTCTTTTATATGTGTATATCATATAGGCGGTTACAGGCTGATATCTTATTTGTGTGTGGTACATATGTATTTAGACGATGTTATAAGTACAAAAGATGGGTGGTATGGTATGTTCAGGTATATTTCTTTGTTAAGAAGAAACGTTGGTATTGTTGTATGAGTTTAAAACTTTGTGATGTGTTTGATTCAGTGTT
>CM060307.1:46661180-46723680 GCA_030674185.1 Monoplex corrugatus
CACTCTGTCCATTTCAAGACCTTGTCAGCGCATAGGGTTTTGTGCATGTTCCGGGAGTTTTCCTGTTAAATTAATTGCTGGCAGGTTTGGGTGGAGCGCATATGGAATTGTTTGGGTGCAGTGAATCCCTCTTGAACAAACTCCAAACTCTCTGTCCTCCCTTCTTTGTCTCTTTCTCACACACAGACACGCAAACAGAAACACACACGCACCCCTACACGCGCGCGCGCACATACACATTGCACAGGCACATGCACACCCACTCACCCATCCACCTACCCACACACACACACAGACACACACACATACACAGACACACAGACACACACACACACACACACACACACACACACACACACACACACACACACACACACACACACACACACACACACACACAAGAAGACATTGCGCAGGTGCATGCATACACACATTTACACGTATGAATGCACATACACATACATAAATGAGTCACAAAAACAACCACATATGCACACATATGACATATTGCAACAATGAGGCTGTGATCAAGGTGTGACTGCTTCAGCCAGTGCACTAAATAGGTGTATGCCTGAGTGGCAGAGAAAAATACATCTTTTGATCTAGGCTGTTATCGTATAAATCCTACTGCCAACTGTCAGCTCTGAAGAAATCAACACAAGGTGATGTGAAATGAATAACAGTTGATACAGATTTAGTGCTCTGTCAATCATCCCTTCTTGGCCCTGGCAGTGTGGCATCCAGTTTAGCTCTGTGCGTGTGTGCGTGCGTGTGTGTGTGTGTGTGTGTGCGTGTGCGTGTGCGTGTGCGTGTGCGTGTGCGTGTGCGCGTGTGTGTGCGTGTGCGCGCGCGCGTGTGTGTGTGTGTGTGTGTGTGTGTGTGTGTACATCCAGGCTTAATTATTCCAAGATGGGCAATTTTCATTTTATGTGTTGGGTTCAAACTTATAGTTATACTGACTCAATCCATTGCACAAGTAGAAACTAATTTTTGTATACAGGTCGGATGCACACGGCCATTCGGACATAGACACCACTCTAAATATTTATTTAGAATTGTTTGCACCATTCTGTTCTCTTTTACTACTGGATGAAAGATTAAGAAAAGGAGCACTCATAAAAAGGCCTAGCCAAGTAACCATGTGATATTCCTTTTGATATGACTTTTACAAACAAGGTTTTGTGAACATCCAACGTAGGGACTTAAGTTGAAGATGATTTGAATGGAGGGAGTTGTCAAAAACTTTTACAACAACCCGATTGGACTGTAAGATTCAACTGCCCAACTCATCATATCTAGGTTTGGTATCAGCAGCTTTAATGTATTCAGTGAAACATGCAAGTCACAAATTAGTAATAGATACATCATCATGATGCAATCAATATTGCTATCATTCATTGAAGCTCATTACCATCAGTACTGTCATCATTGTCATTTACTGGTAAATATGAATTTTGTAGGATTATCGGTAAAGCATGAACCCACAAGTTCTACAGTTGGAGAGGGAAGGCTTTTGATACAATTTCCCTTTTTGTAAAGAAAAGACACACATTGGGACAAGGGGCTTAATCGTGAGAAATTACATAGTTATGCCCACGTATTTTGTGATTAGTATTGGGACATGTGGGTCAAATTTAGTAAAGATCCGTCTATACACAGCTGAAAACTCTTTCCAGACATTTTGTTTAAGAGAATCACACACCACACACACACACACACACACACACACACACACACACACACACACACACACACACACACACACACACACACACACACACACACACACACACACACACACACACACACACACAACACATACACGCGCGCGCACACACACATACACTAGGAACTGCTGAAATTCAGGCTTCTCCAGTCTTGGATGCTATGTTTCCATCTCTTCTCTTGCCTTACTCTTTTTCGTCTCCCTGGGACTGTGCCTTGCAGAATGGTTTTGGCAAGGCCTGACGATTTTGTGACATGTCCTACCACTTCATTTTGCGTCCTTTTACTGTAGTCAGATCTTCAAACGGGCCAACACCTTGTTTTATTCTACTGCGTACAGTTTCATTGGTGATATGGTTGGTGTATGAGATACGTAGAATCCTTCAATAGCATTTCATTTCATGGCTTGGAAGAAGGGCTGCTGAAAAAAACCCATAGCTCCCTGCGCTCACAGTATACGTCTTTTGGCCATGAGCTAAGCGTGGGGGCAATTCCTACTGAAAATGTGTAAGGTTGAAGTCAGAGCACCAGGCCTGCTGGCACCTTGTGTGTCTAGTGGTAGAATACTCGCCTGCCACGCGGGTGACCCGGGTTCATTTCCCGGTCGATGCAGTTTTAGCAGGACATGGCCAGCTCATGGGTTTATGTGCAGGCTTAAGGCTTGTGCCACGATCACCATACACATGGCCCTGTGACGTTAGTGCATATGGAATTCATTCCGAGCGCGGAGACTTCATCTTGAGAAACTGAAACTGAAAACTGGCGCCTTCTAACAAGTCATGATTTCATACAAATAAAACAGGTATGACAACTGGCAAGTTGCTCTTTGTCATTCTCCAGCATGCTGAGCATGGAAAAGGACATAGTTTGAGTGCAATTTTAGCTTGGTGTTGATTCTTCACGGGAAACGGGAAGGGGAGGGGGGAAGGAGGTTGGACTCCCACATGTTGTTCAACATTCTGAAGATGTTTCTAGCCTTGCTGAGATGGCTCTAGATGTCTACTCCTCTGTTATATCTGACCGTGCTGCCTTGGTAGGTTAACTCTTCACTCAGGGGTTGGTCTGTTCCATTTTCTTGAATTACTGAGGGGTTTGGGATGTTTAGTGTTATCATCTCTGTTTTCTTCTGGATTTAGGCGTACTTCTTGTGCAGAGATGTTGAGACGGGATGTCTTCTCCAGAATGTGCTGTTGGGTGTGGAAGACCAGCACCAGGTTGTCTGCAAAGTCAGTATCTGATGCCTCTTCGTTGATTGTCAATCGTTCTTTTCATCAGCTAGTCTATTGGCCACGTTGAAGAGCAGTGCTGACATTATACATCCCTGCATTACTCCTCTCTCCGCTTCGAAATGGTGTGGGCAGTTTCATATTTTACAAGTGAAGTTGACGTAAACTCTTGATGTGAATGACGATCTGTTGTGGAATTCCATATGCTTAAAATGTATACCGTAGACTGTCCTCATGTCTGCTGTCAAAAGCTTTCTTAAAGTCCGTAAAGTTGTGCTGTCTCTGCCATTTTGTGCACTTTTCGATGACATTTAGCAAGGTGAATCTTTGGTCAGTTCATTTTTTTTCCCGGGAACCTGCCTGTTTCCCCCCCCCAGTTATTTGTCTATTGCATCTGAGATTTGTTATATGATGATCTTGGGAAGAATTTTGCTTGGAATTGACAAAAATGTTAATCCACGCTGGTTTTGCAGTTACTCAGGGCACGCTTCTTCAGAATCTTCACAGTGGTGCCTTTTGGCTGTCGTTTGTTATCTTTTTTATGTCCCATATAACTGTAAGGAGTGATTGAAGCATTTTGATCGCAAGTTCTGGGTCTGTCGTGAATTTTGCACTGGTTGTCCAGCCACTTCGACAAAGATGACCTTTATTGCCATTGTATTGATGACTTTTGTCAAGAATAATTGCCCACAGATGGATCATTTGTCCGAAAGTAATTGTTTTGCTCTACTTCTTATCTGCCTAGTCGACTAGTAATTGAAGATTTTCAAGTGGACAAATAGTATCACTGTAGATTTTCCCGCCTGGCCGTCACAAGTTTATGGAAAACGGTTGTGACGGTTTAAAAAAAAAAATACACACTTTAATTCTCATTTACGTATAACTCAAGTCTTCAACTAGGTGACAGCACAGAAACCAGTGAAAACTAAATGTAGAGACTTAAATTGTTTTCACTTTTAACGAGTTCTTTTACTAGATCTTGACCTTGAAACAAGGTCAGGATTATTGATTTTGTTGGGAATAGATGAAGCATGACATAATGAAGTAAAATTTGGATTTTGCTGTCAATATGCCGAAGTCGTGATGAAGTGCACAAAGATTTTGTGTGTGTCCACAGATTTTTTGGTGCTGCGTCAGGTGTGAAGAGAGCCGAGCTCCGTCAGATATTATGGAACAAGATCTCATCTGCCACTACCAAGGCAAAGTTCGCCCTCTTTCGACTTCAAGATTAATCACAGATCTTGTAGGTTTACCATACGGTGACCATCGAAAACTGTCATATAATCTTTGAATAAAGAAAAACAAAACTTATCCTTTTTTTTCTAGTGTTCAAACATTGCTGTCTTGTTGAGTCATGTCATCAGAAACCTTACGCAGCTTTCTGTCAAGATTCAGTGAGAACTCTTTGTTGTCGCTGCGTTTGAATTCTGCACAATTCACTATCTCCACACACACACGAAAAAAGCAACATGATACCTGTATGTTCTCAGCGGCTGCTCAGTAAGCCATAGATCGCATGGTGGACAGAACCTGTCTAACTATAGTCTATGTCCAGCATATAGCCTACATTACCGCACCGTCATATTTTATCAATTCAAGAAGTTATCAGCAGTCCTTTTCCTGACCCAAAGAGACGGGACATGACTAACCAAATTAATGCCTTCATGAATTTCCGTAAGACTACAGTCTGACAACAGGTCTGACGACAAAAATGGACAAAGTCCCATCTAAACACAATTGAGAAGTTTTTTCTTCTGCCTCGTTTTCTGGGCTGCGTCAGTGGCGTTGATCGTAAGTCTCTTCGTATTGCGGCTCTTCAACACACCACCAGAACCAAGATCAGTTAGCTGAAGTCTCAGTGTCAGAACTCTTGAAGTCCATACAAGCTATACAGCTATTTCAAGCTGCCATGGGACCACCCACCAGACAAGACTACGCACTGCCGTTGTTACGTTGGTAGAGCTCGGCAGTGCTTGTTCTGATCCAAAACATGCAGAAAGCTTCCTGCTTCGCCCCCACCTCCTCCCTCCACTAACGACAGTTAGGCAGTCGTGAAGTGTCGCCCTAAAACACAGCCCCACAAACCAACGAAGCCGTTGATTTGACTGAATTTACCTCCGACGCTGAGGATCGAGGCAGCAGAGAAAAGTGAGACTGGAGTCATCATGAGATCAGGCCATAGAGGGCCATACAGTCTCGGACAATTTTCATCATCATTATAGCATCATACAATGCTATGATGTGACGTGTCTTACTAAATGAAATTTATGACACTGGAAAAATCCCCTCCGATATATCAATAAGTCAATTTTATAGAATGGGAACTGCATCGTACAATGGGCTTGATGAGTCAGGTAACAAGAATCTGTTAAGAATAATCATGATGACAATGAATAGAATCAAAGCAGAAATAGTAGAAAGACAATGTGGATTTGCTGAAGTGAAAGGAACTGCTAATGTCGCATGTTTCCTAACAACTGTCATAGAAAGATCATCTGAGTTGAATAAGGATTTATATTTATGTTTTGGTGATTATACTAAGGCTTTTGATCGGGTAAGACACGAAGAATTGATCAACCAACTGGAAAAGCTCAATATTGGTGGGAAAAAATCTAAGAATAATAGGGAATATATATTTGGAACAAACAGCAGAAATGAGAGTAGAAAATTACATAAGCTGTTTTCAACAGCAACAACAACAACAACAACAACAACAACAACAACAACAACAACAACAACAACAACAACAACAACAACAACAAAAGATGGGGTTTAGACAAGAACGTGTTCCGTCATCAGATTTGTTTTCACTTCACAGCGAAACCATCATAAGAAATCCAGAAGAGTGCCTTGGGATTAAAAAGAAAAAATAGTAAACAATCTTCGTTATGTGGATGACACCGTTCTAATTTCAGAAAAAGGAAAAGACCAACAACATCATGTGAGTATAATAGAAATAGAAAGCTCAAATAAAGGACTAGAGTTAAACAACGAGAAGACTGAAGTCATGGTAAACAGTAAAAAAAAAAACAACAACAAAAAAAACGTAAAATAATAGCAAATGGCGTTACATTCATATCGCCAGAAGGCAGATGCACATTGGCAATATCCCGCAGCAATGGCCAAGCTAAAACAGCAATCCAGAAAATGAAAAGCGTTTTTACGAATAAATGCCTATCAATTGACATTAGGAAGAGTTTCTCAGCGTTATACAGAACCAGTACTGTAATACGAATGTGAGACATCGACAATCAACAAGCAAAGTCAGAACAAGATTGAGGCAGCTGAAATGTGGTTTCTAAGACGAATGATTACAGTTCCATGGACAGCAAAGACAACAAACGAGACAATCTTGAGACAAGCACACACAATAAGAATATTGATGAAGAATATCAAGAAAAAACAAGCAACATTTATAGGACAGTTTTGAGGCAAGAGAAATTTGAACACCTAGTTACAGCAGGATAGCTAGAGGGAAAAAGAGCACCAGATAGACCCAGGAAGAAAATATTAGATAGTTTTAGTCTTGCAGAGTAGATGAGGACAAAAAGGGTGGGAGATATACTTGCAGCGACTAAAGATAGATTGGTATGGAGGTCCATGATCGCCAACACCGTGGGCAAGGCACATGATAATGATGATGATGATGATGATGTTTTCATGATCATGGGAATGATAGGGATGATGTTGTGGGGTGGTATTTAGGATTGAGACTGCGTCACATGACTCTACGCTTACTTTCAACTAAAACTTTTTACCCTGGCATTAACCAAGAGAAAAGGGTACCTATGAAGTTGGTCAATAAATTTGAACAACACCCTCAATCTTTGACGCATTTGTTGACAAAGATGTAGACTGGGAGACTGATTCCGGGATAACTGAACAAATGTTTCCTTACAATGGAAGTCTGACAAACAACGAGCAAACAAACAAACAAACGAAGTTATGAAAACAGACTGTGTGTTCTGCTTGATCTGAATAATGTTTCCCTTTTTAAACAGTGACTGATAAATAAACAGGCAAATAAACTAACTTGCAAACAAACATTCTTGAAAATGATTATACTGAACATCATTTCTACTAATTCAGTCATACGATTATACATAATGAAGGGCAAATCTCAAAAGAATTTTAAAACCTAATTGTTTTCTGTAACATCGTAAACAATATTTTTTGTTTGTTTTGCATTTTAACAGTTTATGAAGAAAATCTTCTGAAGAATCTGCGCATACCAGTTCTAGGGGCACAATTACAAGACAACTTGAGACCTCTCCACCCTTGTAGAACCACTCTCCCTTCATCCCTAAATAAAAGTTACACCCATTAAAAGTTATGCTTTCGTGCTTCTCTGGTATCAGTGGATCAGACTTGTAAGGTCTAGAGATCCATGCATAAACTCAAGAGAAATCTTTTATGACACATTTTGTTTTCATGCGTACGCGCGTGCACACACACGCGCGCGCGCGCGCCCGCACACACACACACACACACACACACACACACACACACATACAACACACACACACACACACACACATACACACATACACACATCACATCACAGAGATGCATAGGGCCTTCCCGGGGCTGATATGAAACATTTAAATTGACAGAAATCTAAGGAACTGGAAGGGGGCTGAGGGATGAGATTGAGAAATTGTGCACTGTGAGGAAAATGTGTGTGGTGTGTGTGTGTGTGTGTGTGTGTGTGTGTGTGTGTGTGTGTGTGTGTGTGTGTGTGTGTGTGTGTGTGTGTGTGTGTGTCTGTGTCTGTGTCTGTGTATGTGTGCTTGTGTGTGTGCATGTGTGTGTGCGTGTGTCTGTGTGTGTGCGTGCACGCGCGTATGTGTGCATGTGTGTGTGTATGCGTGTGTACGCGCGCGCGAGTTTAGGAAATGGTCAGGAAGCAGCATGACAATGGGGCTTAAATCACATATATGTGCATATTATTTCCATATCTTGTGCCTGTGTATAAATGATACAGACATACAGAAAAGATATGTATGGTGTACATCGATTGTTTGTGCCCCAACTATCAAAGACATTAGCGTATCCCAGGAAAATCTGTATTTTCATAGGGAATGTACATTGTGACAAGTTCTATTGGGAATGTTTTCTTTCAACATTAATCCGCATAATCCGCCACCTACCAAATGATTATTCCAATAGACCAAGCAACCAACCAAACCATACACACAACTTTTAACTGTGCTCGTTTCTTTTCTTTTCTTTGTTTTTTTTCTTTTCTTTTTCTTGCTTTCTTTCTTTTTTTTTTTTTTTTTTGTCTGTGAAAGAAACTGCACTAGTAAACAAACAAACACGTACATACCATGTCTAATGCCTGAGAGAGTAATGATGAATGGCTTCTGGATTGAGATGGAAACAATAACAGTAACAAACTTTTACTGATTGTGAGGATACCGATTACTAACAACACTTTGTTATCTAGTATGGGGACAATAGCACTGTACGTGTCCTTTATTTTATTTTTCATTTCCTTTGCACTTATACCTGAAAAAGTGAATACAAGAAAATGCTTCAGACTCTGGTTTTTGATTGACAGCAAAGTAGTATGGGTTACTAAATAATTCTGAGCAATAATTGTATAACCCCAGCTGTTTTATTTTCCTATTTTGTGGTATCGGTACACTGATTTGAGCTCCTTTTTTTTAAAGACAGAGATTATACAAAATTGTTCAAAAATTAATTTCCTTTAAAGCGATTTCCGAAAAGATATATCAGAAGCAATTTGTTTTTAAACGATTTTTTTTCTATCAGTATTATGCGTTTATTACGAAAAGTGTTCTCCATATAAACATGTTGACGAAATGGTCAGTAGTAATAACAAGAACGGCTAAAGTGGGTCTCTGCCAGTGGATTTCTGCTATCTTAGTTGTTCCTCAGTAACCTCCCTTCCCCTCATGTCTTTTTCCTTTGGACCTGTAAAATAATAGTCTGTAGTTTCATTGTTTCTTTGTCATCGTAAGTAGGGTAGCCTGATGTTGTGTTGGTGTGTGTGTGTGTGTGTGTGTGTGTGTGTGTGTGTGTGTGTGTGTGTGTGTGTGTGTGTGTGTGTGTGTGTGTGTGTGAATGTGTGTGTGTGTGTGTGTGTATGCATGCGTGCGTGCGTGCGTGCTCGCGCGCGTGTGTAAGTGTAGGAGCATGCAACCCATCCCTAAGTCCATGTAACAGCGTGTGCACTGTAATGTATGCAGACTTCAGTGAGACTCTGTCCAAGGGCCGGAGAGTTGACCTTCGAGCTGTTCTGAGAAACAAGATCTCCTCAGCCACCACCAAAGCTAAGATGGCCTCCTTCTATCTGCAATGACCCAGGTGTGTGTATGTGTTTATGTAAGATCCGACAGAACCAGGGTCTTGATGTGATATCCTTTTTTTTTTCGTCCCATTTTCTACGCCACTTTAATGGCCACAGAAGCTGGAACAGTTTTTAAATGCGATGATGATGATGTCGATGAGGATGATAATCCATGATGCTATGGAGTTCCATCTAGTATTGAGACTGCGTGAAAGGGCTGTACTCTACGCATACTATCATAATATATCCTGGCGTCAACCAAGCCTGAGAGATACAGACACCTGCGTGTTGGTCAGAAGATTTTAGCAACACCCTCAATGACGCATCCGTGAAGTGGATGAGACTCGACTGTGTGATCCCAGTCTTCCCAATGAACCCATAGCACGCCCAACTCTGGGTAAGAGCCGGTTAGAGCCGAAAAATCACACAATGATTTTTGAAGGGACTGAAGGGGATTCGAACCCACAACCTTCCAGTCTGTAGTCTGTTGCGTTAACCACCACATCACGGCGACTGGTTTGATATGATATCCGTTTGTGGCCATCGGGTCTTAGGCAAGTACTGAAGAATTTGACATGCAGGTCATTGGGTACATTTGAGATCTTCCTTTAAAACACAAGTAGTGTATTTCAAATTCAGCCCCGTAAGACGGAAACAACAGATGCATGATTATCTTATTGGTCCAGAATGTCCGGAAAAAAATCCTTGGAACTTGTACAATTCATGGTTGGGGGAAGGGGGAGGAAGGAGGCAAGAAGTCAAGTGATAGCAGCAGTTTCCTGTTTTCTTAATACGTTTTGTACTATGTGTCTTTAAAATTACTGACTTCAGTAAATATTTCGGATTACTAGTTTCCAAATATAAATTAGCGAATATACTATGATGATTGTGGGATTATAGATTCATTAATAACCGTGATGTATGCTCTCTCTGTGTCTGTCTGTCTGTCTGTCTCTGTCTGTCTTCTCCTCTCTCTCTGTCTATCTGTCTGTCTGTCTTTCTCTCTCTGTGTCTGTCTATCTGTCTGTCTCTCTCTCTCTCTGTATGGCTCAGAAATATGGGTTTTTTCGAGCAATCATAAAATGGAAAAGGTACATACATTTGCCATCAAACGCTTCCTTTCAGTACCATTGCATTCATCTAACAAAATGTTATATGGAGAAACTGGCCGTTATCCTTTGTTTTTGAAAACTCAGATGAAGTGTATTAAATACTGGTTGAAGTTAACCCAGCTCCCAATGTCAAGAATGTGCAAGCAGGCATATGAGATGTTACTGAATCAATTAGATTCGTGTAAACAAAACTGAGCATATTTCGTTAAGAAAATGTTAACCACACATGGATTTGGTATTGTGTGGATGTGCCAAGGAGTTGGTTATGAACAAGGATTTATTTCAGAATTTAGGGATAGACTAGTTGATTCGTATAAACAAAACTGGCACGCTCAAATGGAAGAATCTGAGAAATATGATTGGTTCCTTTCCTTTAAAAGTATATTTCAAACCGAAAAAATATATAAAGGTCGTAACAAATAAATGGCACAGAAGCAATCTTGCTCGTTGTAGACTAAGAGCCCTAGGGCTAAATGCAACAACAAGATGGTTTTACTCAAATTCATCAGCACACTCTATTTGTCCCATGTGTGATGCAGAGGCAGAAGATGAAATGCATTTTTTGTTTGTTTGCAAGTCGTATGAAAGTATACGACAAAAATGCATAATCTTTAATGAGGACATTTCGAGTCAAAGGGTCATTACCAGAATACTCATGATTGAAGATGAAAAATACCAAAAATCCCTCGCGAAATTTATCGCCCTTGCTTGGGAAAGTCGGAGAAAGAAAACAACACAGCAATAAATTAATGTAAGTTTATCTCCAGTAAAGATATCACTTTATACTGTTCTTATGTTTATTTGCTGGATTTGAGTTTTCCTCTTACTTATATGACTAATTACGTCGGGTGGTCAACTGTTTCTTCAACTTTTTGTTCAACTTTTTTCCTTCAATTTTTTCTTCATCATTAGGAAAAAAATTCAAATGGATGTAATGTCAGCCATGTCTATATTTATAAATCTTTATTTCGCGAAAACGTCGCCGTAAAATTTAATGACTTTGTTTTATGTTCCTTGCCACAAGGACAAAAATGTCAATGGCAATAAACCATTTTCAGTTCAGTTCAGTTCTCTCTCTCTCTCTCTCTTTCTCGGTTCACAGATAGCCAGGATATAGGCCTGTGTACTCTGCCTCTCTTTCTCTCTCTCTCTTCTTTCTTTGTTTTAAACTCTTTAACAACAGCTACCCCAAAGTGGAGGATGGCCATGAAACTCTCCAACAGCAAAAAAGATCAATGAAATGCCTCAGTGAGATCAACCACTTCTGTCTTTTGACAGGGACAGATAGAAATAAGTAGAGGGAGCACAGTTATGGTTTTCTGTGAAGTAATTCTTGCTGCCATTGCCTGTAAAGAGATGTTAAGAGGAATAGGAGAATTTGTGCAGGAGCAAATTGTTACCTCCCGATACTTCTTCCTCTGGTTTTGTCAGTTTTGATAAAATATTAAATCTTGTTAAGGAAAAAGTTTCGCCATTTCTTAATCAGGTTTCTTGCAGAGCCAGCACGACAGGTTGCAGATCTTTACAGAGCAGCCGAAGCTCCTCAGACTTCGAATTTAGAACTATATTCCACTGAAATTTATCTAAATTCTGCTGACCTTTCTTCTTTATATCACCTTTTTACCGCCAGCATACATTTACTTACTCATACATTCTCTGTGTTTCGTTCTCGACTCAGGTTTTGAGGTTTGAACCGTTTCAGCAAAAGGTTAACATCTCTTTTCTTACCAGACATTTATCACCAAACCATTCATTCCTACTCTTATTTCTTTGTTCCCACTGTTTTGTTCATGCACGTACTTGCAGTGCACAAACCTGTCACAAACACATCGAACGATTTATCAGCATTTGCATTCAGAATAACACTGGCCCCATTCATGCAGTGCTTAGACACTTATGTTTCCATTCCTGTTGATACACTGCTGACAGTGTGTCAAACAACACCATACGTTCTTCTTTCTGATTTACATACAAATCAGTTGGTATTTTTATGTAAATTATTTTTTTAGCTCAACTCAGTAGGTTAGTGCTATGAATCAATACGGACACTCACAGACAGTTTACAGATATGTGAATACAAATCATCAGACAGGACGATCTAATTTACACAGATATGTGAATACAAATCATCAGACAAGACGATCTAATTTACACAGATATGTGAATACAAATCATCAGACAGGACGATCTAACTTACACAGATATGTGAATACAAATCATCAGACAGGACGATCTAATTTACTCAGATATGTGAATACAAATCATCAGACAGGACGATCTAATTTACTCAGATATGTGAATACAAATCATCAGACAGGACGATCTAATTTACTCAGATATGTGAATACAAATCATCAGACAAGACGATCTAATTTACACAGATATGTGAATACAAATCATCAGACAGGACGATCTAACTTACACAGATATGTGAATACAAATCATCAGACAAACGATCTAATTTACACAGATATGTGAATACAAATCATCAGACAGAACGATCTAATTTACACAGATATGTGAATACAAATCATCAGACAAAACGATCTAATTTACACAGATATGTGAATACAAATCATCAGACAGGACGATCTAATTTACATCAGATATGTGAATACAAATCATCAGACAAAACGATCTAATTTACACAGATATGTGAATACAAATCATCAGACAACGATCTAACTTACACAGATATGTGAATACAAATCATCAGACAGGACGATCTAATTTACACAGATATGTGAATACAAATCATCAGACAGAACGATCTAATTTACACAGATATGTGAATACAAATCATCAGACAAACGATCTAATTTACACAGATATGTGAATACAAATCATCAGACAGAACGATCTAATTTACACAGATATGTGAATACAAATCATCAGACAAACGATCTAATTTACACAGATATGTGAATAGAAATCATCAGACAAACGATCTAATTTACACAGATATGTGAATAGAAATCATCAGACAGAACGATCTAATTTACACAGATATGTGAATACAAATCATCAGACAAGACGATCTAATTTACTCAGATATGTGAATACAAATCATCAGACAAGACGATCTGAATTTGCACAGATATGTGAATAGAAATCATCAGACAGAACGATCTAATTTACACAGATATGTGAATACAAATCATCAGACAAGACGATCTAATTTACTCAGATATGTGAATACAAATCATCAGACAAGACGATCTATTTACTCAGATATGTGAATAAAATCATCAACAAGACGATCTACTTTACACAGATATGTAATACAATCATCAGACAAGCGATTACTTTACACAGATATGTGAATACAAATCATCAGACAAGACGATCTAATTAAAACAGATATGTGAATAGAAATCATCAGACAGGACGATCTAATTTACACAGATATGTGAATAGAAATCATCAGACAAGACGATCTAATTTACACAGATATGTGAATACAAATCATCAGACAAGACGATCTGATTTGCACAGATATGTGAATACAAATCACCACACAGGACGATCTAATTTATCGCGCCACTGCCGCCAGATGGTATGTAAGTAAATTCACCTTCTTTGTCACCTTTACAGAAGCCATTGAGTATGATACACAGTCTGGCATTAAACACATAACAAGTGAAGAATGGCCAAAGTTATTGTCTTATCATTAGAACATCTACGTACAAAATCCTCACCATCTAAATGCAGTGCAGGTGTATGATTAGCCTTTTTTTGTTTTTGTTTGGTTGTTCGCACCTTGTTCTGGCATTTAGATGACTATGAATTATAACGTGTAATTATCAGAATGTAGCAGCTGATCGAAGTTTTCCTCTAGAATCAACATTCCATCATTTAAAGCCAAACGATTTTAGAGCGGACCACTTTCAGGTACAGCACAGCATGCAACACGTAAAACATCTTTGTCAGTATTAAATAATGGTTTAATAGTCATGATGGCAACAATATTGTCCCATTCTAAATGGATTTCTTTCACAAATTTGGATAAATTATTACGCTCTTTAAGAACAGTGCCTCTGGAATTATGTCCTTTCTTTCACAGTTTTTTTAAGCAGGGACTACTAATTTTTGTTACTGTAACCGAAGGTGTTATCTGTAAAAAAAAAAGTGACAAACATGGTTCTTGAAAGACAAACCAGTAAGCTTGCTGCACAAAATTTCTTGAAACAAGATGACCTGTATGGCTCAGACTATTCTATGGCTTAATATTAAGTGCTGATTGGAAGTAGATAGTAGTAGATAGATAGATAGATAGATAGATAGATAGGTAGGTAGATAGATAGATAGATATATGATACATAGATAGATAGATACTGAGAGAGAGAAAGAGAAAGAGAGAGAGAGAGAGAGAGTATTTTTGTATCTGGCTCTTACATCTTTTCAGACAGAATTCAATAGAAAGACAATGAAAGAAATCGAAATGCAACAGCAAGTAAAATTTCAATGCCATCAGAAAATAATACACAAACGCGCGCGCGCGCTAGCACGCACAAACACATACACACATACATACACACACGCGCTCACAAATCCACACACGTACATGATCATACATTACACCAACCAAAACCTATCACAAACTAAAGGCTACATTCAATGAAAAAGTGTAAAATGAAACACACCGTACAAGTTCAGTATTGTTAAAGACAAGGAATGCTGATTTGCTTGTAAAGCTATTGAGAACAAATCCAGTTACTTTGTTTGCTCTCTCTCCTCCTTCCCCTCCTTCCTCACCTGTCTCCCCCTGTCTTGTGTTCTTTGTTGTTCCAAGAATAGCCGTTGTTACATAAAGAACAGCTTGCGCCTGTCACTCCTTGTATTACCATCAGGAATGGATTTCACAACACCGCCCTTAACCTTGATGCCCATCCATGCGTCACGCAAATTACCGTTTGAAATAAGGTCTCTAACGTTTTCTTTATCATCGTTCTTTGCTGTTTTTTGTTGTTGTTGTTTTTTTGCCGTTAGTTTTTTTCTTTTCTTTTCTTTTTTTTCCTTTATTTCTTCTTTTTTGTATTTATCTGTGCACAGCTTTGTCTGAGATACAGTCTCAGCGAGGAAAAGATAGAAGATCTGGACAATTATGACGTAACAATAAAATCGAAAGTTTATAGAATACTGTTACAAAATTCGTCCTGATTTGATTGTTACACAACCTAAAGAAATGCTTTTTAATTTCTGTAGATCTCAGATAAATAAAATGAATAAAAATACATAAACAAACACACAAATAACTAAAAATACATAAACAAACACACAAATAACTAACTAAGTAAATAAAAAGATAAATAAATAAAGAAACAGCCATCGAGACAACTTAATAGGATGTTTGTCTCCAAACAGGGCAACTTCCACCATTTCGTGTTCTACTGAGTTTCGTGGAAGCCTGGGTCTACAAGAATCAGTTCTAAAGCAACTGAGAAGAGAGAGAGAGAGAGAAGAAGACAGACAGACAGACAGACAGACAGACAGAGTGAAGAGAGAGAGGAGAGAGAGAGAGAGAGAGAAGAGAGAAGCAGACAGACAGACAGAGAGAGAGAGAGAGAGAGAGAGAGAGAGAGAGAGAGAGAGAGAGAGAGAGAGAGAGAGAGAGAGAGAGAGAGAGAGAGAGAGAGAGAGAGAGCAGAACAGAATATTCACTGAGTAAACACAGCATTCTCATTATTTCAAGAGAGTGGGGTTAACAATTAATTTCGCATTTACAGCGTTAGATGAAGTATAAATATATGTACGCGTCGTCCGGTCAGCTTTAGTTTTATTACAGATTATCAATGATCAGAATAGTAGCACATTTTCCACAACTGAACTGGTTCTGCTCATGGTTTTTTTTTCGTAGGAGATTATTTCATATTGACAGAGGGGTGTTGTGTGTGCGTGTGCGTGTGCGTGTGTATGTGTACGTGTGTGTGTGTGTGTGTGAGTGCGTGCGTGTGTGTGTGTGTGTGTGTTTGTGTGTATGCATGCTTGCGTGTGTGTGCGCGTGCGTGTATGTATGTGTGTGTGTGTGTGTGGTGATGTGCATGTGTGTGTGTGCGTGCGTGCGTATGTGTGTGTGTGTGTGTGTGTGGTAGTGTGTGTGTGTGTGTGTGTGTGTGTGTGTGTGTGTGTGTGTGTGTGTGTGTGTGTGTGTGTGTGTGTGTGTGTGTGACAAAAATATATCTGACTGTCGATGAGACACGCGACTAATCGGTCTCAGCTCATCCCAAAACAGTTTGGAGAATTTAACTTTTGAGAGTAAATTGTTTGATTTGTCTTTTTTGTCTGCCTTTTTTCTTTTCGTTTTTTGTTGTTGTTCTTTTTTCTTCTTCTGTTCTTCTTGTAAATATCGGTAATTTTTTTTTAACATTCAACAAAAATGCCTGTTAACTTTGGATTTTTGTTCTCAGTGTATAGGCCTACCTAAAATTTTGTCCGTCTTCCACGCATTACGTTTTTGTTTTTGTTTTTGTTTTTTGCCAGTCTGCACTTGTCGAATTGCATCTTGTTTGGTTCCATCTTCACTGTACACATCATACATACCTGAGAGAAGAAAGAGAGAGAGAGAGAGAGAGAGAGAGAGAGAGAGAGAGAGAGAGAGAGAGAGGGAGAGAGAGAGAGAGAGAGAGATGAATAATAGGTAAGGAAGAGAGAGACTTAGTGAGAGGTCCGGTAAAGGGTTCTGTTAGGTCTTTCATGTTAAGGTTTTACTGATATAATTTTATGCACACTTAGTAATGAGAATGGCTAAGATTAATAAATCTTGTATAATTATTAATAAGAAAGCGACTGACAAAAAGAAAACACATAGAAAACAAACTTGTCTTCAGAAAGCGATTGACAAAAGAAAACACACAGAAAACAAACTTGTCTTCAGAAAGCGATTGACAGAAAGAAAACACACAGAAAACAAACTTGTCTTCAGAAAGCGATTGACAGAAAGAAAACACACAGAAAACAAACTTGTCTTCAGAAAGCGATTGACAGAAAGAAAACACACAGAAAACAAACTTGTCTTCAGAAAGCGATTGACAGAAAGAAAACACACAGAAAACAAACTTGTCTTCAGAAAGCGATTGACAGAAAGAAAACACACAGAAAACAAACTTGTCTTCAGAAAGCGATTGACAGAAAGAAAACACATAGAAAACAAACTTGTCTTCAGAAAGCGATTGACAGAAAGAAAACACACACACACAGAGAAACTTCTGTCTGAGACGTTCGACAGTACAAAATAGCAGGCCATTAGATTTCTGACTCAAAGAGAAGGAATTGAAAGGGATGGTCTGACAGGAGGGACATTGACAGGGGATGAGTAATAAAGTCTTCCCCTTTTGAATTGAAGTCAATGTAAAGTGTACAAAACAGCATTCAGACTGTAGGCATTCATCGTTGCTTGCTGACATGAGTGTTTGGCAGGCTACAAAAAAAAAATTTAACTTCAACATGTAAGCTGCATAATGATTACGGATGCCCATAGCTTTCCTTTTTTTTCGGTTGTGTTATTCCAGCACACAGGGGATATGTTCACTGGTGATTATGCCATGCTGGTGCATTTTGTCTCAATCTGTAAATAGGACAAAACAAAGCAAAATAGAATTTAATAGAATAGAATGAATCATTATCTTCCTTAAACTGCAGGTCACTGTGGTGTGTCTTCCTTAAACTGCAAGTTACTGTGGTGTGTCTTCCTTAAACTGCAGGTTACCGTACTGTGGTGTGTCTTCCTTAAACTGCAGGTTACCGTACTGTAGTGTGTCTTCCTTAAACTGCAAGTTACTGTGGTTTGTCTTCCTTAAACTGCAAGTTACTGTGGTGTGTCTTCCTTAAACTGCAGGTTACTGTGGTGTGTTTAAACTGCAGGTTACTGTGGTATGTCTTCCTTACACTGCAAGTTACTGTGGTGTGTCTTCCTTAAACTGCAAGTTACTGTGGTGTGTCTCCCTTAAACTGCAAGTTACTGTGGTGTGTCTTCCTTAAACTGCAAGTTACTGTGGTGTGTCTTCCTTAAACTGCAAGTTACTGTGGTGTGTCTTCCTTAAACTGCAGGTTACTGTGGTGTGTCTTCCTAAAACTGCAAGTTACTGTGGTGTGTCTTCCTTACACTGCAAGTTACTGTGGTGTGTCTTCCCTAAACTGCAAGTTACTGTGGTGTGTCTTCCTTACACTGCAAGTTACTGTGGTGTGTCTTCCTTACACTGCAAGTTACTGTGGTGTGTCTTCCTTAAACTGCAAGTTACTGTGGTGTGTCTTCCTTAAACTGTAAGTTACTGTGGTGTGTCTTCCTTACACTGCAAGTTACTGTGGTGTGTCTTCCTTAAACTGCAAGTTACTGTGGTGTGTCTTCCTTAAACTGCAAGTTACTGTGGTGTGTCTTCCTTAAACTGCAAGTTACTGTGGTGTGTCTTCCTTAAACTGCAAGTTACTGTGGTGTGTCTTCCTTAAACTGCAAGTTACTGTGGTGTGTCTTCCTTAAACTGCAGGTTACTGTGGTGTGTCTTCCTTAAACTACAGGTTATTGTGGTGTGTCTTCCTTAAACTGCTGTTTGTGTCACTAATATACCAACAAATCTGATAAAAGGTCGTCGTACAATCAGAACAACAATGGCACAAATTATGGGCTTTTGCTCGATGATGTGTGCAGTTCATATATTAGTTCCTACTGGGATGTACCCGAATAACTCAAACATAGAGACATTTTAGCGTTCTAGAAACTCAGTTCTTTTAATGGAAACGTTCCGATAAAACAAAAGAGAGAAAGACTGTTTCTGTGTATGCTTAATCGTGTTATGTTTTTTGAAAATGTTAATCTTTTCGTGATTTTGCATAACGTAACTGGTAGTGAACAGTTTATTTGAGTAAGTAGTCATAGTTATTACATATCACCGCATGTATGCGTACAGCTTTACGCAAACATTTTCAGGTTTCGTTGAGCCATTTTCGGTGGTTATCTCCCTTTTTTGTTTTGTTTTGTTCCTATCAAAATGATAGTGCCTCATACACAAAGTGGTATATTTATTATTGTGCGATACAGTTTTTAAACGTTTCAGAGCCACAAACGTTGTTGTAAGATACAAGGCTGATGAAAACAGCGTGCGTAAGCTACTATTTTATTTGCGCTTTCTTTCTTTTCTTTTCTTTTGAGTATATCTGGATGTCTTCAGTGTTTTCGTTGACTTATCGTTGTTTCAATTTACCTGTTCTTTTGTCTTTAACATCTTTATTAACATTGCCTGATTTGCAACCTGATATTTGCTTTATGTCATTTGCTTATATTTTTGTGAAAAGCTGATGTGAGCCAAATTTACCAAAATTGATCCATTGTCTATACTGTCCTGAGAGCATCAGGTAATGTTTTTTTTAATATGGGTTACATGTACCACATACCACAAAATCATTTATCTGAACACGTACGCTGCTGAAACATTTCGAGAATTAAAATCAATGCTATTTTTAGATGTGCCAATGTCTCAAGAAGAGTTACGGCAAAAAGTCTACCCAGCTGACAATTATAATACTGGTGTGTGTGTGTGTGTGTGTGTGTGTGTGTGTGTGTGTGTGTGTGTGTGTGTGTGTGTGTGTGTGTGTGTGTGTGTGTGTGTGTGTGTGTGTGTGTGTGTGTGTGTGTGTGTGTGTGTGTGTGTGTGTGTGTGTGTGTGTGTGTGTGTGTGTGTGTGTGCGCTTGCTTGCTTGCTTGCTTTATGTTATATGATAAATCTGTTGGATTTTCATTTTTTTGATGTTAACTTCCATATACCCCAATTGGGATTAAAGGATGATTTAAACATTGACACTGTGTGTGTGTGTGTGTGTGTGTGTGTGTGTGTGTGTGTGTGTGTGTGTGTGGTGTGTGTGTGTGTGTGTGTGTGTGTGTGTGTGTGTGTGTGTGTGTGTGTGTGTGTACTCGTGTGTGTGTGTGTGTACTCGTGTGTGTGTGTGTGTGTGTGTGTGTGGGTGTGTGCGTGCGTGTCAGGATGCTGTGAAGTGCTGTCAAGCGAGAAGCGGACAGGGATACGGCAGGCCATGTGGAGCAAGATATCGGCTGCCAACTCTTACGCCAGAGCTCAGCGGACCCGACCCATCGCTTTTGCCTACAGTTCAATGGACCAGAACTTCGACTTTTAACCAGCTCTGCAAGACCAGCCTTCTGACCTTAAGCAAACTCAGTGAATCAGACTCATGACTGTCAGCTGGCTCAGTGACTCAGTACCAGACTGATGATCATTTACTAGCTCAGCGAACCAGATTGTAGTGATCTTTATCTAGCTTAGTGAACCACACTGGTGATCTTTAGTTACCTAGCTTAGTGAACCACACTGGTGATCTTTAGTTAAGTGGTTAGTGAACCACACTGGTGATCTTTAGTTAACTAGCTTAGTGAACCAGATATGTGATCTTTAGTTAACTGTTTAATGAACCAGACTGGTGACCTTTAGCTATTTTAAGTGAACCAACAGATGTCTTTAGTTCAGTGAACCAGACTGGTGATCTTTAGCTAGTTCAGTGAACCAGACTGGTGACCTTTAGCTATTTAAGTGAACCAGACAGATGATCTTTAGTTCAGTGAACCAGACTGGTGATCTTTAGCTAGTTCAGTGAACCAGAGTGGTGACCTTTAGTTATTTAAGTGAACCAGACAGGTGATCTTTAGTTCAGTGAACCAGACTGGTGATCTTTAGCTAGTTCAGTGAACCAGACTGGTGATCTTTAGCTAGTTCAGTGAACCAGACTGGTGATCTTTAGCTAGTTCAGTGAACCAGACAGGTGATCTTTAGCTAGTTCAGTGAACCAGACTGGTGATCTTTAGTTCAGTGAACCAGACTGGTGATCTTTAGCTAGTTCAGTGAACCAGATTGGTGACCTTTAGTATTTAATGAACCAGACAGTGATCTTTAGTTCAGTGAACCAGACTGGTGATCTTTAGCTAGTTCAGTGAACCAGACTGGTGATCTTTAGCTAGTTCAGTGAACCAGACTGGTGATCTTTAGCTAGCTTAGTGAATCAGGCTGATGATCTTAGTTAACTAGTTTAGTGAATCAGACTGGTGATCTTTAGCTTAGTGAACCAGACTGGTCATCTTTAACTAGTTCAGTGAACAAGACTGGTGACCTTTAGCTAACTAGCCCAGTGAACCAGAATTGCGATCTTTAACTAGTTCAGTAAACCAGATTGGTGAGCTGCAAGTGATTAGTGAGCCAGACTGGTGATCTTTTTGCTTGCTCAGTGAACCAGATATGTGATCTGTAGCTAGTTCATTGAATCATATTGGTGATCTTTAGCCAGTTCATTGAACCAGATTGGTGATCTTTAGCTAGTTCATTGAACCAGACTGGTGATCTTTAGCTAGACTAGTAATCAAACTGGTGTTCGTTAGCTAATTCAGTGAACCAAACTAATGATCTTTAGCTGTATCAGTGGATTGAACATACGACTTTTGAGTTTGCTCATAGGACAATACCGGTGCTGTTGGTCTGTCTGTTCGTACTGCTGTATAGACACGTTGTCATGCTGATGTGATTGGAGTGGCCAACTCTTTTTGCAGCTTATTGTGAAGAGTCACGCCTTTGGTCAGCGGAAATCTGATATATTGCATTTTATTTGTAATGTGTTGCAAAATGGAGAGTGTGTATGCACACGAATATAGACTTAATGGTTTTTATTGTTGTTTTTCTCTGCTGAGGGGACAGTTCGTCCTAAATTTTAGGTCATAGAATTACTCCAAGAAATGGCTAATGTATGAATATCAATGGAGCTGAGCCATGTCAGAGAGAGAGAGAGAGAGAGAGAGAGAGAGAGAGAGAGAGAGAGAGAGAGAGAGAGAGAGAGAGAGAGAGAGAGGGGGGGGGGAGGGAGAGGGAGGAAATATGTGTGCATGGTAGAGAAGATGACATCTTCGGTCAAAGGTCTTTTGTTGAATAGGCTTGAATGTATCCTAGCTCAGTATCCTCTGTGTGTGTGTGTGTGTGTGTGTGTGTGTGTGTGTGTGTGTGTGTGTGTTTGTGTGTGTGTGTGTGTGTGTGTGTGTGTGTGTGTGTGTGTGTTGTGTGTGTGTGTGTATGTGTGTGTGTGTGTGTGTGTGTGTGTGTGTGTGTGGTGTGTGTGTGTGTGTGTGTGTGTGTGTGTGTGTGTGTGTGTGTGAGTAAGATTGCTTTGGAGAATGATGAGAGTACGCACCTTGGTTTGATTCTTAAATCAAGGTTTGGCGCATTATTATTATTATCATTATTATTATTATAATTAATTATTGTTATTATTATTATTCTTGTTGTTATTGTTAAATAGAGATGCATTAGTAATGATTTTTACACTTTTTACGTTTGGCTTTACCACATATACGTCACTTGTATGACTCACATTATCATCAGATAACATCAGACATGTGCCAAGTGTTGTTTGACAATATAGTTGACATTCATTTACATGTATAATTCAGGTTTCTTCTTGGTATATGTGAACCCAGTGTGAGTACCATTTTCTCAGAGTACCAAAGTTGGTTCGTTTCCAGAATCGTGCACTGAAAATTAATCATGGTTTGAAGTGTACATGTGTGGTCTGATGAAAGAAAACAAAAACGTTTGGACTGTCTGTGCATTGAGATCCTGAAGACTTTCTGGTTGTTATGTGTTCCACCCACAGCTTTCGTGATGACCAGCTGCGTGTGTGTGTGTGTGTGTGTGTGTGTGTGTGTGTGTGTGTGTGTGTGTGTGTGTGTGTGTGTGTGTGTGTGTGTGTGTTGTGTGTGTGTGTTGTGTGTGTGTTGTGTTGTGTGTGTGTTGTGTTGTTGTGTGTGTGTTGTGTTGTGTGTTGTGTGTGTTTTGTGTGTGTGTGTGTGTGTGTGTGTGTGTGTGTGTGGGTGTGTGTGTGTGATTGTGTGTGTGTCACTGTGTGTGTGTGTGTGTGTGTGTGGTGGTGGTCTTTGATTTAATGTCTATTCACTAAAGTGATTTTAGACAAACAAACAAAAAAAAACCCCCCAAAAAAACCCCAACTCGCAAAAGGTTATTAATCTTCAGGAAAAAGAAATGAACCAGAAAAACAAGACAAGAAAGAAAAATTCACAAATGACGTTATCATAATTAACGATTGAAACAGTAAAATTAGCTAACCATAACACTGAACATGAGAAGTAACGGCACGTTAAAGATATTTCGCTATCGGGCTTTTTGACAGGCTAACAAAAAATTCATATGTTAAGGATGGTGAGGCAAATATATCAGAAACTGTCTTCGTTGATAACGTAGGTATATGTCGTTTTACCCGAACGCATGAAAGAATATGACTATGTGTTATCTTCTTTCCACATAGGCACACTACATTCCTGGTGTATTTTGTTTTGAAAGCATCAAGTTTCCACCTATACATAAGGGATTGTATACTTCTGCTGGCAGGGAACCGCTTAGGTGTTTTGCTAATTTCAAAATTCATGCAACATTTTTCATACTTTTTCTGTTTATCTTGAAACTGCTTCCATACGTAGGCGTCCACTAAGGTATAACACTCATGCAATGAGAGGGAAAGTTGTATATGATTTGAATCTGGTGAACTCTTTGCCCCCCGTTTGGCAGCCCTATCAACCATATCATTGTAATGAAAAGAACTATGAGATGGTATCCAGCAGAAAGTAATATCAGTGCCTCTTAAGGATAAACTATTAATCAAGTGAGTAATTCCAATATCATTTCAGATCTTGTTTGTAATTTTGATAGTTCAAGAGCTTGAAGTACAGATTTTGAATCAACGCAAAAAAGTATCTGGGGAATTGTCCTAGGAAGATTTATCATACAATTCAAAGCCATTAAGATTGCAACGAGTTCTGCAGTAAAGATAGATTTATAAAGTCCTATATAGAAAGATTTCTCAATTTTGAGAGCAGGTATTAAAAACGCTGAGCCTGCTTGTCTTTCAGTTATTGAACCATCAGTGTAAACTTTCAAGTGATCGGAATAAAAGTCTTCTATATGACATTTAACGTGACTTGCCAGTAAGTTGATATTATCTTCTTTTTTTAAGTCAGTGTGGTGTATGTCAAATCGTGCTCTTTGAAGTTCCCAACTGGGTACTGGTGAAAACGAAGGTCTTAAAGTTACAGGACCTGTGTCTAAATCAATTCCAGAGCCTTTCATAACATCTGCTGTAAATGTTGCAAGCGTGACCTGTGAGGATATTGATTTAGCTCTTTTTGGAAAGTCGGTGTCTGATCTTACGTTTGTCTCTGTTTTGATGCTGTTTTCTATGGTAGTGTTTCTTAACAGAAATTTAGTGGAAGCGACTTTCCTTTGTTCATCAAGTGGCAACAATTTGATTGCATTGTATGTACGATGGCAACAGGCATGCATTGGAAGACCCAGCGCAAGTTTGAAACCTTTACAATCTATGCTCTGCAGTTTTGTGAGTAAGCGTTTTGTGTGTGTGTGTGTGATTGTGTGTGTGTCACTCTGTGTGTGTGTGTGTGTGTGTGTGTGTGTGTGTGTGTGTGTGTGTGTGTGTGTGTGTGTGTTGTGTGTGTGTGTGTGTGTGTGTGTGTGTGTGTGTGTGTGTGTGTGTGTGTGTGTGTGTGTGTGTGTGTGTGTGTTGTGTTTGATCATTAGTGTGTTTACAATTTTCGATTTGACACTATGGTTATTTGAGTGTTTCGTGTCTTGTGTTGTATGGGTGTTGTCACGAGAAGACAGGAAGAGCGAGAATCTTTACGTTTAATTCAGCCAGTCCAGGCAGACATAGTCACACACGCAATCACTTGTACTGTTCATACCTAGCAGGCTTCTATTTACAAACGATTCACCGTTTCCAAGCTTGCAACATACCCAGGCCCTGCTTTACGACCTTGCGTCCACTTATTCTAACGTATTGCATTCTTGAACTTCGTCTGTAGACTAAAGCTGGATCAATAGTAGATAAAATAAAGTATTAGATTTATTTATTTAGTTATAATAAAGTAAACAGTGATGCTTGCGCTGTGCTTCAACTACAAGAATATACACATGTACGTGAAGCATTAATCTGTTGATAACGTTATGGTTCTGTATCTTACAATAAATAAAACAATGATGCTTACATTATACTTCAAATACAAGTATATACACATGTACGTGAATTATTAATCTGTTGATAACGTTTTAGTTCTGTATTTTGTTATGATAAAGCAAGCAGCAAGGCTTACACTATACTTCATATACAAGTATATACATATCTACTTGAAGCATTAATCTGTTGATAACGCTATGGTTCTGTATTTCTGCAGAAAATGATTGTATGCCCGAAATATGTATTTCCAAAAGAAGTTACCGTTAATTTTATGTAAAAGATAGGTGGAGCCATACGTTTCAGTTTCAGTTAAAATAGGTATCGTTTACTAGAAATGTTTCTTTTTTATTTTGTGGTTTTAAAATGTCTGAACAAGAACAACTACAAAACTTCAATGTAGATATTTTCTTTATCAGGTGAATTTAAACTTCGTTCTGCATGTGACCCACAATGTAAGTAGTGGCTGGGGGTTGGTTAAGTAGAGTGAAATGATTTACGTAAATCCATGTTTACAGACATAGGTTACCTGCTGTGACATGAGTCACTACTCACGCACGGTGCGTCATTAAAACTGTTGAATCAAGGAGAGAAACTAGGAAGAAACAAACAAAAATCTGCCCACCTCCCCCCATGCCATTTTTTCCACTCTCTCTTTCTGAAACAAACGGAGATTGTTTTATATTGACCGAGGAGAGGCGTTCTGTCTGTCTGCATGTCTGCGACAAAAAACATGATTTTGAAATATTCTCAGTTGTTTCTTGATGGACCTTTACCGAATTTATTGCAAAGATGTCGATCGTTAAGAAAGCATAATTCTGAAAGTCATGGCGCCAAAGTCAAAGTCACACAGACCATAAAAGTGCCTAAAATCAATACTGTTCGGGGAAGGTGTTGAATGCAGGTAGTTTGTATTTGGAATAGGAACATTCTACTGTTTGCGGAGAATACATCCATTTCTTGTTCTCTGGCCTTGCACCATTGATCCTGATCTAGCAAGTCAGCAACCAGACATTCCTTATTTGCTTTGTGAACCTAGAACAGTACTAGCATTAACTGAAATAATTACACTACAAGTTTATCCTGTTTATTCCTTTAAGCGACAACAAAAGCAATAATCTTCCGCCTGTGGACCTCACATTGCGGTCTGTTCCAACGTACATGGCGAGTGGGGTTGTCACAAGCAGATGACTGTCCCTGGCAAACTGACAGTCTCCACAGTTTCAGTTTCAGTTCCAAAAGATGACGTCTCCACGCTCGGAACAAATTCCATATGCACTAATGTCACAGGTGCCATGTGATGGAGATCAAAGAATGATCACGGCACAAGCCTTAAGCCTGCACATACACCCATGAGCTGGCCAGGCCCTGAATTCCTATCAAGCCTATCTTTGCTTAAAATTTTTTTTTTTTTTATCTAATGCAGGTATTGTATTTGTCAATCATTGGAACAATCTTGCTTACACTGAAATGCCATGTGTTTCTGTATATCTTATCTGCAAAGAAAAGAATAAATACACAAAATAAACATATAAGTAAAGGATTGAATCAGAACACAATTAGCCACTAAGTATAAACTTCTCTCACATCACAGAAAGCCCCCCAGTCAATACTACACAGAGCCCTGCATGGACGTTTGGCAACTACGGCCACTATTCAGTAATGAAAAGCTTGTGATAAAGGCACGACACATACAGACACCGCACTTTGAACCGTAAGGTTTGAGTTGATCCTGTCTGCTTATCACAAGGTGCGTAAAGAGTGACGTTTTTCTCCATCTCCCAGATCAGCATATGTATATGTCAGTTAGTGCCTGAATTCCCTCCATGTGTATACAAAAGCAGAACATCAAATACACATAGGCCTACATCAAAACGCCTGTAAGCTATGTCCATGTTTTGTGTTTTATGACAACACGAAAATAACCAGCGTGTGCTTCCCCAAAAGAGAGTACTGACTACATGGTGCAGCAACACACACACACACACACACACACACACACACACACACACACACACACACACACACACACACACACACACACACACACACACACACACACACACACACACACACTCACATACACACACACACACACACACACACACACACACATATATATATATAATGTATATATATATACATAATATATATATATATATATATATATATATATAATATATCACATACCTAATCTCTCATACATATATACACACACAGATATATACATATGTACACACACATACACAATTACACAATGTAGATACTATCACTTGTGAATGTATATATGTATACCAATGTCAACGTGTATACACAGACACATGCGCACATGTGTATCTATATGTGCACCTCCCTTCATATTGAAACAGACATTTGTATTATCTTTACAATTGTAATAAAGTATTGTCTGAAATTCTAGTGCTAGTATCTAACATAACCATTTATTCTCCTTTTAACACTTTTTTTCTCCTATTCATAGCGTGGAAAACGTATCTGGACACGCTGTGACTTTGGTGGCTACTTGTTGATTGGAGCAGTATGCACATAGGCATACTGACTAAATCCTTTAAACATTTCGCCCTGAGGTCAACGTAAGTGGAACATCTAAATAATAAGTGTTCTTCGTTTTCAGATTCTGTCCTGCAAAATGGACATATCTTTTCTTTATCAGATTCACTGTATCTATATATCATTGTTTAGTGGTAAAACGTTAAACCTTATTTGTGAAAGGGCAACTCTGAAACAGTATATATCGATAGAGCAATGTACTTCTCTTTTTCAAAGATAGTCTTAAATGATCTGTAGCTTTCATACCTATCTCCGTCTCTGAGTGACCCAGACCATTCTTGAATATATATGTCTACAAGTCTCTGTTTAAATACATGCAAAAAGGCTTTTACATCACCAACACCTTGTTGCAGCCACACAATATTAAATCCAGTTTCACACAAAATTTCCCTTATTTTTGAAGCCCAGCATTCTTTCCCAGCCCTGTCAAGTTCCACTAACATTTGGTAAGCTTATAAGGTAACCTATTTGGATTCATTTCAAGTAATTTAAAACAATATCTAAGACAGGTAATTGAGGAGTTGACACAAAGAAGATATCTTCCCACATCCCCATAGACCATCTTGTTAGGTGTCATGACTGGAACACCTAACAGCATTTTGCACTATACCTAATGTACTTTCTCTATATGCTCGAGTCTGATAAGTCCCCATATCTCAGAAGAATACAACAAAATAGGTTAAATTTTTTGCATCAAACAACTTGAAGAAAGTTTCTATAGTCATGTCTTTATATTTTTGAAAAGTCCTGTTTAATAGCAATGCTGCTTTTTTACCTTTTGTCACCAAGTGTTCTGTGCCGGCCTTGGTGCTAATCGTTGTCGTGAAATTGAAACTCAGATAACATTTATTAACTACTTCCAATTTAATCCCTTTGTAAAAACCATTGTTCATGTCGTCTTAAGAAGCCCCCTCTTCTTAAAACAATTACCTTAGTTTTTTCAAGATTAACGTGTAGATTCATGCTAGCACAGTATATCTGCAAGACTCTTAACTGGTTTTGCAAACCATTTGGTGTTGTTGACAGAAGAGCTACATCATCTGCAAAAAGAAGAACAGATATTTCCATTAAACCTGGCATCAACTGGATGCCATGTCGCCCCTTATCAAGCATACAATTAGCTAATTGATTTATTAATACCGAAGACACATCCTTGTCTCACACCTATGGGGTTATCGAAATTTTCAGATAATTCACAGTTTGCCAGATTACATGACTATAATGATTCATACATTGCTTTTAGCGAAGCTAAAAACTTCCCTTTCACTCCTTGATATGAATACAGTTTAAGAGTTTGTCATGCTGAACCGAATCAAAGGCTTTCTTAAATTCTACAAAAGCAACATATAGTTTTCTACCTTTCTTGCATATAGTTTTCTGAATCATAGCGTACAGACTGAAAATTTGATCCAATGTAGAATATTTTTTCCTAAAACCTGCCTTACTTTCTGATATCAAATTATTGTTTTCTAACCAAGTATACAATCTAGTATTCAGTATTGATATGTAACATTTTGATACAATGCTTAATACCGACACACCCCTGTAATTGTCCACTTTATCATGATCTCCTTTCTTAGATATTGGTATGATAATAGCTTTTGACCAATCTTGAGGATACATTCCTCGGTCGAATATTGTGTTAAACAGCTTCAAAAGAAAATTATGGATATCTGTATTACAATTTTTTTAACATCTCAGCTGTAACACCATCTATTCCACTGGCTTTACCTATCCTCAATTTTCTGATCGATTCTCTGACTTCTTCTATAGTTATCATACATTTAGATCTAATGGGTGTTTTGTTGATTCATTTAAATCTACTTCTACAATGCAGCGCTCATCAGTTGTTGATCTGTTATCTTGAAGTACGTTTTTAAAATGACTGAACCATTCATCAATACTTATATATTGTTAGTAAGTTTGGTTTTGGTACCATACCCTATATTTCTTAACTCAGTCCAGAACTGCGATGAATTTGAAATATTTCTGGCTAAGCATTCTGCTTTTTGTTTATTAAACTGCTGTTTTTTGGTCTTTAATGATTTTTTATACTTCATCCGTGCTTCACAATACACAACTCTATCATCCTCATCTTTTGTTTTTCTGTAGTGTTTGAGAGTTTTTCTGCTTTCTGCTTTTGCTTTCTCACATTCACCATCAAACCAATCAGATCTGTTTCTCTTCTCTATACATTTCTTACAATACATACTAGCACTAACTTCTTTTAGACATTCAACAAATATGGTTAAAGCAAAGCATTATTTGCATTAGTGTCTAGAGTATCCAAAGCCAATGTAAGTCTACCTTGAATGTAATTACTTTGTAATTTGTTTGTATAATCGTCTTTCTTATTTTCTTGCCATATGAACGTTTGTGTGCTGTTATTTTTTGTTACTTTTCCCTCAGTTTTTTTTTCTGTTTCAAGCTTTCGCTCCACTTTCATTATAACCGGTAAATGATCTGATTCTGTGAGACTGTCAACATCTAATGTAGCAATTTTAACTGATGAAAACAGACCACATGATACGATGAAACAGTCAACTACATTCGACCCTGAAGCTCCGATGTATGTATAACTACCATCAAAGTCTGGTTCACACAGACCATTTAAAATGATACAGTCAAACATATTGCATAGTTCGAGCAATTGGTTTCCAAAAACATTTGTGCGGCAGTCATAAGACTGTCTCAAAACGTTACTGTTAACAGACAGATCAGTTAAGACACTGTCACTGTCATATCCAAATGAACAGTAATTACCATCAGCTGTTCTTGCATTTAAATCGCCAATCAACAAGACATAAAAGTCATCGTGCGAAACTTGTAAATCGAACAAACATTGCTCCAGTATTTCCATACCAAACCCATCATGCTGATTATTCTAGTATGTGGAATCATGAAGGGGAATATATGTACGTACAAACATTATAGGTTTATTTGTTGAAAACAAATCTCTCAAAGATGACCGAATCGTCCTCTTCAAGGGTTTCAATGTCGTCGTTGTGCTGATCAACACAGAGTTTCAGTTCATTCATTTTGTCCAGAATTTTTGTAATATCATCTTGTAATTTTTTAGACTTTTCACCTATAACGTTTGTGATCCCATTGGTATGAACTTGCAGTTTGTGTTGCACTTGGGAAAACCGCCACTCAATGAACTGCATTACATTGTCCTGGTATCGAAGAAGTCCTGTTGAGACATTTTACTCTTTACTAAAGATTTGTTTTTAAGTGTCTATGTTTACTGGATATCTGTATCAAGCCTGCACTTACTCACTGTCTACACCAAGGACATTGTCGAACGCCTGTACTTACTCAAAAATTGGTGCCAAAGTCTTCCATGATGATGTACCCTGTATTTCGCGAGAAAAGCTTTTCAGCCGTATCTGCTCGCTGTCTAATTCCCTGATCATATATGTATAATATAGTGATACGCTTCTGTCAGTCGGCGTCGACCATAGATGATGCGCCCTAGCGTCGTGTCGAGTCAAATTGACGCCTCTGGAGCAGCATCAGCTGTGGGTGGTAAGGCCGATGCGGGAAAGGCAGTCTCTGTGACATTGGATGCATGTATGGATGGTGGCCATGGGATTGCCTTCACAGGAGCTTGCTTTCCGCCTAACTCTCTTTTCCTCAGCTAAGGTCTGGATCTTCTTAGGGAAAGAAATACTGTAAAAATGTCAAGTGTATTTGCGGCGAACAATTCACACTGTTTCACTGTCTATTTTACTGCAAAATGCTACGTTCTTTTTTACCAAAAATTTTACACAAGAAAATTATTCTGAAACTCATTTTAAAGAAGTAACTTCCGATCAATTTTTGTCAGTTAAAATTTCAGAATCGTTGGTTCACAGTCTTGTTAATGCATTACTTTAAGTTTATGAAGTTTGTACTTTAGAGTTAAATTTTCCATACACATTGTTGATGTTAAATGTTAGTGTTAAGTTCTTGTTCCATTTTTCTATTTTCCCACCTACTTATGTCTATAACTGTGTCTCCTCTATGCCCCAAAACCAACCCGCCCATCTCTCATCTCACATACTTTTTTTTTTTTTTTTTTTCCCCGTCTAATATCACTCATAGTGAAAAGACGTTAAATCAAAGAACGAACACACACAGATAGGTAAATAGATAGATGTTAGATAGATAGGTAGATAGATAGATAGATAGACAAATAGACAGACAGAGATAGATAGATAGATAGACAAACAGACAGACAGACAAACAAACATACACCTGTGCATGCGAGTATGCGCTGTTCGAAATAACGTTGGTCATGGGAGATCTTGGAGTAGACATCACGCATGAAGGAATTCGAGAAACTGCTCTAGAGCAAAAGAGCAAAACCCCGGACAACTGTCCCCGATGGCCTATATTCTAGAGGGAGACCAGTGCCTAGTAGTGTATGTAGTAGCTCGATATTATGAACAGATCAATGATTGAGCAGGGATTGCTTGTAAATGACCCTTGCCTATTTTCGATGTTGTTGTTTATCAAAAGAGAGCTGTAAAGGCACAAATTTAAATGAACATCCCATTTTAACTGACTGATTCAGAGAAAACTAAATGTTGTTGGTAGTAGACACAAAAAATCTGGGAGGAGCCAGACATCAGAAGGTCCTCAGAGGAGAAATCCCCGTCAAGCAAGTGTTTCGGCCCTTAACTCCTGACACTCTAAGGGAGCTGGGCCGCATCCAGGTCATGACTCCTGGATGTTCCTCTACAGTCGCCACATATTTTTTTTATAGAAATTTGTCCTCTGCCTGGAATCGAACCGGCGCATCCTATGTGGTCAGGTTTCTCAAGGCAAAATCACCCTTTTGACGGATGTCTTAACCACTTGGCTGTTTACTACGTTTGGGTTTTGATTTGTGACTGTATATCATTTTAGAGTACTTTGAGCCCTGAGATTACATCTGTGATCTGCTGGGTGTGAACAACTGTTAACCCTACGACTCCCGCACCCTGTCCATCAGCATCCTGCTTTGCCAACCATGCTAGCAAAGCAAAAATTTAACCCTTTGACTTCCTCACTCTATCCACCAGCTTCCCACAGGAAGCTGGTAGACAGGGTGAGTGAGTCAAAGGGTTAAGTTTTTGCAGTTGTGGATAGGTTGCGGGAGTCAAAGGGTTAAATCAAAACGGAAAGCAATTCGAAATAGCAATTTCAGGTAGTGGTTTCTGTGATTAATTATTCATTGCCTTGGTTGAGAAAATAGGGAAAAGAAACAGAGGATTGCACCATCTTCGTCGTCAATTCCTTGCTGACCCCAGCAACTAAACCAACGCTCAACAGCCCCACACTCCCATGGACCAATTAGAAGAGGCGAAGTGGATCACGGGGACAACTGGCGAAAGGCGGAGCAGAACAGGCCTCAAACATTGCAGAGGACTTGGCCGGCAGCTGTGGGGACCTCCCTCCTCGTCTGTCCATATGTAACCTACGTCAAGTTTTCCCCTTTCCCTTTCTCTGCCATGTTACGCTCTCTCTCTCTCTCTCTCTCCTCTCTCTCTGTCTCTCTCTCTCTGTCTCTCTCTCTGTCTCTCTCTTCTCTGGTAAAAGTTGAGGTGTGTGTCTGTGTTTCCTCCCATTTCCACTCTTTACCCCCAAACACCGATGGCACATACACCACTGGCTGTAGATATACCTACACAGACGTGGCACAGACATCCATGCATCCACACACATATGCACAAGAATACACGTCCACCTGTAAATGCTTGTGCACACGAGTCGATCAGATGTTTGTCCCTTTTAAGAGAGCGGTTTCTATAAAGTATTCAATGAACAAACGAGAAAAGTTGCTTTCCTTTCACTGAAAGAGATATATCCGTTCAACCAGCATGCCATGTCCAAACTACAGAGGCTTTTATGACAAATGTCTGATATTTAAAGTTAGAATCTGAATTTTGTCACAATGAAACTTAAAAGACAGTATCTGGACAATGCCAGCCAACTATCATAACGACAGCAGCGTGTTGTGTAGTCGTGGTGTTCTGCAGCTTTTGTGGTGTTTTGCAGGCAAGAACAGCTTGTACGACGCTGCAGAACATGAAGGCTAAAACCGTGATGGATCGCTGTGATTGTTTTCTCTCCATGAAGTAACACGTACAAGAACGACCAGCCCATGTGCGAGTGCTTTTGATATTACCTTTACATTAACCTGTGGCTTAAAGAATTGACCGCCACGGGGACTCCAGTTATAAAACGGATGATGATTGACAAGTCCACTTCGCTATTTGATCGAATGGAACAGCGCTGTTTAAAAACTGTATTCATGATCCTTGGTTTCTTCCGCTTTCCTTTGTGTACCGACACTGGCCAAATCACAACGATGACAATGCCTCATACGACAAGAACACAGCACACAGTCATAGTCACACAAACACTACGTGGATAAAAAGGGATTGTTTACACTTTGAAGGCTACAGTGGGTTTGAAGCAAAATCAGCAACAAAGACAAAACATTGATTGTAAAAGAGGGAGAAGAGTGGCAGAATGGTTTAGACGTTCACCTGCCAATAACTAAACTCGAAGTACCAGGGTTCCTTTCCCGTTGAGGCAACGACTTTTCTCCTGTTTGACCAGAAAATCAAACTGAACATCTTGTCCTTGGGTAGGGGACAAAAAACCTTGGGAAGGGGACAAAAAACCCAGTTGGACTCGTGTGCCTTCTGTCCTGCGAACGTTACAGATCCCACGGCAGTTGAAAATCGTAAACAGCAGGGTATTCGCTCAGCTGCCCTGGTATGAAATATTGGAGAAATAGATTCACTTTCTTCCCCTTGAGGGCCAATTAGCCTTCTTGCCTTTCTGAAGTCTTGGTTAAAAAAACCCAACCAAACAAATAAAAAACAAAACAAAACAAAACAAAAACCCGAGTTTCATATGGTTAATCCATTGTGACAAAAAGACATGAATATGAATATGAATATGAATATGATATAATAACGGAAAAGACAAACATTTGTACTGGACATACTCAAATCAAACATACATAAAAACAACATCTGTAGCTCAACATCCAGTGTGTGTGTGTGGTGTGTGTGTGTGTGTGTTGTGTGTGTGTGTGTGTGTGTGTGTGTGTGTGTGTGTGTGTGTGTGTGTGTGTGTGTGTGTGTGTGTGTGTGTGTGTGTGTGTGTGTGTGTGTGTGTGTGTGTGTGTGTGTGTGTGTGTGTGTGAAAAAGAGAGAACAGGATGTCAAGTTGGGACATGGGTCACACGCCTAACATATTGAGTGTACCTTAGCTCAGCATCCTCCGCATGTGCGTTCACGCACTCTTCTTCTTCTTCTTATTGTTACTGTTGTTGTTATTACTGATGAAATAACTGTCGAGTGGCGTCGGGAACGTGGGAGGTATGACCAGAGAGTGGCGAGGCATTGATACTCAAGGTCCCATCTGCAACCTCGTGGTGTTTCCTGTGAACTGTCATAATAAAACAGCTTTGAAGGCTTAAATATAGGAGTTGTACATAGCTGTACATCTATATCAAACTAGCTCATGGGGCTTGGGACCTCCAGTACTTGAGACGGACAGTCCAGGAGCAGGTAAATTTTGGTTCAAACAAAACATGAGTAATGTCTGCCTTAGCGTGCCAGCCTTCACATGACCAGAGATATGTCCACGGCAAGGTGGGTGTCAAGACACTACCACTGAAAAGCATGACTGCTATGGAGGTAGCTAGGTAATGGTTTGTGAAAGTTTTAGTCTTCTCCATATGTACATAACTCGTTTCTGCCAAACTGAGGCTAATCAGACAAATATAAGATAAACACGGACGATCCCACCACTGGTGCAATATGATCAAATACAACACTTGAAAACTTCAGCGCCCATCCTCATTGACATTATATAGATATTTACTTTTTTTTTTACTTTTATGTTTGAAATGTCAAAATCTTAGCATGAAATCTCCAGTCAACTGTCTTAATCCTTTGACTTCCGCACCCTGTCCACCAAGACCCTGTATTGTCAACCATGTTAGCAAAGCAAAAACTTAACTCTTTGACTCTCTCACTGCAGGAAACTGGTCAATAGGGTGAAGGAGTCAAAGGGTTAAGTTTTTGCTGTTGGTGGACAGGGTGCGGGAGTCAAAGGGTTAATTAGACACTGATAAAATATCTGGATGTATCGGCTCCCCATGACCATAACCATCCTTTCACATCCAGGCAGGCAAGCTGAGTTTCTGTAGCTTCTCCGAATAGTGGCGGGTGGAGGGCGGGAACCACTGAACATATAACAGCAATTGTGTCATGGGTTGTTAATGTCCAGCAAATTCTGATCACTTGTGCTTTAACACACATGGTGTTGATCAAGTAAATACCTGTAAGTATCCTTTGGATCATCTTTATTTCTTTTATCTGTGTGCTGATACCATATTTGGTGTGGCAGGGAGACAGAGTTGATGATCAGCAGCCATCAGTAAGGTCTGAAGAGGAGAAATGCCACGCGGCGTCAACATTTCAGTCACACAGTTTATCCAGGTCTTCATTTGTATGCCTCTACTTCCAGTCTGACTGTATGTTAGAATCTGGATCGATAAAAAACATTGTTCATGCGACCATGGTTCCACTTGTCTGTGGATATTTAAATCATTTTGTGTAGTACTGTAGGAGGTCAGGGGGCGAGGGAGAGAAATGGTATCAATAGTAATAAAACGAAATAACAAACATAACTGCTGACCCAAGAGAACAGACTATAATTCTGTCTCACTTTCCTTCAACCTTCAAGTTATGAGATTTTGTAGCTTGCATTTACATGTCTATCTACGGAAGACTTTAGGTTTTATTTGTCAAGAATTTATTATTCTGTTCCTTCATTGTTGAATACATGACATTGTTAATTATCTTACCGTTGTCTTGACGGTAGAGGGCTTTTTCCGCTATGACTGGACAAAAATGCTGTGGAAAGCAAGCAACAAAAGATGGTCAAGCCATTTTAACCATCTTCCTTTTCACACAAAAATTATTAAATGAAATCCAGATTTTGTTTTTCTCAAGGTCATTATGATCTCTGAAAATCCTCCGCTTGAAATACGGTAGAATGACACAACGACCTAAACAGATTTTGAACTTTTTAGAAATTCAACAGAAGGTGCTGTTCACAGACCTTCCTCAAAAAATGCCCATTGTTGGCACATTCTCTGCCTATGTGACTGATCATGCAGCTTCACCTTCCAAACTTATGCTTTCACAACTCGCAGCAGTCCACAGCTCTGAATTAAATTGAGTAAAAATCCACCGATGAAAAGGTGACAAATTGTTGTTCGTACAATTTTGTCACAGACAGAAATACACACAGACACAGACACACACACACCTCCACAACTCCAGTCGATATGAAGCAATCTTCTTTAGAAAAGAAAAGGCAAATTGAAAAAAAATGGGACAGTCAAGAGTGGTAGCAGTCACGTAAAAGACTAACAATTAAGCTGTACCAGTCAGCAAAATTGTGGACAGAGGAGGAAAGAACATGAGAAAATGAGGAGAGAGGAGAAGGGTTGAAGTCGTGAGCATTTGCCACCTTGGAATCACACCTGCTGCTAGCTTTTCACCAGCTGACTCAAATCACCTCCGAATGGTGGGATAAAAGGGCGGGAAGAGTGAGGCAGTTCTTTTGGCAAGGTGTGGGCTTGCAGAGCAAACTCAGCACCCGGTCAAGGAGCAAGGAAGTCATGGCGAGTCGTCACTGTTTGAGTGCAGAGCGCACGGACCCTGGTACATAGCAAACTGATCGCTTGACTTTGCTCACCCCTTGTTACTGTCATTACTGTCATTACCTGTCGTTTGGATTACAAGAGGTTGTCCCTCTTCGTTTACGTGGGTGGCTAGTGCAGGCAGTGATGTGTGACAAACACACTCTCTCCCCCCCTCCCCCCGCCCCCCGATTTGTATGTATGGGAGTGTTGTGTTGTGTATCCATTTCTTCTCTTTTCTTTCTTTTCTACACCCGTATCAAATTTTGGTGAATGGCCTATAATCACTGTAGACTCCCTAACACACATGATTTAGAACGTCTTCCTTGACTTTTTCTACAGCCTTTGTTTTTCTTGCTCTCTTCCTTTTTCACTTTTTGATTTCCATGTTCTGAGTGACGTTTTCTTGAACATTGTGTTCACACGTTACTTGGTCCATACTGTTTGCACAGCCTCCATTCTCCATCTTTATCGGGTGTGCATGCTGGATAATATCCTTGTTTCCATATGCCAAACACTGACATGGCTTAATGGATCTATAACACGCGTATGTGACGCTATCCACTTCGTATAAACACAAAGAGAATTCAGACACTGGGAGGTATACACGTATGTTAAAAAAATTACCTGGGAGATCATGAAAATTCCACCCTATATCCATCAACGCTACACCTGCAGTTTGAACTTAGACTCTAATGGGAAATTAGAGGTCCAACATCCTAGCCACTTGGCTACTACACTGTCTGCAAGCCTTTCATTTCACTTTTATTTCCTGTGAGAGAAAAACCTGCATTTGCTTCTACAAGTAATGAGTTAAAACTATCAGAATACCCTATATGTTATAGAAGTAGTGACTGGGGTGACATTATTTGTGGTGTACAATGTTATCTGTATAAGACATTTTATTGATTACTCAGTTATCGTTCCTAAGCAGTTTTCAGTGTGGCCATTCTGACACTCCATCTGTCACAGAACAAAGCAACGGTTGAGAAGCCATCATCATCATCATCATCATCATCATATGCCCTACCGCATGGCGTTGGCGATCGTGGCCTCCATATGCATCTATCCCTTGTCGCTGCAAGCACATCTTCCACCCTCTCTGTCCTCACCCACCCTGTAAGTCCGTCCAATATTTTCTCCCAGGGTCTACCCGGTGCTCTCTTTCCCTCCAGCTTTCCTGTTGTGAACCAGGTGCTCTAATTCCCCTTTCCTCATAAAATGGCCTATAAATGTTGCTTGTCTTTTCCTAATCTTCCTTATCAATGATCTTTTTGTATATGTCTCCAGCACTTTTCTCTACATTCCTGTAAATTCATGCCATGTCTCTTGGTTTGGAGGGCACACACAGAACTGACAAACTCAAGGTTCTTACTACTTATGCACGTTTATCCAATGGACCCTCTTTGTTTCTTCTTTTTGATTACTGAGCAGTTTTACAACCCATAGCCAGCATGTCAGGTCTTTCGTAGCTTCACCTGAGCCCCGCTGTCCAGACGTTGTCTGTTTTCACTTAGCATGACAAAGACGAAGGGCCAGATTTCAAGAGCTAAACAAACTCAAGACCTAGAATCTTAGAAGCAGATGTTGTTTGCCGACAGTCAGAGTCCAGCACACGAAAGGGGAAAAAAACGACTACAGAACAACAAAGACAACATGAAAGCCACTTGTAAAAACGACAATATGAAAATCAGTATCAGCAAAACTGAGACACTGAAGGTCAGCAGAACATCAGACAACCTTAGCATCAGCATTAATGGCACTAAACTCAAACAAGTGAGTGAATTTAAATATCTCGACAGCATTTCCACAAAAGACGGAAGCCTCGACAGAGAGCTTGAAACCAGAATCCATAAAGCAAACATTCAGTTACCAACTTGCCCCACACCTGAAACATTCCAACATTCTTGTTTAACCATTGACTCCTACACCCTGTCCACCAGCATCCTGCATTGTCAACCATTCTCAACCGTGCTTGCAAAGCAAAAATGTAACCCTTCGACTCCCTCATCCTACATGATATACTACAGCCAGACTCTGACCCTAACCGAGCCCCAGGAGCACAAAACTTACCACCAGTGACAGCACTGTGCAAGAAGCTGGTGGTGGATAGGGTGAGGTAGTCAAAGGATTAAGGTTTTGCAGCTGATGGATAGGTGCGGGACTCAAAGGCTAAAACAAGAGAGAAAGCTCGTCAGTTCCAGTTTCATCCCACCTTGATATACTACAGCCAGACTCTGACCCTAACCGAGCCCCAGGAGCACAAAACTTACCACCAGTGACAGCACTGTGTGAGAAGAACTGTGAACAAGACTACACATGAAATGATTAGAAACAGTAAGATCAAAGAGTTAGTTCAATGTTTGTCAAAGACGGAATCATCGCACTTGGACAATTCCCTATGCGCTCTACCCAAATCTGTCAGCAATTATCTGGCAGATTCCCTGAGTCTGCGTAAGCCTGTGCACTGGCAAGATTTTTGAATGGGAAGTGGAGTGGTGGGACCAATGAAACACTAAGCTGAAATCACCAGAATGATGGAAATAACAAGATGGGGAGAAAACAAGTCTGTTCTACTGTTGCCGACTGGTCTTGAAGTCAAAATACCAGATCCTGGGTCCATGGCTGTATCAGAATAACCAATCAGCCCGCAGCCCACCTTAACCGTTTGACCGCACCCTAATGACCAACTGCGGGAAGCTGGTGGATAGGGTGAGGAAGTCAAAGGGTCAAGTTTTTGCTTTGCTAGCATGGTTGACAATGCAGGATGCTGGTAGACAGGGTGCGGGAATCAAAGGATTAAGACCGATTCCAAGATCCGTGTATCCTCATCATGGCGCTCTGGCAAAATGAGCTAATGAGGCCACTGAAGATCAGAGAACTGGTGGGAATAACACCAGTCCACTGGTCAAATGTGGACTGCAGATGGTTTGTGGTAAATGTGGACTTCAGATGGTTTGTGGTAAATGTGGACTTCAGATGGTTTGTGGTAAATGTGGACTTCAGATGGTTTGTGGTAAATGTGGACTTCAGGTGGTTTGTGGTAAATGTGGACTTCAGGTGGTTTGTGGTAAATGTGGACTTCAGGTGGTTTGTGGTAAATGTGGACTGCAGATGGTTTGTGGTAAATGTGGACTGCAGATGGTTTGTGGTAAATGTGGACTTCAGTGGTTTGTGGTAAATGTGGACTGCAGATGGTTTGTGGTAAATGTGGACTGCAGATGGTTTGTGGTAAATGTGGACTGCAGATGGTTTGTGGTAAATGTGGACTGCAGATGGTTTGTGTAAATGTGGACTGCAGATGGTTTGTGATAAATGTGGACTGCAGATGGTTTGTGGTAAATGTGGACTGCAGATGGTTTGTGGTAAATGTGGACTGCAGATGGTTTGTTGTAAATGTGGACTGCAGATGGTTTGTGATAAATGTGGACTGCAGATGGTTTGTTGGTAAATGTGGACTGCAGATGGTTTGTGGTAAATGTGGACTGCAGATGGTTTGTGTAAATGTGGACTGCAGATGGTTTGTGGTAAATGTGGACTGCAGATGGTTTGTTGTAAATGTGGACTACAGATGGTTTGTTGTAAATGTGGACTACAGATGGTTTGTGGTAAATGTGGACTGCAGATGGTTTGTTGTAAATGTGGACTACAGATGGTTTGTTGTAAATGTGGACTACAGATGGTTTGTTGTAAATGTGGACTGCAGATGGTTTGTTGTAAATGTGGACTACAGATGGTTTGTTGTAAATGTGGACACAGATGGTTTGTTGTAAACGTGGACTAAAATGGTTTGTTGTAAATGTGGACTACAGATGGTTTGTTGTAAATGTGGACTACAAATGGTTTGTTGTAAATGTGGACTACAGATGGTTTGTAGTAAATGTGGACTACAGATGGTTTGTAGTAAATGTGGACTACAGATGGTTTGTTGTAAATGTGGACTACAAATGGTTTGTTGTAAATGTGGACAACAAATGGTTTGTAGTAAATGTGGACAACAAATGATTGGTTGTAAATGTGGACTACAGATGGCTGGTTGTAAATATAGACTGTTGATGGTTGGTTGAATATGGGGACAGCAGATGGTAGGGTGTATCTAGGGAAAACCAATGGTGCTTGCCCATCAAGTAAAGGTGCTCCCAGGACCAATCAGAGAGCCAGCCTTCAGGAGCTCTCTTCTAGCAAGCTAAAGAGATCCAGCTTTGTCATGGAGACGAGTGCCGCAAAAAGAACACCGGGAAAACTCCCAGGACGGGTTGAACGTCTGACCTCCTCCCTTCACACCCCTTGATGGGAAGATAACACTGAAAAGAGTGACATTCCATACCACAGTTCCTCACATCACAACAAAAGATGACCAGAGTAACATAACAAAGAAAACACTGACGCTTGCCATGCTAGGAGAAAGCTACAATGTACGAAGCATGTATACGAGTTTTCACAGACGGTTCAGAAACTGACGCTGTCATGTACAGAGGGGGGTACGTCCAATATCATTGTGGTGAATGGCAGTCAGAGGCAAACCCAAGAGGCCTCCACTGTACCAAGCACAAGGTTGGTGAGGAAGCGCTGTTTCATGCAGCAAACATCAGCAGCAGCAGAATGGATCCCAACACCCAGGTCGTGCTCTGGACTGACAGTCTCTCCGTGACGCAGGCTTCTACCAACAACGGACAGCCACAGTTAGAAAAATGACTCAAGCGCCTCAGAACAGTGCTGCAGTGGATACCCTCACACTGTGACATCGAAGGAGATGAAAAGGCAGACAAAATGGCAAAGCTAGGAGCAGAAAATAAACTACAATAGAATGGAGTCTCCCTCACAGAGATGAATACCATCATCAAGTCTGTCTACAATGCCTCAAACACACGTTAGTATCCATCTGCAGTCAAGACCAGAGCAGGTGGTTCTGTTCCAATGTTCATAACTGGGCACAACAGGCTGAACATCTGTTTTAGAAAAATGAGAGTTGCACCATCCCCTGTGCATCCTTTTGGGAGAAGCAGAGCTCAAACCACATCCTTAAGTCTGCAAAAATCTCAGGCTGCTGAGGGAGATGTGGCCGATGCCGACTACCCTTACGGCGAAACTGAACGGGCCAGTTGATTATTTGCAGACGACAACCAACTATATTCAAGAGATGGTCTCCAAGTGAGAAGGCAACGAGACGGAGAAGGAAAGCCGGCATGTTTTTTTTTTCTTTTTTGTATCTGGATCCCTACATTTTGATCTGACGGCTTGTCCACATGTCTTGCTAACATTGGGATGGACATGGCCTACGTTAAAGATGATATTGAAATGAAAAACCAAAGTGAGTCAGTAAGCATAACATATTGATCGTGTGGACTCAAAGGTCTGCTGTACCGGGTCAAAGGTCAAACAATCAGATGTGGTTGGGCGTGGTCATTGTTATTTCAGGGTTATAACGACGACATTTTACTGAAATACTTTCACATTTCTTTCTCTGTCGTCCAAATGACAAGTCGTGTACATTAGATCTTATGCATTACAGAGTTCCCGTTGAGCCGAAATCGAGTTTCAAAATACTTTTTGGGAAATATATACCTTTCAATAACCGACACGTTCCCTCTTCAGCCAGATCACAGACACACACAGACACACAGACACACACAGACACACAGACACACACACAGACACACACAGACAAACACACACACACACACACACACACACACACACACACACACACACACACACACACACACACACCACACACACATACATACATCACAGATTCATTTGAATCCACCCACCAACCCGACCACCATTTTCTTCTCTTCAAAAAAAGCAGAGAGAGAGAGAAACAAAGAAAAATAAGTCTCTGGGGATGCAAGCGGATCTTCAAAGGGATGCTGTTCCGCATTCTGTGTTCATTAGCGAGTGTGGCAGCAGTGTGGTGTTTACCAGCAAGTTGATCTGTGCCCCATTATCCTCTCCCATAGTGGAGCAGGTCACAAGCCATCCCCATTAGTCCACACCCGGCCACACTGCTGGACTATGCCCGTAGTTGTCTCTTGCCTTACCACGATGTGTACTAAAAAGAAAGAAAGAAAGAAAAGGACGGGGGAGGGGGAAAAATAAACAAGCTTGCCGTTCAAACAATCTCCTTTTTTCTATAAAAAAAAATCCACAGTTTCCAATTCCTTGTCTAGAAAACGATAAGTGTGAAAATGTGTACGTACGTGAAAAGTGTACGTGCATACAGGCATGCATGTGCATGTGCGTGTGTGTGTCTATGTCATTCTACAAGTTTACATGCATGTATCTGCGTGGCACGTTGGGGAGGGGGGGGGATGTACACGCCCTTACGTTACACATGTAGGTTTATGTTCATTTTCACATGAAAAAAAGTGGCAGTATGAAGCCTAGCACAGAAAGACCATCATTGCGATCAAGATATGAATTTTTAATAATGTATTTATTTATTTATTTATTTTTGTGACAAAGTGCATGGTTGGTGTGTGTCATATAGAGTTTCTGTAGAGAGATTCGAGTAATAAAGAACTTGGTGAACTGATTATGGATCACAAGTTGACAATTATTTTGTCTTAATTCAGCAGAAAAATAGATCTTTAAAACACTGAATTAAATTTGGCCATGTGGAGATATGGCTCGGGTCTGTAAGGGGGAGACCAATGGAAACAAATTAGTAATCCGTCAAGAAAGCAAGTCTATACATGTGCCACTCGTTGCCACACACAAAAAATCCTATTTTACATACCAGTCTAAACGTTGAAATGATTCTATAATCAGTACGCCCCCTCTCTCTCTCTCTCTCTCTCTCTCTCTCTCTCTCTCTCTCTCTCTCTCTCTCTCACACACACACACACACACACACACACACACACTGCACACGCGCACACTCACATACGAACAGTCACGCAGATATACACACATCACTTAATCCTTAAGTGAAAAACAAAAATTACAAGTGAAGAAAGGCGACTTAACTTGATGCATACAACAAGTCGCTGACGCAGACAGATACCTGCGGGGCTTCTGCAATGCTTCACCACATCTTCCTCCACAACACGCAACACCTGAGTAAACTGTTCGCTCGGCTGGCGAGAAAGTAATGCTGGAACTTTCTTCGTGAAGCTGACGCTGTCATAATGACGGTAACCAGAGAAAACTCGAAAAAAGAATAAGAACACGTATTTAATACAAGACAAGACGGGTGCAAATTTTCGGCCAACTGGCCTTTGTCAAGCGTAAGATCATTAGCAAACAAACACCAGATACGAAAATAAGAAGAAAAAGACTGAAACTTCCCTGCTGCTCCGTCCAGTGTGAGAAAAGGAGCAGCTGAGAAGTTTGTCTTTTTCTCCTAATTTTTGTATCTGGTGTTTGTTTGTTTGTTTGTGATCTTACGCTTGACAAAGGCCAGTTGGTCGAAAATTTGCACCTGTCTTGTCTTTTTGTGTCAAATACGCGTTCTTATTCTTTTTTTCATGTTTTTTTTTTCTTCTGGTTCCTGTTTGCTTGAACGCGGGCAGTCACACTTGTTTTGGGTAGTGACGGTAAGCGAGCCATGACTGCAGCTTTTTCAGAATTATCGTAGTTGTTGTTTAAAGCCCAGCCGACTGCGTAGAGCCATATCAGGGCTATAACTGTTTTAAAATATACAAAACTTCAACAGGAAAAAAAAAGAAAAAGAAAATTAAGTACACATATCAATGTATTCGCGCACGTAATATGAGGAGACGCTCTGGCATTGACCACTCCGTCCAATTTATCGCACAGGGGATTTAAAAAACACCTAATTACAAATTTAAGTATACCTAAGGACTCTAGAACATATAAAAAAAACGGGCCTAAATTACCTAAAATTGCTTCCGCATATCTCACCTCCCAGAGCCAAAAATGCACTGAATATATGTACCCAATTATCTTTCCTAAGAAAAAGTACGTGAGACTTTTTATCGAACACATAAGGTGAATGGATCAGCAAGGCAGAAAAGTATAGGAAGATATGACAGAAACCAAAGGAACAAGGCAGAAACAAAGAGAGTGACGGAATAGAGGAAATCTCTAGCACAGAATTCCCAGAAGGTGAGGATACTATTTCTACTGAAAGAGCCCCCGGCAACCCCACGGGGGAGCTTTTCAAGAATGGCATGGACCCGATACTAATTGATTAATGCCGTTTTTGTGGCCTTCTGTCATATCGCTCCTTTGCCAGGCGAAAAATCACAAACAGTAACCGCTCGCTCTTTTGCAAGAACCTACTCGGTTTTGACTGGGCAGGTGCCGCCATGCTATCAACCCCCTCCCCCCCAAACAAAAACAAAAACAAAAAAGAACAACCACCAACAACAAAACAAACACACACACACACACACACAAAAACCAAAAAGAAAACAAAACAACAACAACAACAAAACTAAACGACGAAGACGACGACGACGACGACGACAACGACAACGACAACGACAACGACAACGACAACGACAACGACAACGACAACGACAACAACAACAACAACAACAACAACAACAGGCGCAAAGCTGCCAAACACAGCCTGTATACAGATTTAAACATTGCAATTGTCGCATTTCGGTACCGCACCTTTTGTGCCGTTGCAGTTTCGTTGTCGTTCTGTTATCGTGGTTGTAGATTTCCAGCTTAAGGTTTTTCTTATTGTTATATTTTGTAAAATCCAGCTGACTGCATAGAGCCATATCAGGGCTGTAACCATCTAGAAAAGTACACCATACCTCAGTAGAGAGAGAGAGAGAGAGGAGGGAGAGAGAGAGAGAGAGAGAGGGAGAGAGAGAGAGAGAGAGAGAGAGAGAGAGAGAGAGAGACAGACAGACAGACAGACAGACAGACAGACAGAATTAAATAAACATATCAATGCTTCGCTCACGTAATCAAAGCATATGCCCCTGGCGTTCATCACTCTGTGCAATTTACCACCAAGGGATTTAGAAAACCATACCTGAATACACATGTAAAATAACTAAGGACACTAAAGCATGCACATAAAAGCGGGCTTAATTTTCCTTAAATTGCTTATGCACATCACATTTCCTTTGAGCCAGAAATGCACGTAATATATGTGCCCGTTTATCAACCGTAAGAGAAAGTACATAAGGCTTTATTGAACGCATAAAGGTATATGGATCAGCACGCAAGAAAATTATACCAAAAAAAAAAAAAAAAAAAAAAAAAAAAAAAGACAGAAAGCAAAGGAAGAAGGGAGAAACAAAGAGAGTGATGAACAAGAGGAATTTTTTTTAATGTAGACTTTCCATAAGGTGGTGATACACTTTATACTGAAAGATCTGCAGGCATCACCACGGTAATAAGGTTTTCTGCATTATTGTATATCACTAAAAAAAATGAAATAAAAAACAAACAAAAAACAAACAAACAAACAAACAAAAAACAAACAAACAAACAAAGCCCCAGTGGATAGCACTTCCGATGAATACTGAAGTTATAACGGACTTTGTAAATAACGATTTTAAAAGATATGTCGAGCCACTCTCATAATCCATCTTTTTCACTGAAAGAAATATTTGATTCCAGTGACTTATTTTGACAGAGGTAAGTATGGAAAGGTGTCCGTGTATGTGTATGTGTGTGAAGGGGGGAAGGGGGAGTGGGGGTTCTGTATGCTTAAAAGTTGCATGCACGCATGTGTGTGTGGTATGTGTGTGCGCGCGCGCACGCATGCAAGAAGACATGACTTGTTGGACCAAAACAAAAATGTTGACAAAGAAGAAAGAAAACACAATTGACGAATGAAGAACGACGACGACGACGCCGACCAACAACAACAAACAACAACAACAACAACAACAAACAACAAACAACATCACAGGAGGTGGTGCCCCATGACTCTCGCTTGGCTGTATGTAACTGAGGCGTACACAAACTATGCATATATACACACACATACACACACGTGCGCGTGCACATACACTTACACATGCACACACTTACACACTTACACACACACTTACACACACACTTACACACACACACACACACACACACACACACACACACACACACACGCCCATGCACGGTTATGTTCCACTGGAAAGACTGTGATCACTCATGACTGATCTGAATCGGAATCTCTGCGTGTGCGTCATATTACGTCATTGATGTCATTCATTCTTTACGTAACACACTGCTAAGTCTTCAGAAAAAGACACTTGAAGCTGAGAAAAGGAAGTGTATTTTAGCATGAAACAAATCATTTAAAATTCGAGGATGTGTTTATCGATATAGGCCTACACGTAGGCCTTGGAACAGAAACTGTTTACAACAGTATAACCTAAAATTCCCCTTTAACGTGCGTGCATTTATCAATTTGCAAAAGTTCAGTTGCTGTAGCGTTGGAAAATGGTCAAAGCACATTCTTAAAGATTGTGGTGACGTTCTTTTGCTGTTGAGGCCAAGTCGCCACACATCTATAGACGATTATCGAAGAACATAAGACAAGATTACATGAAACAACAGTCCTTAACTCTATATGAACAGTCCAGTCCTTGATGTTTTATTTCAAACAGTGCAATCATAGAAATACAAATGACCTTGAATATCAGTCAAGGTGAATCGAACACATCTGTTCATGTTTGAAGTCGTTATTTGATGCAGTGAACCAAGTATGGTTTGAAATCGGTTTCAATCACAGTGACAAAACATATATTTCAACAGTTTTGTTATTGTGACCTTGAATTTATAGCCAGATCAATCAAATTTCGGCATTCACGAGCCAAGCACAAGCCACCACTAAAATAATAAAACGGAGTATGTTTACGTCAGTCTTTAATTTAATAAATGCCATCATACCAACAACATAAAAGGAAATCTTTCCGTTATGACGGTTTTGATTGTTCATACGTGTTCAAAGATTAAAGATAAAATTTGTTCAGTAAAAACAAACGAAGAAACAAAGACAAAACAAAACAACAAACAAAATGGAGAGAGAGAGAGAGAGAGAGAGAGAGAGAGAGAGAGAGAGAGAGAGAGAGAGAGAGAGAGAGAGAGAGAGAGAGAGAGAGAGAGAGAGAGAGTGAAGTGAACTGAACTTTTTGCTTCCCGGAAGAAAACCCAAATTTTGTACTTCTCAAGGTCATTGTGACTTCGAAGAACTTTCAGTTGAACTAAACCTCGACATGCATCAAGGACAATGGTAAGTTGTCATGGCAGTAGAAACAGATTTTAAATGTTTTCAAGTTTCTGAATAGTGCTGTGAAACACTTCTCATAAAGTGGCATTGATCTTGGTGCCTTACAGTCCGAACTTACAATTTCATGTGTTATGAACAATGCAGTTTTGCTCAAAATTTGTTAACTCATCATCATCATGAGCCCTGCCGCATGGTTTTAGCGATCATGGCCCTCCACACGAATCTATCCCTTGTTGCTGCAAGTACATCTCCCATCCTCTCTGTCCTCAGCCACTCTGTAATTCCATCCAATATTTTCTCCCTGGGTTTACCTGGTGCGCTCTTTCCCTTCAGCTTTCCTGTTGTGAGTAAGTGCTCTAATTTCTCTTGCCTCATAAAATGTCCTAAAAATGTGCTTGTCTTTTCCTTACCTTCTTCATAATGTTCTCCTCATAAAATATCCTAAAGATATTGCTTGTCTTTTCCTAATCCTCTTCGTCAATGTTCTTCTTGTGTCTGCCTCCTCCAAGACTGTCTCATTTGCTTTCTTTTCCTTCAGTGGAACTCTCAACATTTCAGTTGCCTAAATCTTGTTCAGATTTTGTGTGTTGATTGTCCACGCCTTGCATCCGTACAGCAATATTGGTTTTGTACAACACCCATAAACGCTCTTCCTGAGGTTAATTGATAGGCATTTGTTGGTAAGAACGCTTTTCATTTTCTTGAATGATGTTTTAACTATCCACTCATAAAGACCCAAAGAAATTACATCCATATATTATTGTCACAGACAGACAGACAGACAGACAACAGACAGACAGACACACAGACAGACAGACAGACCACACACACACACACACACACACACACACACACACACACACACACACACACACACACATCTTTCCAGTGTATATGAAATAGCCTCCTTTCAAAATAAACAAGCAAACAAACAAACAAAAATAGAGGGGGGGGGGGGGGGCAATACGAAAAATGGATATAACTACAGTTAAGCGATGATTACACGACAATTCACAGACATTAGTGCAAAAGTAGACACTGAGCTCCTGCAACTGACAAGGGGTCTTTTGCGCCATCTGTAGGGCTACACTACATGCTTTTAGTTGAACTGTCTTCATCCAAAATGGGAAAAAGAAAGGTGTGTGCAGGAAATATTATTTCAGATCAACAATCCATAGTCCTAACTGTGGGGTTGGTCTTCGTAACCCAAAAATCCTTCTGGAAAACATGAACGTCAGCTGATGCTAGTGCACGCAGACACATTCTTCTCTTAGAAACGCGAATAGCATTAACAAAAGAACTAGGAAAAGATGATCAAGTCAGTCCAGTAAAAATTATTATGTCTCAACGAGAAATAAACGTTATTATGTCTCAACGAGAAATTACAATGCTATCATCATTTTCACACAATGAAAATAACAATAATAATAACAACAATACTGACAACAATAATAATATTCAGTAGAACAATTTGTGACAATGAAGCATGTAAAGATATGTATCAACTCGTAATGAACTGTCTGTGTCTGTTGTTCTCACTCTGGTATTATAATTATGTTTTGGCTGTAGGCCTACCAATCTGGTAATGACCTGTCTGTTGTCCTGACTCTGGCACTGTAATTATACTCTTGCTGTACCAACCTGGTAATGACCTGTTGTCCTGACTCTGGCACTGTAATTATACTCTTGCTGTACCAACCTGGTAATGACCTGTTGTCCTGACTCTGGCATCGTAATTATATTCTTGCTGTACCAATCTGGTAATGACCTGTTGTCCTGACTCTGGCACTGTAATTATACTCTTGCTGTACCAACCTGGTAATGACCTGTTGTCCTGACTCTGGCATCGTAATTATATTCTTGCTGTACCAATCTGGTAATGACCTGTCTGTTGTCCTGACTCTGGTATCGTAATTATATTCTTGCTGTACCAATCTGGTAATGACCTGTTGTCCTGACTCTGGCATCGTAATTATACTCTTGCTGTACCAATCTGGTAATGACCTGTCTGTTGTCCTGACTCTGGCATCGTAATTATACTCTTGCTGTACCAATCTGGTAATGACCTGTTGTCCTGACTCTGGCACTATAATTATACTCTTGCTGTACCAATCTGGTAATGACCTGTTATCCTGACTCTGGCACTGTAATTATACTCTTGCTGTACCAATCTGGTAATGACGTGTTGTCCTACTCTGGTTCTGTAATTATATTCTTGCTGTACCAACCTGGTAATGACCTGTTGTCCTACTCTGGCATTATAATTATACTCTTTCTGTACCAACCTGGTAATGACCTGTCTGTTGTCCTGACTCTGGCACTGTAATTATATTCTTGCTGTACCAACCTGGTAATGACCTGTCTGTTGTCCTGACTCTGGCATTACATGTATAATTATTCTCTTGCTGTACCAACTTGGTAATGACCTGTTGTCCTGACTCTGGCATCGTAATTATATCACTACTGGTATTTGATCGTGGGACCTTGATCATGGCCCCCTCCTGTCCAAACTTAGGGCGATCCCTGCACAGTCTGTCCCTTAGTTCTACATTTGGTAAAGATTCACTCAGAAACAACAGAGAAAACTTTGCTAACATGATTTTATCTTACACACACACATCTTTGGTTGATATGCAACATAGATTACCCGAAATGTTCGTGAAATTGAAATGGAATACTAGTATGCTCGACAGAAACACAATTTCTACTCTTTTGCATATTTCATCTAGTTTGATCTAGCTTGCTTTAGGTCAGTTCAGTTTAATTCAATTTTAGTTGTTAACACGAATCAATAAGATAAAGCAAAATATATAGTGAAATAATATTTTATACCTATTTTATTTCAATTCAATATGACAAATCAACAAAATATGACAAACTGAAAAACATACAACTTAAAATGAACAGTCTCCATCCCCCACCTCCATGAAATGAAATGTGTAATGTTGACAAAATCTGATTTGGAAATATCTTCGATTGATTATGAAACAAAATTTGATTTGGAAATATCTTCGATTGATTATGGAACAAAATTTGATTTGGAAATATCTTCGATTGATTATGGAAACGTGCAAGACACTTCATCACTAAGACGATGAAAGCGATTATGTTTATTTTAATCTGTGATATTCACATTGTTGTTCACAGCACCTGACCAAGGTCATCCAGCCAGCCAAAGGAACCCAAAGAGTAGTCATCCAGTGGATCCCCAATTACTATGGGATAACAGGAAACGAGACAGTAGATGAGCTTGCAAAAAGAGGAGCCTTGAAAGACCAAACAGACAACTGTGTCAGCTACAGGGAAAAGTGGAACATCATCAGATCACTTCTTAAGCTATGGACAGAAAGGGACGACTACCACCTTCTTTCTGCCCAGAGCACAGCAAGTCAATGGTCATAATGAGACTCCGCACCAGCCACAACCAGCCACAACCAGCCACAACCAGCCACAACCAGCCAACCAGCCAACCAGCCAACCAGCTCAACACCCAAACGAACCGTAAGTTCAGACTGATTCCTTCACTAACCTTCCTCTGCGGTATGAGACTAAACATATACTACAGTGCTGCAGGCACAATTTAGACAACAACAACAACAATAACAGCAGCAGCAGCAACAACAAAAACATCGGCTAAATTCATTGCCATATGTGGCTTGACTTTATGGACTGTGAATGAGGTAAGAAGTTCTTCATAGTTTGTTTGTTTCTCGAGACAGCGCCGTCTCCGTACTGGGGATAAATTCCACACGCACTGACGCCATTGATATCATGTGATGGAGGAGATCCAAAATGATCATGGCATAAGCCATACCCCTGCACATAAGTCCTATGTACACAACAAGGCGTTCAGGTCCTATCTAGACTATAGGTATATCAGTCTGTCACTGAAATGATCCAGGCTATATCGGAATAAAATGTATATCTCCATTTGGATTGTAAAAATGAATAAATAAATAAACACATAAATGAATAAACAAACAAACAAACAAATAAATAAATAATATAAATAGATAAGAAGTCCATGGAAACGGATGAAACCCGGGACAAGCCCCCAGTATGAAGCGACTGTACCAACATCCTACACAACCATATCTTATGCATTCGCGACTATTCAACAGTCCACACCTTCTACCCCGATTTGTTAAAGATCCAATCAAAAACATCTGAGAAAATCTCGCTACCTAACATGCTTTTGATACAGACACACGCCAGACACATATAAACACAGCTCACTCTCCGTCGATAAACAGTAATCTCTCCCTTTTTAATAAGAACGAGAAACAGAGGGAGGGAAGGTGTGTGTGTGTGTGTGTGTGTGTGTGTGTGTGTGTGTGTGTGTGTGTGTGTGTGTGTGTGTGTGTGTGTGTGTGTGTGTGTGTGAGAGAGAGAGAGAGAGATTTAAAAAGGCAGAAAGTTAGAAAACTGGATTTATTTGTTTGGTCAAAACATAGACACAGATGATTTAAACTATGTTGATAGTCTTTGTTTTAAATGGCAGATGATAACATAAGGTGACATTGTAAATGAGCCGAGATCAGTAAAACTTTAATGTTTTATTCAAAGTTAACATTCGACTGCTCACACCAAATGCAACTGCATTTGGTTCATAAAATTTCAGAGTTATGATGAGATATGTACAGTTCAACAATCTTGCAGTTGTGACCTTGGAATTGTACCAGTCATCCAAACTCCGGCACTGACAAGTCTGACTCGTGCATTATTAGAGATATGAAAGCAACCAAGTTCACTTTAATTTGTAAGGGCGATGTTGCTGTTCATACAAACGACCTTTGTGATAAAAGGTGCATATAGGGCTTTACCGCTTGTTTGACTCCCCCCCCCCCCCCCCCTGAATGCCTTAGGTGACTGTGCCCCAGGCATGCATTCTAACCTTCATAACTTGCACATTTTGCGTTCTAGTTGACTGACTTTTCTAGTTATGCATGTGTCTACATGACTTGCGAAAATGAGTTATTTATCTTGATAAATAATACAAACAAATAAACAAAATAAACAAATAAACAGCCCTTTCTGTACGAGGTGGGTGTGAGTACACCCGTACTTTTAAAGAAGCGATCGCCGGACTATTCCATTCTTCACCACGTGGATGTGAACACACTTATACTCACAAAGAAGCCAGATGCCGACGAAAAGGAAGAAACCAGAAAGAATGTTTTGCAACAATACAGCGAAGAGTGTTGTAGACAGTCTGGATCAGATGTGGCACATGCACACAGTGTGAAAAGAAGAACAAGGCGATGACCAGTGGTCACCTTTGTAACTGCTCTTGACAGTGGCTGGGAGAGTTATCTTCAGGAGACTATTTCCTGTTATTTTACTGTTATTTTTGTTTAAATCCAGCCGGCTGCGTAAAGCCATATCAGGACTATAGTCGTTTTAAAACATACACCACACTTCAACAGGGGGGGGGGGGGGGTGAACAAAAAATTAAGTACACATATCAATGCATTCGCGCACATAATCTAAGTATATCAATGCATTCGCGCACATAGTCTAAGCATATCAATGCATTCGCGCACATAATCTAAGTATATCAATCCATTTGCGCACATAATCTAAGGAGATGCCCTTGGCGTTGACCACTCTGTCCAATTTATTGCACACGGGATTTAAAAAACATACTTGAATACAAATTTAAACGTAACTAAGGACACCAAAACATTGATAAAAACGGGCCTAAACTACTTAAAATTGCTTTCACATATCTCAATCCCTAGAGCCAAAAATGCATTTAACACATGTACCCAATTATCAATCCTAAGAGATACTACATGTACGTAAGACTATCGAACACATGCACGTAAATGGAACCAGCAATGCAGAAAATACTAGGAAGAAATGACAGAAAGCAAAGGACGAAGACGGAAACAAAGCGAGTGACAGAAAAGAGGAAATTTCTAGCACAGAATTTCCGGAAGGTGCAGATACTATTCATACTGAAAGAGCCCCCGGCATCCCCACGGTAGTAGACTATTTCCTGAGCATCGCTGTTTACACAAAGATGCCAGATACAGATACATCATGGGCACTGCAGAACAACTTGTTCAGGGCCAGTTGCAGAGAAAGGTTTCCCATACTTCTATCATCGGGAAATCGGTATATATTCTCTTTATACAGAAGAGAATAATCATCAATTTCCCTATGATAAAAGTATGGGTGTGTTCACACCAAGAAAAGAATAATCATCAATTTTCCTATGATAAAAGTGTGGGTGTGTTCACACCCAGAAAAGAATAATCGTAAATTTCCCTATGATAAAAGTGAAAAGAATAATCATCAATTTTCCTATGATAAAAGTGAAAAGAATAATCATCAATTTCCCTATGATAAAAGTGAAAAGAATAATCATCAATTTCCCTATGATAAAAGTGTGGATGTGTCCACATCCAGACGAGAATGATAATTAATTTCCCTATGATAAAAGTATGGGTGTGTTCACATGTTAAGAAAAGGATAATCGCCAAGCTCCTGATGAGAGAAGTAAATAACAATTCCTCCGTATCCTTTTTACAAAGTGTGGGTACATGCACACTCTGATAGTTAAAGAAAGCAATGTTTTTTCCTTTGTACAGAAAAAGATAATGATGGTTAAGACTGCCTAAATGCGTACAGTGACTCTGCCAAAAATCGAAATGATCAAATGATAAACGGTTTAAAAAAATCAATTTGACATTCTTGGCTGCTCACAAAGGTCTATCCGGATTTTGTACTTATGTGGGCCTGTATTGGGTGGTGGCAGTAGTGGTTTGTGTACCAGTATGTAGAGTCTATATAGTTTTCGGCATGCTACGTGATTATTTGATGAGTGTCTGTGTGTGTGTGTGTGTGTGTGTGTGTGTGTGTGTGTGTGTGTGGTGTGTGTGTGTGTGTGTGTGTGTGTGTGTGTGTGTGTGTGAGTGTGCGAGTGTATGTGTGTGTGTGAGTGTGTGTGTGTATGTGTGTGTGTGTGTGAGAGTGTGAGTGTGTGTGTGTGTGTGTGTGTGTGTGTGTGTGTGCATGTGTGTGTGTATGTAAGTATGTGTGTATGTATGTATGTGTGTGTGTGTGTGTGTGCGCGCAGGCGCGCGTGTGTATAAGTGCATTTCTCAGGGTTTTATGTGAAGTTTTAAAAGTTAGGTGTTCAATATTTTAAAATATTTTGTAATTTCTACTTCGATTTAGACACATAAATCTTTAGAACATTTCTCACGTTTCATTCAGATTGTGTTTAGTTTGATCGTTTCCAAGCTGAGTCATTACAGTTAATGTCAAGCACAACTTTTATGTTGACTTCAACCAAGCCATCAAACTTCCATAAAAGGAGATCTCTGAAGAATCAGAGAATCTCATGGACCCCATACCATTTCGAACTAAACATTCGCACGAGGCAATGAACAGAGTATGGACACCAGTAGTAGTAGTAGTAGGCCTTCGGTCATGACTGACCATGGACAAAGTACATCCGTTCTAATGTCTAGATGGGCTGTCTGCTTGGTCCAAGCAGCGTCGCCTGTGACTGTACAGACCAATGCGAGAGAGGCAGTCTCTGTCGCAGCGGTCGCATGTGTATGCTGATGCTGGTCTGTTGGCTGTCATCCCTTTTCTGCGAACTCGCTTTTCTGCTGCAGCAGCTGACAGTTTGTCCTCACCAATCCGCAGCTGTTTCTTGAGAGTAGTTCTCCAGCTGTTGCGGTCGTCTGCGAGGTCCTCCCAGGACTCAGTGTTGATCTCAAGCGCCTTCATGTCACGCTTGCAAACGTCTTTGTATCTCAGCTGTGGGCGGCCAATGTTTCTCTGCCCTGTGGCAAGCTCACCATAAAGGATGTCTTTTGGGATGCGACCATCTTCCATGCGGCGAACGTGGCCCAACCAGCGCAGCCGACGCTGTCTCAGCATGGTATGCATAGTTGGGAGGCCAGCGCAGGTTAGGACTTCAGTGTTGGTCACCTTGTCTTGCCAGGAAATGCCAAGTATGCGCCGTAGGCTTCTCAGGTGGAAGGTATTGAGCCTTTTCTCCTGATGAGTATGCGTGGTCCACGCCTCGCTGCCATACAGCAAGGTGCTGAGGACACAGGCGTTGTATACAGCCATCTTTGTCTTTGTGGTCAGCTTGGGATTTGTCCACACCCTTTGTGTGAGGCGGGCTAGTGTTGTGGCTGCCTTCCCGATCCTCTTGTCGACCTCTGTGTCAAGGGAGAGGTTATCGGTGATGGTGGATCCAAGATATGTGAATTGATGGATGGCTTCAAGCTCGTAGTCATCAATGGTGATGGCTGGTGGAGATGGCGTGTCTTGGCCCAGGATGTTTGTCTTCTTAAGACTGATGGTCAGACCAAAATCTTTGCAGGCCTGGGAGAAGCGGTCCATTAGTGACTGCAAGTCCTGCTGAGTATGGGTCACAACTGCGGCATCGTCGGCAAATAGCATGTCTCTGATGAGGGCTTCACGGACCTTTGTCCTTGCTCTGAGGCGGGCGAGGTTGAAGAGCCTGCCATCTGATCTGGTCCGCAGGTGGATCCCTTCTTGCGCTGTGCTGAACGCATGCCTCAGGAGGAGAGCGAAGAAGATTCCAAAGAGGGTTGGGGCCAGGACGCAGCCTTGTTTCACACCGCTGCGTACGTCGAGGGGCTTGGAGAGGTTTCCGTTGAACTGCACCATCCCTTTCATGTTTGAGTGGAAGGACTCAATTAAGCTGTGCAGTTTGGGGGGGCAGCCGATTTTTCGGAGAGCCCTGAAAAGGCCATCTCTGCTGACTAGGTCAAAGGCCTTGGTGAGGTCAATGAATGCCACATACAGGGGCATCCGCTGCTCTCTGCACTTCTCCTGGATTTGGCGAAGGGAGAAGACCATGTCTACCGTGGATCTCTCTGCTCGAAAACCACACTGTGATTCCGAGTAGACGCGTTCAGCCAGTTTCTGCAGGCGGATTAGGAGGACCCGAGCATAGACTTTGCCAACAATGCTGAGGAGCGAGATACCTCTGTAGTTGTTGCAGTCGCTCCTTTCGCCCTTGTTTTTGTACAGGGTGACGATCTTGACGTCCCTCATGTCCTGTGGTACAGCTCCTTCATTCCAACACTGACAGAGAACTGCGTGCAAAGGGTGCAGAAGAGAAGTCTTGCAGTGCTTGATGAGGTCTGGGGGAATTCCGTCGATGCCAGGTGCCTTCCCTGATGCCAGGCTATCAATGGCCTTGCTGAGTTCGTCCGCAGTTGGCTCTGCGTCAAGTTCTTCCATTACCGGTATGCACTTGATGGCATCGAGGGCTAAGGGGGACACCATGTTCTGTGTGGAGTAGAGGTCGGAGTAGTGTTCCGCCCATCTTTCCATCTGTTGGCTAGGATTGCTGATTACTTCCCCAGTGGAGGATTTGAGGGGGGCGATCTTGCTCTGTGTTGGTCCCAGTGCCTTCTTGATGCCATCATACATTCCTCGGATGTTGCCTCTTTCAGCAGCACTCTGTATCTCTTCGCTGAGCTCTGTCCAGTACTCGTTTGCGCAGCGCCTGGCGTTAAGCTGAACCTTACTTCTGGCAGCCCTGAGGATTTGCAGGTTTTTCTCACTGGGTGACCGCTTATACTTGGTGAGTGCGGCACGCTTGGCCTCAACAGTGGGAGTCATCTCTGATGATTTGGCCTCAAACCAGTCGTGGGACTTCACAGTTTCTTCCCAAAGGTGGCCATAGCAATGCGGTGCATGGTGTCTCGTAGCGTTTCCCATCTCTCAGTGGCAGAGTCTGTGGGCTGCAATGCATCGTATTCTCTCTGAAAGGCCTCTGCGAACTGTTCTACAAGATCTGGCTGAGACATCTTGCTGACGTCAATGCGAGGGTTCCCTTGTTTCTTTGAGCAGTGGAACTTTTTTGGTTGTAGCCTGATCTTGCAACATACCAGAGAGTGGTCTGTGTCGCAGTCCGCGCTGTGATAAGAGCGAGTGTGGAGAACGTTTTTGATAGCGGCACGTCTTACTAGGATCAAATCCAGTTGGTGCCAATGTTTTGAGCGGGGATGCCTCCAGGAGACTTTGTGCTGAGGCTTCGTCTTGAAGAAGGAGTTGGCGATGCACAGTTCATGGCAGGCGCAAAACTCAAGCAGTCGCTGTCCATTCTCATTCATTTTCCCCACTCCAAAGGAACCGAGGCAGAAGGGCCATGAGTCATTGTCTGCACCCACTCTGGCGTTGAAGTCGCCCAGGAGAACAAGTTGTTCTGTCCTGGGGATGTTCCTTATGGTTGATGCAAGATTTTCGTAGAACTCATCCTTGGTGTCTGGAGAGGCGGACAGAGTTGGGGCATAAACGCTGATGAGAGTGACATAGCCTTCGGTGGTGTTGAGGCGGAGAGTCAAGAGTCGTTCTGAACCGCCGCTGCCTGGTTCAATCATGTTCAGCAGGCTATTCCTTACTGCAAAGCCTACTCCGTGCTCTCTTGGGGCATCAGAACTCTTTCCTTGCCAGAAGAAGGTGTAGTCCCTTTCCTTTAGTGTTCCTGAGTCAGCCAGCCGTGTTTCCTGCAGAGTGGCAATGTCCACATTGAGCCTCTTTAGTTCGCTGTTTATGACGGCGGTTTTTCTGGCGTCGCTTATGTCTTGCAGATCTTGGGAGAGCCCAGGCATCATTGTTCGGACATTCCAACAGCCCAGTTTCACTGCTGATCCTTTTCCTGATCCGTTTCTTGAATATGAATTTTTCTTTTTGTTTGGTGCGGTAATTAACGACCTGCTTGTCAGATTTTCTCCTAATCTTCATGCACCCAATGAAGAAGGCAGGTCGTGGCGGGACAGCACCTAACTGGCTGGGGGCTGCCCAGCTTAGGCGGGCGGTAGCTGTCCAGTAAGACACGAAGGTCTCTCCCACCGTCAAAAGCAACCACTGGCGTCAGCTCTACGCCAGTTGAGCAATGACTTATCACCGGTATCTGTTGCTTCCCGTGTTGTGCCAACACTAGTGTTAGTAGCGAGGCTGGAGTGTCCTCTCCAGGTCGTAGATGCAGAGTGTTTGTGGATGAATGGACGGATGTAAGCCTGGGCAGTGTAATATGGAAGACAGGCTGTTGCCCATGCAACTTGTCCCCCCTCTCCACCTCGCTGACAGATCCAAAGGAACAGCAGGACTGTTACGTTTTGGTGCCAAATGGACACCATTATCATGAAAATACAGTGGAGATGGATTGAGCACATCATCAGGAAAGAACAGGATGATATCACTCGGACTGCTCTTTAATGGACACCAGAAGACAGACCAAGAACACTTGGCGACCAACAAGGGGTGGGGAGGGAGGGCCCTGAAACAAACAATCAGAGGTACCATACAGAGGATGGTACGGAATAGACTTGGTGGGGTATCTTCGTTACTGCCTTATAAGCTAATGACATCATGTGCAGTAGATAAGTAAAAATTTTACGTTAAACTGTCAGGAACCAAACAAACAAACAAAACAAACAAACAAACAAACAAACAAACAAACAAAACAACAACGACAAACAAACAAACAAACAAAAACCAAAAAACAAACAAAAACAAGCAAAAAACAAAAAACAAACAAACAAACAAACAAACAAACAAAAAAACAAACAAACATGAACATAGGATCAGAAAGCATATTTAATACAACCAGACATGACAGGCGCACATTTTCGGCCAACTGGCCTTTGTCAAGTGTAAACGTAAGCTCACAAAAGAACGAACAACAAATATAAAAATCAGGAGGAAGAAGAGCAAAACTTCGAAGCTTCTTTTTCTCCTTTTTTTCGTGTGTGTATTTGCTGATGTGATGATGGGTATATTGTGCCCGGTGGTTTGTCTTGCTGTACTTGCTGCACTCAGTACCAAAAGTTGGCGTTCTTTGGTTTGTGATTAGAGCCACAGATCCTGCATGGTTGTCCATGTGTTGTCATGGCACTCACACAACCTGAGCTGGGTTACATGGTATGTAGCTTCAAATTCTAGACCAAATTGGATGGTATCATGCTGGGTGCACATTTTTTCTCTTTTGACAGGAGGGTCTTTTGAAAGTCAGGGTCTGACGTTCCTGCAATGATCAGTTTGGTGATTCTCTCATCCCTTCCCCGTCTTTGAATTCAGATTTCTGAGCTCGTTGTTTAGCGCGCGTTACAAAATTGTCTAAAGACTCTCCTTTTTCCTGCGTGAATCCTATTAAGCGCAAGCGGCCGACATGGAAATTTTCTGCAGGAAGCTGGAAAATACGAGCCGATCACTACAGTTATGGTGTAAGTTTAACACTGGCGCCAGTTCTTGTGGCACGCGTAGGGAGAATTCCGGTACATGTGTTCCGGAACTGTTGGCGACAAAATCAAACTCTTGACAGTAACCAATTTGATTTCATGTGCTGTCGCCTGGATTCATCCAGGTCCATTTTCTTCTATCAGGTTGCTCAAACCAAGTGTTTCCTATCATGAATTTATTTACTTGTACCCACTCAAAAAGTTTCTCTCCCCTTTCCTTTGGCGTGCCAAGACCGTGAAGTCCAACTATGTCATCTACTTATTCCTGTCCTACTTTAGCATTGAAATCTTCGATGATGATTGTAACGTCCTATGATTTACATTGAGCCTTGCCTGTCTCTAATTCTACAGAGAATTTGTCCATTTCTTCCTCAGCCCTTGGGAATGTTGGCGCATATATTTGGACGTTGTTGATATCAAATGGCTTGCCCTCCATTGTAACTAGTAAAATGCTGTCTGATATGGCTCAGTATCTTTTGATAGACTTTGACTTGTCATTGCTCATTATGATACCTGCCCCTCTTTCGTGTGCTCTCCTCCAGAAGATATAATTTTATGCTTGCCCAATGTTATCATGCCTGCTCCCTTCCATCTAACCTCTCCTATTCCTAAAATATTGATGTTCAATCTTTCCATTTCTAACATTCCATATTGCAATTCTTATATCTTTTAATTTAACAACATTAGGTTGATTACGGTCTGGTATCATCTGCTTAACATGCCTTCCCCTACCGGACGAAGGTGCTCCAGTGAAGAATCTATTCACATTGTTGGCTTTTCTTTTGTTCATATTTCAGGGCATGACATTTTTGAGAAGATACGGTGGTGATTTCCCGTTGCCTCCCATCGGTTTTTGTGAGGACTTTCCTTTAGCCTTTGTCGTCCCCACGACAACTCATAAGGCAGTGGGGGCCGTAGGCAGGATTTATGGCGCCTCCCTTCGTCAAGACGATCCCTTCTTCAAGCATATGGAGCACTTAATGACACATCTGTGCCACCAGATATACTCCTCGCTCTCCGCTATCGCCGCCATTTGGTTCGCAACTGCCAATCAGTTAACCTCTATATCCTGAGGTCCTTCCCCTATCCACCATCTTTGGAGGCGCTGGGTTGGGTATGGTAGCCAGCTATAACTATAATGACCCCCATGCACCTAAAGCAAGTAAAAGAATGCAAGGCAGGAAAACAGCAGTCGGTCGCAAAATTCTGTTAGAGACATTTTAATACGTAGCGTAATTTTTTCTTAAAAAGTCCAAAAACAGAAGGTGGCGTTGCACGGTGGCACGGCGTTTCCCACATCGTGATATCACACACACACACACACACACAAACACACACACACAAACACACACACACACACAAACACACACACACACACACACACACACACACACACACACACACACACACACACACAAAC
>CM060307.1:46726180-46741180 GCA_030674185.1 Monoplex corrugatus
TGTGTGTGTGTGTGTGTGTGTGTGATTTTTCTTTCTTTTTTTTTTGTTTTTGATTTTCGCACCAGACAGGTGTAGCTACTCTTCGTTTCACCATGTGCTGTGAAGTAATTTGATTTAATAATTACATGTAATGTCTTCATAATTACAGCCTGTCGTGTGCATTGCTATAACATTACAAATGAGTTGCACATGTAATGTCTTCATAATTACAGCCTGTCGTATGCATTGCTATGACATTACAAATGAGTTGCACATGTAATGTCTTCATAATTACAGCCTGTCGTATGCATTGCTATGACATTACAAATGAGTTGCACATGTAATGTCTTCATAATTACAGCCTGTCGTATGCATTGCTATGACATTACAAATGAGTTGCACATGTAATGTCTTCATAATTACAGCCTGTCATATGCATTGCTATGACATTACAAATGAGTTGCACATGTAATGTCTTCATAATTACAGCCTGTCGTGTGCACTGCTATGACATTACAAATGAGTTGCACATGTAATGTCTTCATAATTACAGCCTGTCGTATGCATTGCTATGACATTACACATGAGTTGCACTCAAGAATCATCATCTTCAAATGACTTCAAAACAAGTAAAACCGCCCGCGTTCAAGCAAACAAGAACCAGAAAAACATGGAAATAGACTCAGAACGCATATTTGATACAACCAGACACGACAGACGCAATTTTTCGGCCAATGGCCTTCGTGAAGAGTAAACGTAAATCACAAAAGAACAAACAACAAATACAAAAATTAGGAGAAAAAACAACAACAACAAAACTTCCTTATTGCTTTGTCCAGTGGGAGAAAAAGACTGAAATGAAATCATAACGTGTTGGTGAGTAATAGTAAGAACTAAGAGGGGAAGCAAATAAGGCGTCTGACGGAAGCTGAGATGACGTCTCCAGTTTGAAAGTGGTCACATCATATTATTATTGGTTTTTTTTCCCTGAAGAGATTTCAGGGTCAAAACTATGATACACTATCTGCGAGTAGTTTCTTGATTGTAAGTATATTATTATTGACGGGTGTCTTAACCACTTAGCTATCGGTCACCAGAAACGTACAGGGGAATTTTAAGTTCCTTTTTAAAAAAAAAATTTAAATTCCTTTGTGTACCTTTCAGGGAGTCGTCATACTGCCTTCTGAGGCTTTTTACTGGTTCTTATGTCACTGTTGGAATGGACTGATTGGTGACAGGAAACGTTACTGTTATTTTGTATTTTCATCTCCTACCTGTTTATTTATCTACATACTCCTTTATTTTGTATTGTTTAATCGCCTACTTACCTACTTCTTATTCACTTATTTATTAACTTATTTCCTTACGTACGTATTTACTTACTCACTTACTTACATACCTATCTATGATTAAGAGAATATTGTCTTCACCTGGTTGATAACTGAGCATCTGTGCATTGACTGGGGAGAGGGGTTCTTTCATGTGAGACGAGTACAGAATAGCTAGTTGTGTTGTTATTCATTCTAGATGAGGCGACGACTTCGTCCAACTGCTTCAGGATCTCGCGTGTCTCTTCTTTTGTGGAAAGCACTGTCGTGTTGTCCATGAAGGCTTTTGGAGGGGGCATTTGGTATCCGTTTCTTCACTGCTGATTTCAAGATGACCTCTATTCCCAACACGAACAGTATGCACATATATATATATATGTATACATCCATGTTTCTCTCTGACTTTGATCAACTTCTTGATTACTACTGCCTCTTACCTGGAAATCTCATCATTCTAGGTGACATCAATGTCCACTACGACAACACTCACCGTTATGACACAAGACATATCATCAACTCTCTGTCCAATCACAATATGAACAACATATTTCTGAACCAACCCATCAAAAAAGGTCACATTCTTGACTGGATCATTTCTCGTGATCACCACAATTCAGCTACTGACAACTGCCTAGTTCTTTCTACCCGTCTAACTTCAGCCCTTCCACCTGCAATTCTCTGCTCTCTTGACATTTCTCCTCCTTCCCGTACCACGCGCACAGTGACTCGACGCAATCTCAAATCTATTGACCTCTCCACATTTTCATCTGATGCCTCCCGCCTCCTTTCTGAAAAGTCACATAACCTTGCCGATGAATTCTATACTACTCTCCACCATCTTCTGGACACTCATGCTCCAGCCACAACCCGTCTTTTACCTGACCGCCCCCCTACCCCTGGCTTACTCACTCATGAGATTGCCTGTGCAAAACGTGCCCGCCGCAGAGCAGAGCGCCGCTGGCGCAAATCCAAACTCACTGTACATAGGCAACTTTTCCAAGCCTCTAAAACAAAAGTATCCACCCTCATTGCATCGGCAAAAACAAGCTATTTCCAAACCAAAATCCTGAATGCCTCTTCTTCAAGAGAACTCTTTACAACCATGAATCATCTCCTTGGCACACGAAAAGATTTACCTCTCCCAACAAAACACACAAATGAAGAACTCCCATCTGTATTCTCCAAGTATTTCACCACCAAAATACAAACTCTTCGTGACAGGCTTGACAGGACACCCTGTCAACCATGCCCACCTGACCCTTCCTTCTCTGGCACACCTCTTACTACTTTTACCCCAGTCTCACAAGAAGAAATTCTCAACACAATCAGATCCATGTCGTTCAAAACCTGCGAACTGGATCCTCTTCCAGGTTCTCTCTACTCTGACTGTCTCCCTACTCTCCTCCCATTCATCACTGACATCATCAACACTTCTCTTCAAACTGGAACTGTCTCAGATTCTTTCAAGTCTGCTATTGTTCACCCTCTCCTCAAGAAATACAATTTAGACCCAAATGAACTGAAAAATTACCGGCCTATCTCTAATCTCTCTTTCTTGTCAAAACTCATCGAAAAAGTTGTCCTCAACCAGCTGAACTCTCACCTGTCTGCCAACAATCTCCTCAATCCTTTCCAGTCAGCCTACCGCCAGTGCCATAGCACTGAAATTGCCCTGCTACACATTCTCAACAATCTCCTCCTTGCAACTGATACTGGCAGTCTCTCTCCTCACACTCCTTGATCTGTCTGCAGCCTTCGATACCATTGACCATGGTATTCTCCTTTCTAGACTTCATCATACTTTTGGCATCTTTGACATTGCTCTCTCCTGGTTCACTTCATATCTATCAAACAAAAAACAAACTGTTCTCATTAATGGCACTTACTCTCAACCTGCATACCTGACCTGTGGTGTTCCACAAGGATCTGTCCTTGGCCCTGTTTTTTTCACTCTTTACACCTCCCCCCTGTCCACCATCATCAACTCCCACTCTATAAAACACCACTTCTACAGTATGCTGATGACACCCAACTTCTAGACAGTGACACCCAGACAATATACAGCGCCTCTTGACTCGCACCACTGAGTGTTACTCGGACATTAAGAACTGGATGACGTTCAACAAACTTCAGCTTAATGATGACAAGACAGAAGCTATCCTCATTGGCACCTGTCAGAAACTTTCTCAGCTGCCTCCTCTTTCTCTCCCATTATGTAACACATCAGTCCCAATTTCTGATTCAGCTAAAAACCTTGGTGTCTGCATTGACTCTACCCTCTCCATGAACAACTTTGTTTCTCAAACTGCCAGATCTTGCTACTATCACCTCCATCGTATAAGCCTGATCAGGAAGTATCTCTCTGTCGAAACAACTGCAAAACTCGTTCTCTCCTTCATAATGTCTCGCATTGACTATTGTAATTCACTCCTGTCTGGTCTTCCTGCCTCACCATTCACATCCTGCAGCGCATTCAAAACAATGCTGCACGCCTTGTACTAAGAAAGAAAAAAGCTGACCACATATCTCCTCTCCTGGCACAACTTCACTGGCTCCCTATATCAAAGCGCATACAGTACAAACTAGACACCATGTGCTACAAAAGCCTCAATAACGCAGCCCCCGATTACCTGTCAAGCCTACTTGAGATCTATGTTCCCTCACGTACCCTCCGCTCTGCCTCCGATCCTCTGACTTTTCGCTTTCCACGCACTAAGCTCAATACCTATGGTCCACGAGCCTTCTCTGTTTCTGGTCCACTTTCCTGGAACAAACTTCCTCTCTCAGTCCGTCAGCAACCTACTTTTGTCTCCTTCAAGTCCGCTCTCAAAACTCACTTTTTCTCCTCTGCATAAAATCCTGACCTCACTCAATCCCCTCTGCAGCCTGTCTCCACTCGGAGGGGAATCACATTGTAATATATAATTGTATATAATATGCTCTCTATAATTTTCCATTGCTTTTATTCTTTCTCCCCATTTATAGCGTGTGCGTGTGTCGTGCGCGCGCGCGCGCGCGCGTGTGTGTGTGTGTGTGCGTGCGTGCGTGCGTGTGTGTGCGTGCGTGCGTGCGTGTGTGTCTGTTTTAGCGCTTAGATGTGATTTTATCAAGATTTTGCTCTATATAAAATATTGTATATTATTATATTATTAATATATTATTATTATTATTTTATTATATATGTATATGTATATGTATATGTATATGTATATGTATATGTATATGTATATGTATATGTATATGTATATAAAGCATATGATCGACTAAATGGAAAAATACACAATTGAGAGCTATGTCGGATGTAAATGGATCGTGTCTAGTGCAACGAACCATTCTGACCTTGAAATAGGAAGAAATAAATCCTGAACCAACAGCCAAGGGACTGAAGAGAAATCCGGAGGTTCCGTACGACAAAAAAACCCTTAGTCAGACATGGTTGGCCTATCTTGTGAAGCGAGTATTAAAACAGATAAAAAGCATAAAAGCATATGTGCAGCTGCAAAGCCAAGACCTCACAGAAGTGGGAGAATGGAAATGATATAGTCTATGAAAGTATCGCTAAATCACCATCGATGTAAAACATATGGACACGTACATGTACAAGGGCGCATTAAAGGAAGGTTGTATGCATAAATTCATCCAAGCAACATATATATTAAGTATACATGCAAGAACAAGCGAGTTAATACCTCTATATTCGAACGAACACACACGTACACACATACACACTAGGGTAAAAGTGCACGCACAAAGAGTCATGTCCTTACGAAGAAACAAGTGTGGAAAAAAAAAAGCAAATGAAATGACATTATACTGCATTCTGTAGACGAAATCGTTATGGTTTGTCATTGAGCTTGCGTGTTCCACGTTCATATATAAGCCACAGACCTTTCACACGGATGTCGTTGATCGAGTGGTTTGGCAGGCTGAAATGATTTGAGATAGTTTTTATTTCTTTGATGTTGCATATGAGCCAAGTGTTCTTTAAAACGTGTATCAAGGGTTTCTTGTTTTCCTAACTGGACGAAGCAGCAGGAAAATGTTCGTCTTTTTCTCCTTTTTGTATTTTTGTTTGTTGTTTGTTCTTTTGTGATCTTACGTTTACACTTGACAAAGACCAGTTGGCCGAAAACTTGCTTCTGTCTTGTCTTGTTGTATCAAATATCAAATACGATTTCTGATTCTATTTTCATATATTTCTGGTTTAGACGGCTTACATTCATATGACACTGTAATAATAATAATTATGATATAATAATAATGATGATGATGAAGAAGAAGAAGAAGAAGATGATGATGATGATGATGATGACAACGAAAAAAACAATCATCAGCATCTACTCATTATCATCATCATCACCACCATCACCATCATAATCATAATAATTATCATAATAATCATGATCATATTAGTCATGAGAATAACAGATTTCATCCATATAACGCAAACGGTCCACGTTTAAAGCATGCTCGTCGAAGTTTACATTGTAATAAATTCATCATCATCATCAAGTGCCCTGCCCCATGGCGTTGGCGATCATGGCTCTCCATATGTATCTATCCCTTGTTGCCGCAAGCACATCTCCCACCCTCTCTGTCCTCAGCCACTCTGCAAGTCCGTCCAATATTCTCTCCTGGGTCTACCTGGTGTTCTCTTTCCCTCCACCTTTCCTGTTGTGACCAAGTGCTCTAATTCCCCTTTCCTCATAAAACGGCCTATAAATGTTGCCTGTCTTTCCTAATCTTCCTTATCAATGTTCTTCTTGTGTCTGCCTCCATCAAGACTGTGTCGCTTGTTTTCTTTGCTGTCCTTGGAACTTTGAACTTTCTTCTTAGAAACCACATCTCGGCTGCCTCAATCTTGTCCTAGCTTTACTTGTTGACTGTCCACGCCTCAAAACCGTGTAATAAATTATTACTCTTAAATCTTGTTTACTTATTGCCTGTTATGCCACTGGCACGTGGGGCAGCAATGAAGGTTATTCACTTCCGTCTGCTCTGGGCCAGTCTCTGTATAGTATCCTGCGTTACATGTACTGATGCATGAGGCAGCAAGAGCACTCCATCGGGCTCGGTAGTCAGTCTCAGGGCATTAGCCCAGCGTCTATCCACCTGTTGCAGGCTTCTGTCAACCGTCTGGCGCCAAGCATAGATGCATTGCTAACACAGTCTCAGATAAGATGGTCTGGACATCTCGTGCGCATGCAGGGTAGTAGACTTCCAAAGCGGTTCTTCTACGGTGACTGACAAAGGGCCATCGACCAAGAGGACGTTCAATGCTTCGCTACAAAGACACCTTGAAAACATCCCTCCAGAAATGTGACATTGATGAAGAACAATGGGAAATCATGGCCACAAACAGGTCTGAATGGAGGACAAGCTATTCGCAAAGGAACAGAAGCTTATGAAAATGAAAGACGAAGGAGGCAAGTGGAAAAGCGTGCAGCAATAAAGGCCCAAAACAACTCTGCGGAGCGTTCCATTGAGTGTCCTGTATGCGGCCGCCTGTGTGCATCAGACTTTGGCCTGAGATCCCACATGAGGGTACACAAATAAAGTGCTAGACTGGACTTTATCGACCACGATAGTCGACCATATACTTACATCTCCTCGGCTGTCTTCCTGGGTTCCAGTTCAGAACTTGGTTGGCAGGTCTAGAAGATGGCAATCTACCGGCATGGCCAAGCCAACTCACTCGACACTTGCAGAAAATGTTGGTAATTACGATCTGTTTGCTTCTTGATCTTATTTCGTCGCTTTTCATAAGGACTTTCCATTCGATGCCCAAGATCTTGCATGGGCATTATAGGTAAAAGGGGTCAAGCTTCGTCTCCTTGGTTTGTTTTCAAATGCCACGTTTCACACCTACACAACAAAGTTAAAGGAATGTTGGAGTTGGAGAACCACAAGTTAAGTTTAAGGGAGATTTTCTTGCTGTTCAATTTTTTTGATAGCTATTTGAATGCTGGTGTTGTTCTGCCCATGCCACAGTTCAGTTCTTTAGCCGTGTTGGTTGAATTATTGATTGAACTGCCCAGGTGGGTGAAGTCCTCGACGACTTCAATCTCGTTCTGTCCAGTGAATATTTCTGATAGTGATGGATGTTGTTTGTAGCCATTTGCCCTGGTGTAGTGGTTAGCGTAACGGACTACCGACTGGAAAGTTGTGGGTTCAAATCCCCATCAGTCCCTTCAAAAATCATTGTGGGATTTTTCGGCTCTAACTGGCTCCTACCCAGAGTTGGGCGTCCTCTGGCTCATTGGGAAGACTGGGACCACACAGTCGAGTCTCAACGACTTCACGGATGCGTCATTGAGGGTGTTGCTCAAATCTTCTGGCCAGCAACGCAGATGTCCGTATCTCTCGGGCCTGGTTTACATCAGGATATATGATGATAGTAAGCGTAGAGTGCAACCCTATCACGCAGTCTCAATCCTTGATGGAACTCCATAGCATCATGATTATCATCTTCATCAACATCGTCATCATCGGATTGTAAAACCCGTGCCAGCTTCTGTGCTTACGAAGGTGGCGTAGAAAATGGGACGAAATAAAAAAAAAGGTGAGCACAAAGGTAACTCTCTGAGTGCTATGATCCTAAAAAAAAAGCACGTTGTTTGTTTTCTTGGCACTGATGATAAATCCAGTGCTGTCTGCATCTTTGCTGACATCACTGATGAGTGATGGAGGTCTTGTCACTAACTAGCGCGGCGATGTTGTCTGCTTAGCCCAAATAAGACCGATGTCCCCCCCCTCCCAAACACACACTCATGCCACTGGGTGCTTTTCTCTTCCGAAGCCTTCTTCAGCACCCAGTCTATGGCCAGAGAAACCCGAAATCTCATATGATCATAATGATAGTAATCAACACTTACAATACGCCTAATCCACTGTATTCCAAACCGCTCACAATGAAGTTAAAATCTATGTGCAAACAATAATAGATTTTGTTTGTTGTTTTTGTTTAAAGCCCAGCCAACTACGCACAACCATATCAGGGCTATTACCGTTTCAAAACATACACAATAATTCAACAGGACAAAACAAAACAAAACAAAAGAAAGAAAAAACAAACAAACAAAAAAGACAAAAGAAAGAAAATTAAGCGCACGTATTCAATGCATTCGCGGAGCACATAATCTAAGGAGAGGCCCCTGGCGCTGACCACTCCGTCCAACAATTTATCACCAGGGATTTAAAAATCATCTAAATACAAATATCAACATAACTATGGACACTTAAAAAACATATAAAACGGGCCTAATTACCTAAAACTGCTTCCGCATATCACATTTCCCTTGAGCCAAAAACGCACTTATCATACATGTACCCTTTTATCACTTCTAAGAAAAAGTACTTAAGAAGACTTTATCGAACACATACAGGTGAATGGACCAGCGAGGCAGAAAATGATAGATAAAATGACAGAAAGCAAAGGAACAAGGCAGAAACAAAGACAGTGACAGAAAACAAGAAATTCCTAGCACATAATATCCAGAAGGTGGAGATGCTATTTATACTGAAAAAGCCCCTTGCATCCCCACGGGGGTGGGGGTGGGGACAGTAATAGACAAATAGCAACAACCAAGAAAAAAACCCAAAAATATAATAACAATGATAACAACGAAAAGAAGAACAAGAAAACAATGTGCACAAATAAAAGAAAACAAATAAAAAGAAAACGATATGCACAAATATGCAGCAAGTATAACAGATGCAGTAAAAAGAAATATAAATGATAACAAGATACGATACAAAAATAGACGTTAAAACCGCCAGTCACAAAGAATATACAAAGATCAAAAATACATAACTCAATTTTCATATACGGACACGCACACACACACAGAAACAAACACACACATACACGCACGCGCGCGCGCGCACACACACACACACACACACACACACACACACACACACACACACACACACACACACACACACACACACACACACACACACACACATGATCAGTGGAACATGATCTGACCCTGAAAAGAAAATCGTAATTCATGCGCAAATCTCTACTGTTCTACTGATGTTTTTGAAAGAGATGAGTTTTGAGGACGTTTTCCCTCAAAGGTCTCTGTCACAAGTGGGTCTGCAATTGACAATTTTAGACACACAGGTAAATAGTTTTCGCACCGGTTTCTATTTGGTTGAAATTTGTTTTCCCCAAACACTTTCTAACCAGCTCATACATATCCGTGCTTAGTGTGAAGTTATTCCACTTGAGCGCATTCCACTTGAATTAAGCGACTCCCACTTGCCCGAGTCCAGTGAAGCGAATCTCCCAAATACAGTAGTATGTCAAATAACCTGAATTAAAGTGATCGGAAGGAACACAGGAGCAGGAGACGTTTTTAACCCTTTAATTCCCGCACTCTATCAACCACCTGCAATAATTTAACCCTTCGACTCCCTTACCCTGCCCACCAAGCTTCCTGCAACTGGCGGACAGGGTGAATGAGTCAGAGGGTTAAATTTTTGCGAGGCTGTCATTGATGACGACGCAGGATGCTAGTGGGTAGGGTGAGGGAGTCAAAGAGTTAAGCATGCTGGTGGCTATTGTGTTTCTGCCGTTGATAGCAGTGAAAACATTCTTGTGCAGTCAGTCTGAGCCTAGCGGTCAAAAGCTGGTGCTGAAAACTGAACAAAACCATAGGGACACTATCAACCAAACTGCTACCAGCTGTGCTTGTCCACTGCTGGAGACAGGAGTAATCTACTATAATAAAAACGAGGCGGCGGCAGTGTAAACTTTTAAAATAGTTATTATTTGTATTTTGCGCTCTTTTCGTTTTTGGTTTGTTTTATTCGGATGATCTATTCTGCTCTCCAACAACTGCACACCGTCCACTGTACAAATACTAAACATAACACACATCAATTTGTTCAATAAACAGGCCAATGATTAGGTGACGTTTCTTTTCTGAAATCGGGGTGGGGAAGTTTATGCAACAACAATGTGCGATCTACGAAAGTAAGCAATGCAGCATGCCAATAACCCATCGCTTCAATTTGAAAAAAATACCTCTTCGGTATTTTAATCTACGAAATAACATAAGAACCGAACTACTGAAAACACATAAGGGTACACACTCCAAGACTGTTTTATCATGGAGCATATATCAACATTACAACACAGTCATTTACATGTCATGTTGTCTGGCAAAATACATCTATCACCATCATCATCATTCATCATCATCATCATCATCATCATCATCATCATCATCATCATCATCCATTCATCATCATCATCATCATGTGCCCTTGCCGCATGGCGTTGGCTATCATGGCCCTCCGTACGAATTTATCCCTTGTCGCTGCAAGCACATCTTCCACCCTGTCTGTCCTCAGCCACTCTGGAAGTCCGTCCAGTATGTTCTCCGTTCAATATTTTTTTCCTTGGGTCTACTCTCTTTCTCTCCAGCTTTCCTTTGTGACCAGGTACTCTTATTTCTCTTTCATCATAAAATGTCCTATAAATTTTGCTTGTCTTTTTCTAATCTCCTTTATTAATGATATTCTTGTGTCTGCTCCTTCAAGACTTTCTCTTTTGTTTAATTTGCTGGCAACAACACACAAAATCTTGAGTCATCATACAACATGACTCAACAAATTAAAAAAAATATATTACCACCAATATGAGGAACACACCCACTTTATGGGAGCCCCAGTTAAGCCCATACAGCTACTTCAATAATTACTACCTGAGTTTAAGCAAAAACTTTATCATTACATATATCCGTCAGTCCAATGAATGCAGTCATTCATCAAACCGTCTGCCTCCCAGTTTCATTCAACGGACAACTCCGATAAAGAATTCAATGTTTTTAAACCTAAACACATGTAAACGTTTGTAAATGCTTTCAGTCAAGTAGATTCTCACACTGAAAGGCACATAGCCTTTGTTAGATTGAAACGGTACCACTTATTTTGAACAATATGGAAAACTGTGCATAGGAACAGTTACCGATGTTAGAACTGACATTACCGAGTGAAAAATGTACGAAGCACACAAACATTAATAGTTACATGTTTAAGTCAGCACATATCCCCAAAATGAAACAATGACATCAATCTATTACGCCAGGGCTGAGGTAACTGCTCCAAAAGCAGATCTTGGTGTCGCTCTTCCTACAAGCAATGGAATATCGCACAGTGCATGTTCGACTCAACAGCTTTGAGGTCATTTGCGAGAGAGCAGCCTAACATCGGAACAATTTCTCACATAACCATGACTCCTGTGGCCCGTTACCAATGACTTTTCTTTGTATCTTTGTTCTGGAGCAAACTGGCAAAATTAATATTACGATGTATACGTGCTTGATTCACACGCATGCGTGTGCGTGTGTGTGTGCGTGTATGTATGTGTGTGTGCGTGTGTGTGTGTGCGTGTATGTGTGTGTGTATGTGTGTGTGCGTGTGTGTGTGTGCGTGTATGTATGTGTGTGTGTGTGCGTGTGTGTGTGTGCGTGTATGTGTGTGTGTATGTGTGTGTGGCGTGTGTGTGTGCGTGTATGTATGTGTGTGTATGTATGTATGTGTGTGTGTGTGCGTGTGTGTATGTGTGTGTGTGTATGTGTGTGTATGTGTGTGTATGTGTGTGTGTGTGTATGTGTGTGTGTATGTGTATGTATGTGTGTGTGTATGTGTATGTATGTGTGTGTATGTGTGTGTGTATGTGTGTATGTATGTGTGTGTGTGTATGTGTGTGTGTATATGTGTGTGTGTGTATGTGTGTGTGTATGTGTATGTATGTGTGTGTGTGTATGTGTATGTATGTGTGTGTATGTGTGTGTGTATGTGTGTATGTGTGTGTGTGTGTGTGTATGTGTGTGTGTGTGTGTATGTGTTCGTTCGTTCTTTGATTTAACGTCTTTTTACTATAAGTGATATTAGACGGAGGAGGGGGGGGGGGGGGGGAGGGGAAATAAAAAAAAAGTGAACAAAATAAAATGTAGAACGATAGTTGGACGGGTTGGATTTGGGCAGAGGGAAGACAGAGGAAAAAGACATTAGCAGGTGGGGGAACAGTAAAATGGAACGAGAACTTAACACTAACAATTAACTTCAACAACGTGAAGGGAAATTATAACACTAAAACACAAACCGAATAAAGTTAAAGTAATGCATTAACAGGACTGTGAACTAATGATTCTGAAATTCTAACTAACAAAGTTTGATCTGATGTAATTTTTTTAAAATGATTTTCAGAATACTTTTCTTGAGTAAACATTTTCGGTAAAAAAGAACGTAGCATTTTGCAGTAGAATAAACAGTAAAACAGTGTGAACTGTTCGCCGCAAATACACTTGACATTTTTACAATATTTTGTTTTCAATGTGTTTAGCTGAATACGAAAACAAACAGCAACAATCGATCTCAAATGATACATGGAAGAATACTGCAATTTTTTACATACATTTTGAACGGTAAGTTTTATCATTTGTTGTGACACAAACTGTTCATCTGAATGTTCATGAAATCGAGTCCATGAGGCTGATTCGAGCAAGTTGCAAGCTTCTTTTACGGAGGTATGAACATGTAATTCTATAGCATATCAGCATTCTGGGCGCCTTGCTTATCTGCTCTGTAAACTACTTCGTTGCCGTGAAGACCAACGTGAGAAGGCACCCAGCAAAAACTGATATCTGTACCTTTGACCCTCAAAAGATGTATAAGATGATTTGCCTCAGTAATTAAATCAGATCTTGTGTCGGCATTAAAAGACCGTAAGGCATATAATACAGATTTTGAGTCAACAAAGAGAACTACTTTGAAAGACATGGGTTTAAGATTTACTAGATAATGCAATGCTTGATTAATAGCGACTAATTCCGCTGTAAAGATAGATAAGTTTGCCCCAACGAAAAATGACTTTTTTATCTTAAATTTTGGAACATAAAATGCTGCTCCAGCACATTTATTTTCTAAGACTGATCCATCGGTAAAAATGTGAAGGTGGGTACGGTATTTTCATCGATGTGTTCTCTTGCTGTGGATATCGAAATGTTGACGTTTTCAGATTTCTTAGCGTCTGTATAATCAATATCAAAAGAGGCTTTTTGCATTTCCCATGTAGGGATAGGCGTTGTTGATGGTGTCTCAGCTATTTCATCCATATTTATGTTAGACTGTTTGACCAAGTCAGATATGTAAGTTGCAACAGTCATTTGTGATGAAATGCTTTTTGCTCGCTTTGGAAAGTCAACATCAGACCTGATTTTAATTTCCTTACTCACAAAATTGTCCGTTTGTGAAGTAGTTCTAACTGCAAATTTTGCTGTCGCTAGCTCACGATAGTTGTTCAGAGGCAGAATTCCAGCAACTTTGTACGTTTCCAGATTAGAGGCATGAGTAGGGACACCTAGAGCAATTTTAATACTTTTGCAGTCTAAGCTTGTATCTTCTTTAATAAATATTTTGGTGCACTGAAGAACACTTCTTGCGCATAGGATAATTTAGATCGTACAAGTGCCGTTGATAGATGAATTAGTATGTTTGTATCCATTCCCCAAGGTAATCGGCTTATTATCTTTAGAAAATTTAGGGCTTTTCTTGCTTTTGTTGAAATATAATCAAAATGGACATTCCAGTTTAATTTCGATGTCATAAAGACTCCCAGAAATTTTACAACCTGTTTGTAATGTAACACTTCACCAAGCAATCTGAAAGTAGGCAAGTTACTTAAAGTACCACCAGAATTAAATAGCATCATGTTAGTTTTTTTCCGCTGACAAAGACAGACCATTTTCTAACATATAGTTTCCAAGATTATCAAGATCAGATTGATACAACTTCCTAATGTAATTCTGTGCTCTCTGTGGAGTTATCTTTTTTAAAGTAATATTCATCCAAATACATATATCATCAGCGTACTGTGCCAAAACAACACGATTTGAGAGTGCTTTAGGAAGATCCTGTATAAGGATATTAAATAAAAGCGGTGCTATCACTGAACCTTGTGGAATTCCCATATCAAGATGTCGTGAAGTAGAATAACTAGTTCCCACTCTTGCCTGAATAGTTCTATTGGCTAAAAAAGGCTTAATATAATCATACATATTGCCAGATAAACCAATAGATTTCAGCTTGTACAATAAACGCGTATGCCAAACTTGATCGTAAGCTTTTTTCACATAAAAAAATGTAGCTAAAAGACTTTTTCTGCGGGCAAACTGTTTCTTGATGTGAGTGGTAAGTTTAACCAGGTGCTCAACTGTAGATCTCCCTTTTCTAAAACCAGCCTGATTTACTGGAATAACGTTATTTTTATCACAGTAATGTACAAGTCTGTTTAATACCAATTTTTCCAATAGTTTGCTCAAAGCAATAGGTATGTAACTGTTTTTATTGTTTTTTAGGCTTTCCTGCTTTTAATACTGGTATAACAACAGACGTTTGCCATAATTGTAATAATAATAATAATAATTACAATATTTATATAGCGCAAAATCTTGATAAAATCAAATCTAAGCGCTGAAGCAGACACACACGTAAGCACGCACGCACGCACACACACGCACGCACACACACACACACACACACACACACACACGCATGGCTATAAATGGGGAGAAAGAATAAAAGCAATAAAAGCAAGAATAAAAGCAATGGAAAATTATAGAGAGCATAGCATATACAATTATATATTATAACCATGTGATTCCCTCCGACGGGA